>JAFEMH010002863.1:0-306924 GCA_022495995.1 Adenophora triphylla var. japonica
TCGGAAGTTTGAAATAATTAATCATATAATGTCGGATCGAAATGGGATATTCATTTAGTGACACTCGCTTTAAACCATATTAAAATATTAGTTTAAATTTTGAGAGTCGCCACGCCACTTTGATATAGCCCAAAGCTTTGGAAAAGGCTAAACAGCTAATCGGGTTCTTGGGGTCAAGTTACAATGTAAGAAGAAACGTTATCACTCCTATTGCCCGACGAATCGGTCTTTCTAGCATGTGGGGTGTTGGTTGTGTGCGGTGTTTACGGGAATAGATAGAAGAAACGGATCATGCATAAGGAGGAGGGGAGAGAAAGAATTAATTGATGATCACACCCTGTAACCTTCGAGTTAGGCCCTCGAAAGGTGCACTAATCAACGTTCATCCTTGGGGGATTGTTGATCATGGGATAATTATAACTAAGGTGGAAGGAAAGAAATAGTTCCTAGATCCATTGGGTTTCTTAGGGCGAAACCTTAGATCATCCTCATTATGAACAATTAAATATATTAAAACAACCCTAAATCTAGCATATATGGCATAAGCAAGAAATAAAGCAATTAAAATATATTAAGCATGCAAACAATAATAAAAAGAACAAGAATATTAAAAGAGAGTCTTACCAATTGTAGCAAGATTTGGAAGGTCGAATCTTGGCGATTCGAGAGGAAAAGAAGAACTAAAGGTTAAAGCAAGTAATGGCTTGCTTCTCCCTGAGAAATTGTGGGTTGAGAATACGGGGAGCCTGGCCACTCCCTATTTATAATACCTCGGTACTGGCCGGGCTTCTAAAGGGTCGATCGGCTCTAGGATGGAAGGGTCGATCGGCTCTAAAGGGTCGATCGGCCAATGCACGGCAAAGGGCCGATCGGCTCTTCCAACTCGGCGTCCTTTCCAAGCCGACAAATGACTGCCAAGACGAAGAAATTAATTACTCTTTTAGGTTAGGGTTTCTTTAGGGTTTTTTATTAATTAACCGGCCAGGTATTTGGACTACCTTTTTCGGACCGGTACTAACAAAGTAGCCCTCGGCGACGCTTCTTGTAAGACAAGTGGGGTCGACGATAAAAGAATAGGATCCGTCCCGAAAAAGGGATTTCAGGAGGTAAGGAAAGTGATTTTGCGAATGTGAGGTTGGACTCGATCCGAGTCGCAAAAAAGATGACCTGTAGGTCAAGCGGCCGGGACCCACAGCTTCTGCTACCTACGTATCCCTAAAAAGGAATCAAGCCAAGTCGTAGTTCAAAAGAGCGGGCGTTTAATACCCGAGAATGGCGGATGTGTGGCATCGATGGATACGTGATCGCACGGGAGTCACCAAAAGATTTGTGAAAATTTTGACTTCGCGGAGTCACTCTCATCAAGGAGACAAATTTTGACCTCTCATGGAGTCACCTCAGTGAAAAATTTGACTCTGCGGAGTCACCCTCGTGAAAAATTTCGACCTTCATGAGTCACCCCTCGTGAAAATTTGACCTCTCAAGGGAGTCACCCTGTGAAAAAATTTGACCTCTCATGAGTCACCCCTTGTGAAAAATTTGACCTCTCGCGGAGTCACCCCTCGTGAAAATTTGACCTCTCAAGCGGAGTCACCCCTCGTGAAAAATTTGACCTCTCAAGGAGTCACCCTCGTGAAAAATTTGACCTCTCGCGGAGTCACCCTCGTGAAAAATTTGACCTCTGCGGAGTCACCCCTTGTGAAAAATTTGACCTCTCGCGGAGTCACCCCTTGTGAAAAATTTGACCTCTCAAGCGGAGTCACCCCTCGTGAAAAATTTGACCTCTCGCGGAGTCACCCCTCGTGAAAAATTTGACCTCTCAAGGGAGTCACCCCTTGTGAAAATTATTAATTTGAACAAAAACTCGGATTTATGAAATAGATTAAATTAAGGAAATCCAAGCAAAGGTAGTCTTGAAATTTTCTTTTGAAAATATGTGGAAAAACTGTTGTGGGAATCAAAAACTAAGCATTTGACTTTTTTGTGGAGTCACCCCGAAAAGTATTAATTTAAACAAAAAGTTTGAATTTATGAAATAAAAAAAAAAAGTTTTATTTTAGAAAGGGATTTTTTTTTTTTTTTTTTAAAAACGGTTGTGTTTTGTAAAAATGGGGGAATTTTTTGAAAAGGGGAAAGACTTTTTTTGAAAAGAGGGGTAATAAATACCCGGCCAACTCACTCGACCGAGGAGACACGCGTCGTGCCTGTGGACCGAAGGGCCGATCGGCCCTATGCTCGATTGGCCGAGGACGCTTTGACGAGGATCGGGGTCGCCAGAGGAATCCCGGCCGTTCGATCCGGGCGGAAGAAACACAAAATGGGAGGGCCGATCGGCCCTTGACTCCCATTGGCTAAAAAAGCGGCCGATCGGCCTTAAGAGTCACTAACTCTTCTTCTCCAACACACCTTCTTCTTCTTCTCTCGGATTTCTTCTTCCCGTCGAGTTTCTTGAAGGTTTTTCGCCGGAAAAATTCTCTTTGCTTCCCTCGATTTGTGCCGAGACTCACCATGAATCCTCCAGATTGGGTGGATGATGTGATTTCCATGATGAATTGCCCGGATTATCGGGTCATTGGGTTCATACACCGGCGGCATGGGTGATCTTCATGGTTATGGTGGGAGGAGTAGGAGCTAGCGGTCATGTGCGCTGGGGAAGCCACTGGCTCGGCAGCTTTAGGGGTGGTTTTTGGTGATGGTGGTGGTTTTGGTGGTGGCTATGGAGGTGGAGGCGGTGGCGGATGGCGGCGGTTATGGCGGTGGCGGCGGTGGGCGGCGGCCATGGTGGTGATGGCGGCGGTTATGGCGGCAACGGTGGTGGCGGCCATGGCGGTGATGGCGGGAATGGTGGTGGTGATGATGATGAAGAGGAGGTGGATGTTGATGCCGGGGATAGTGATCGGAGCGACGCCTGCGGAATGCCGAGGCTGGGAGGCTGGCGAGCCACGTAACTATCGGCCTTCGAGGCCGTTCTTTCTATTGCACAACCAGCGGACTTTTATGCGGGCCTCGAATTTTCATGGGTCCACTGTCTCCGATCCCGCGCCTGGATGAAGGTACAATTTATTTAACAACAATAATTGAATACATGTGCAAATTATTTTTATTTAAAATGCGAGTAATGACACATACCCGTGCCGTGTTTACCTCAAGCAGATGAAGAAGATGAAGGGACGTAGTTCCCTTAAGGCGGTTGGTGAGCCGTGGGCGTTGTTGCCGCCGGTGAGGGTGGTCCTCGCGAGATGGTGTGGAATTTGGGTCGGGGCCCCTTCTTTGACATGGTTGCACCGACGGGTCGACCCTAAGTGTAATGCGGTGGTGAAGGTGTGTCGTGAGTTCTCGGTGGGACACGACACATACTTTCCATCCGAGTTGGGGTGAGGCTACGATCACTCCTACCGATTTTGCCGTCCTCACCGGTTGAGGTTTACGGATGTAGTGTTGCCTTTCGACGAGTCTTTACATTCCCGACAAGGCTCGTCGATTCACTGCTCGGTGCTAGAAGGCTTACTCGAGCAGAATTTCTGTGATGCAGTGGAAGCCGTACAGAGCCTTGTGGAGACCGCCATCGATCGATACAGTGGTCGGCCAAGATGGGATGGACGCACTTGTCCTGGATTCCTCGGTATGGTTTATCAGCGGCTCTCTTTCCCAACTCGGGCCCGGTGTGCCGATTCTCTTTATTGGGCGCCCGTCCGACTTGGACTTAGCCAGGCGGCATATTTCTTGGGGTGGGGCCGGCTTGGCCGAGCCGTACCGGGCCCTCGACACCGTTTCGAGGTCCAACACCTCTTCTTTCGATGCTTTCCACTTTCAGGCCGGAGGTACGCTAACTCTTGTTATTTTCATTACCTCTTACTTGTTACTTGTCTTTCCGTCTTTGTAATCGTCGCTTTTCTCGTCTTTTTGTAGGCTCGGGTTTATGAGATCTTCGGCATTGCGCCGCTCACCCTACGGACCGCACTCGATGTGCCCGTCCCGCGGTACTCGGAGGAAGGAGAACCGGTTGAGGGATATCCGAAGACAGCTCGGGAATCTCGATTTGAGGATCGTGTTTGATGGTCCCAAGTAGACTCGAGCTTTTACTTTTCCCTCGGGACCCCGAGGCTTCGAGGCCGCGGGTGCCGTTCGAGACGTTACCGCTTCCCGCCGACCGCCGGTTGGATTGCTTGCCGACGAGATGTATCTCGGGCGAGCGAGTGTCGAGACAAAGATCATTCTTGGGCTCCTCTTTATGCGCCACAAAGATCCTCCCAAGAATATGTGGTATCCTGACCGACCGCCGAGGAGGATGGAGTATTTATATGGGGTCCCCGCTCATCACTTCCGCCTTGACATGCCATACGTAGATTTCGTAGCTCTTTATCCGAGATCACCACAGTGGTGCGACGGCCGCCGCGGAGGCTCAGCCGCCGGTATGGGGAGCAGGATCCGGTTATTCCCGAGCGTATGGCTGCTCCACCTCCTGAGATAGTAGATATGCCTCCCTTTCCTGACCACTTCTATGTGCACATGGCTGACGGGGAGGTGCGAGTAGACTTGACACCCACAGAGGCTGACGAGGTTGGGGGTGATCATCTTCCTCCCGGTGGCGCTGGCGGGGTATGCCTTTTACCTTTCCTCTTTATATACTGATACTTTATACTTTAGCTGTGATGTAACTCTCGCCCTTTGATTTTTCAGGTCACTCGGGAGTCTTATGTGCGGTCAGTGAGGCACAGTAATGTACTGACCCGTCTGTTGAGGAGTGCTGTGGCGGCGCTTTCTTGCCAATCTCGGAGATCGGTAGATGTGGACCCGGCACAAAGTGGGAGACAGCGATTCCAAAGCGAGGGTAGCTCGACATCCGGATTTTCTCGCGGCCGTGCCTCGACTTCCCGTAGGGGTCATTAGGGCTTTTATATTTTTTTATGTAGTACCTGTTAGGAAAAAGTAGGAGCAGACTCTAGATTTTATGCTGACTCACTGTATGCATCTGATCTATGTACTAGTTTATGGATTAAATATAAAAGTTAATCTTTTCCATTTATGTACATTTCTATTTTTGGACTTTATCTATTTTTGTACACTGCATTGGACAAAATGAGGACAAAAGTAAAATAAAATAAAGTACAGTAAAGTAAAAAGTTAAAAAAAGAAAATAATAGTAATAAAGAAATAAAATAAAAGAACTAAAGGTGGGGCCTTGAACTTGCTGCAGCAGCTTTTTTGAAGTTGGGGAATTAAAGGGTCGATCGGCCCAATATTAAAGGTCCGATCGGCCCAAAATTAAAGGTCCGATCGGCCTTTCACTATAAAGGCGGCGGTTGGTCTTCCTGGAAGGGGCCGATCGGCCCTCCAATCCCTGCACGGATCCCCTTACTGTCCTTTTCCTGTACGGATTTTGACACCCAAAACCTATAAATAATTCCCTTGTCAGCCGTCGTTTGTAAAACACAACTCTCTCTTCTTTTTCTCTGCGCTGCTATCTTTTTTCTTTCTACAATGAATTCTCATCCCTCTGTTTTGATGGAGAAGCAAAATAATTTTGAGAGTGATTTGGCCGTTTGGGTATCCAAGGTACCTCGTTCTGCTCGCCACGCTTTTGATAAACGCTTTGGGGTGAAGTGTGTTTGGTCCCTTTTGCCCATGCATCCCAATTGGAATCTTTTACATGCCGTCCGCCGCTTTGGGATGAATCCAATCATGTTTTCAACTTCTCTTACAACGAGATTACACCCACCTACGAGGATTTTCTTGCTTTGTGTGGAGGGGATGATGTTAGTTTGATAGCGGTTCCACAGATAGAGTTCCGTTGGTGACAAGTGGTGGCCAAATTTCGCACCCGCCTACAACGCGGCTAGAGGTTCGTCAAGGTGTAGACATAGATATCTCGTGGATTTGCCGGGGAGATTTGCCCATGGTGATGACTTTGACTCGCATTTTGCCTTGGATTGCCCGGCTCTCGCTATTTTCCAAGGTTCTCGTTTTCTCCTTATGTGGTGTAGCTACCAAATGGTGCTCGATACGGTTGATCAGCCCGTTCGGGAGGAGCATTATTCCGGTTCTTTTTGGGCGAGACGCTTCATGGTGTATCTCGTATAGCTAGGGTGCTCCGCTTATGACTAGGGGCAAGTGCCAAGTTACCGACCACGTGGCTCGAGGATCGACTTTTTGTTCTAGAGATTCCCTTCGAGTGTTAGGCCTCGGTTTCATGGTTGTAGAAGGAAGATTGATCCGCTTTCCAACTTGTCGAACGGGAGTGGAAGATGTATTTGGCGGAGGTGGATACCGATAGGATTCATTGGCGAATACAAAGATTGGGGCCTTTCCTTCATCCGGAGTCTTCGCCTTGGGCAATGCCCGATTCGTGTACCACTTGAGACTACCACCTTTTATTATGCAGAGCGAGTACTTCGGCAATATGGCATGGAGCAGTCCGTCCTCCAACTTGGGGCACTTCGAAGTTTGATGATTCTCGCCAAAGTCCTTCCAATGGACGTTGGTGTTTCGCTTTGATGGTGAGCTTATGGAGTTCTCATGGGATGCCACGAGTCTATCTTGCGCAAATGGACCCTTAGCACTCATTTGTCGCATGCTTATTTGACATGGTATGAAGAGAATTTGGGACCGATGAGGGAGACTTTGTATGACTTGAGACGGAGATTGGTCCCTAACATATCTTCGAGCCGTTTTCTCAGAGACAAGGAGGCTTTGGGGATTTCTCTAGACACAATGAGGAGAATCCTCCCAAGAGGATGGAGCGGAAGTTGAAGGGTAAGGCGATCGAGGAGGTTCCCCCATCAAGAAGAAGTATTTGCCTTATTTTAAGAGAGAGTAAGAAGAAACCGACTCGACGAGCTGCCAAGAAGAAAGACGGAGATGAGGGGCCTAGTGCCAAGGAGTAGACCTTATATGCCCGAGTATCCACCCACAGTCATATGCGGACACATTAGGTATTTATTTGATCTTTTAATTTTTTTTAGTTTCTTTGCAAGTTATTTAGTCATTAGTATAGTCGAGCTTAGACTCATCAAATAAGTGTAATCATGCATTGATTGTGGGAACGAAAAGTTTATTGCTTTAGTAAAAACAGATTGGATTTTTATTTATTTTTTGACCGCGCCGATTAGGCCGCCACGTTCCCTTTTACAATGAGAACCAAGGGGCTCAGTCGTCGTAGTTCATTTTCATCAAGCTACCGTGCTTTTAGAAAGGGAAGATAGAAGCGGACAATTTTTATTTTATTTTTGCTCTAACTTTTGCCTAGACCGCCCTTTACGGGTTTTCAATCTAGCGAGCTTTGAACGCACCCTTTCTTTTGTTGCTAGACCGCCCTTTGCGGGTTTTCAATCTAGCGGGCTTCTTTTTGCGTTTGTTTTTTTTTTTTTTTTTTTTTTTTTTTTTTTTTTATTTAGAAGGGGAGGAAGAGCTTAATCATAGTAGCTGTCTCCCGAGCTTGCCGAGGTTGGTGGGCTCCTTGAATTCATTGCCATCCAAATCGCCATCTTAACCGCTCCACCCGAAAATATCTTCTTGATCACATACGGGCCGGTCCATGTAGGGGCCCACTTCCCTAGATGATTGAACTTGTTGGGAAGTTGCTGCTTCAAAACCAAATCTCCTTCCTTAATGTCTAAGGGCTGCACCTTTTTGTTGAAAGCCCTTGCCGTCCGTCTCCGATAGGCTCGGATGTGTTCCATGGCTTTGAAGTCCGCGCTCGGCCAAGTGTGGCCAACCGATCATATCGACTTCGGAGCCATTCAACTTCGCTACTTGATTCTCTAATAAAATTCTCAAAGACGGGACTTCCAACTCAACCGAGTACCGCTCCATCCCATATGTCGAGCAAAAGGAGTTTCGCTCGTAGCCGTACGAACGGAAGTTCTATATCCCCAAAGTGCCAATGGTAGTTTCTCGCGCCCCTACCTCGAATTGTCAGTTTTCCGATTATCTCGCTCAATCGTTTTATTAGCCGCCTCGATCGCTCCGTTGGTCTCGAGGCCTATAAGGGGAAGACTTGTGCCGGGTGATCTTGAACTCGCCGCACCGTCACAATCTCCGCCGAAGTGGGACCCGTTGTCCGAGATAACCTCATTTGGTACTCCATATCTCGCACATGATGTCCTCCTTAATGAACTCGCGCCACCTTTTTTGGAAGTCAACACCTTGTAAGATTTTGCCTCGATCCACTTGGTGAAGTAATCCACTGCTACTAGTACAAAACAATGCCCATTGCTTCCCGGCGGTGTAATCTTGCCAATCACATCAATCCCCCATGTCGCAAATGGCCAAGGGGTTACCATGCTGTACAACTCGTGAGGGGGTACATGGTTCAAATTGGAACACATTTGGCATTTGGGACATTTCCGCACAAACTGGATGCAGTCGGCTTCTATAGTGACCCAATAATAACCCAACCGTGTGATTTTCTGTCTCAACATTCTAGCATTCATGTGTGGACCGCACAAACCGTCGTGTACTTCTTCCATGATCACTTCTGCTCTTTTTGCGTCTACACAGAGTAACAGGAGACCATCGTAGTGTCTTTTGTACAACATATCATCTAGTAGAACAAACTGTCCGGCCAATCGCTTCAATGCCTGCAAACTTTTGGCTTTTACATCTCCTAGAAAAGACACATTACCCTTCTTGAGATACTCATAAATCTGTGCGTACCACGGATCCTTATTCTCCTCGATGTCGCTTTGAATCTCGCAATGCAGGCTTCGTAGCGCAAGCGGGATTCTCTCTTCGGCCAACTCGAATGGTTTTACGTACATTCCGTGAGGGATCTCGACCAAAGAAGCCAGAGCTAAAGCGTCGGCAAATCTATTTCTCGTCTCTCGGGTATAATGGAATGTCACTTCCTTGAATTGCTTGACAAGCTCTTCCATATGAGTCTCTGACATCAAGTTGCAAGTAGGGATCAACGGCCTTCCACTTCTTAGACGTCCGATTGATAATTAAAGCCGAGTCTCCATATACCTCCAACTCCTTTACATTACGCTCCAAGGTCGCTTCTAAACCGGCTATGCATGCCTCGTATTCACCGCGTTATTGGTGGTTGTAAAATTCACTTGATGGCGATGGGGGTGTGCTCATCTTTGGGATCGACCAAAAGGATTCCTACTCCGCCGCCCTCTTGTTCGCGGCTCCATCAAAGAATAGTTGCCATCTCTCTTCCGTATCAATGTTAAAAATTCCTCGTCCTGAAATTCCGGTTCAAGCCCCCGTTCTTCCGTACTTGGAAATTTCGCTAAATGATCCGCCATGGCTCTCCCTTTAATCGCTTTTCGGCACATAGGTGATATCGAATTCCCTGCAAATACCGACCACTTGGCTAATCTCATGGACAAAGAAGGCTTGTCAAACAAATACTTAATTGGATCCATCTTCGACACTAGCGTAATCGGATGTGCCGACAAGTAATGCTTCGAGCTTATTAACCACCCAAACTAGCCCTAAGTGCAGTCTTTTCCAATGCCGAGTAATTTAGCTCACTCCCTTGCAACTTTCGACTAACAAAATAAACGGCGTTCTCCACCCGAGAGTCCTTGGCTTCTTGTGCCGCATAGCCCCAACGGCCGTATCGCTACATCGTTAGGTACAATAGCAATGGTTTCTCCGAATGTGGGGGCGAAGGATAGGGATTGACCAAGTATCTCTTGATTTCCTCAAAGGCTTCTTGACACTTCCAAATTCCAATCTATACTTGCGGTCTTCTTCATCACTCTGAAAATTGGTTCACACATAGTGGTCAATTGATTAATGAAGCGGCCGATGTATCGTAACCGTCCCATGAATCCCTTAACTTCCTTTTCGTGCGTGGTGGCTTCATCTCCATGATGGCTTGAATTTTCCTTGGATCTCGCTTCAATCCTCGTTCGGTGACCATGTAGCCCAGACCTTTCCTCGAATAACTCCAAATGTACACTTGGCAGATCTCGACGCATTGCGTGCTCACGCAGCCTGTCAAGAACTTCCTTAAATCAATAAAGTGCCGACCTTCTCGACCCTTGGAATGAATGATCATATCGTCGACATACACCTCAATCTCCTTGTGGATCATGTCATGGAATAATGCCGTGACCGCCTTCCGGTATGTAGCCCCCGCATTTTTCAATCCGAATGGCATTACAAAGGTAACAAAGCATGTTCCCCATGGTGTAGTAAAAGCCGTCTTCTCTTGGTCCGCCTCGCCATCTTGATCTGATTATATCCCGCGAAACCATCTACAAAAGACTTGACCTCGTAGTGAGCAAAGTGGCGTCTACTAGCATATCGATATTGGCTGGGAAGTCGTCCTTCGGGCTAGCCTTGTTGAGATCACTAAGTCAACACAAACTCTAACCTTGCCATTCGATTTATCGACCGTCACAATATTAGATAGCCACGTCTGATACTCAATAACTCGATAAAACCCACTCTGAGGAGCTTCTCTATCTCTTCTTTAACTTGTAGAGACCATTCTCGCTTAATGCGACGCAATTTCGCTTGACAGTGCTTGGCATCCGGTGTTAGCGGTATTCTCAGGCTCTACTATCGAGTTATCCAAATTTCCGCATATCCTTGTATGACCATGCGAACACATCCGAATACTCCTTAAGCACTCAATCAACGCTTCCTTTCGCCCCTTCAAGAAGCTTCCAATCCGTGTCTCCCTCGCCTCTTCTTCCGTTCCCAAATTAATACATGATAACACCTCATCGGCAAGCCTTGGGCCCGACCTTCCTTTTGATTGATAACTTGCTTAGAAATTTCTTTAATGTATTCATTGTTTAGTGTGTCCGCTTCTTATAATGAGTCATTATTAACTAAGTTAATTTGATTAAGTTGAGCATTATTTTTAGTTAATTTATCATTAAGAAGATTGGCTATGAGGGGATACTCGTAAAGATCTAGATTTTCATTCATAGCGAAAGGGAAAACAACATTTGCAACTAACTCATAGTCTTCTCGACGTGAGGTCATCGACTTGGAAGACGACTCAAACTCAAAAGAAAACACATCGACTCAAACAAAGTATGACTCAAGAAACAGAGGACTTGGGGGAATCAGGGAGACTCGACAGAGGAGGCATCGCCCCCAGCTTCTTCAACCATGTATTCCTTCGTGGCTACGGGTCCGCCAAATACGCACCAATTCTTCAGCCTTTCCAACCATGGGTGTCACCAACGTCCTTGGATCCGTATCATCCGTCTCGCTTCCGCCCCAATGATCGCAACCATATCATCTTCTATATTCAGCATTCCCCAAATGCCGCAACAGTTCTCGACCATCCCATTCTTCTCGCATCCTCTCGAAACCGCAATGTTTTCAACCATCGGCTCATCCAAAGATACCGCCCTAGCCGATCGGCCAACCCATCTTCTGGTCTTGATGACGCACCGGCTCGGGATCGTGACAACCTTGCCTCTCTTCCGACGTGGATCCATGAGAACCGTCTTCGCCTTCGACCTATCAACTTCGTATCCCCGAAAATTTCGAAACCTTCTCAAGCCTCGCCCGCGTGATCAAACCACGGCTCACTAAACTCCATGCAAGAGAATTCTTCACCCTCCTCGACAAAGTAACTGCTGAGGGAAAGACGGTATGGCCTCATCTCTCGCCGTTGGTAGGGCGCCTTCACCCTTTTGATGTATTCAATTCTTTCCATCTCGCTTTATCTTCGGGAGTAAGAACGTAGCCTAGACCTCGGTAGCCGCGGTGATCAATAGCCTCCACTATTTTCGTGGGTCCTTGGAGATGCCCGCCAAGCCCTGGCCCCGGTACAAATCCCATGTTTCTCATCATTCTTATAGCCGGCCGTACTCCGTCCGATGTCTTTGTGAGATCTACCGCGCAAACTTGTGCTTGTGCTATTAGCCGAAAACCGCCGAACATAGAACTACCCTCTTCGTGCCGAATCCGTAGGACCGGCTTTCCCCAAAGGCTTGTTCCTTGAGATGTTACCAGGTCGCCGTAAATGACTGTCACTTGATCGCCCGACTGGAATTTCACACATTGATGCAATGAGGAAGGGACTCCATTCATTTGATGCAACCATGGCCTACCCAAAGAAGATGGTGAAGGTGGAAGGTATGTCTATGACTTGAAACTCAAAAGAATCATAGTAGTGGTCCCGCAAGTAAGGGGCAAACCGATTATTCCCAACACCGACCGGCTAGTAGAATCGTATCCTCGCACGGAATGAACTCGAAGGTCTCAAATCATGTGGACTTAGATCAAGGACGTCCATCATCCCGGAAGGCGTATGTTCACCGCAGAACCGTTGTCTATAAAAATACGTGGCAACCTTTTTCCGTTGACTTCAATAGTGATGTGCAAAGTGGTTCATTATGATCCGATCCAAACTCCGGCATGTCCAACTCAAAATGTAATGATATTCCCAAAGTGTATGTTGCCGATCATCTCATTACATCTTCTCGGCTTTGTATCGTACGGCACCAAAGTCGCAAAGAAGATTCTCGTTCCAACATCATCCTACGGGCATACGAGGACGTTAGCAAGGACCATAAGGATATATTGGCTTGAGTTAGCTTCACGCGTGAGGATAGGGTCTTCTTTATCGTGGTTCACTACTTCGGCTGGACCAAACACCTTCTTCGCCCTTTATCTTCCTCGGTTGATACACTTTTCCGGACCTCGTGAGTAGACTAACCCCATTCTTCTCCATATCGTACACTTCGCGTGAATTTCAGCCAACGAGAGAGGTTTAGGACTCTCTTCCACATAACTACCATTTAACGAGGCAACTTCTCTAGACAGCTTCCTCAAAAGACAAAGATATAACAAGAAAATTCTTTATAAATTGAACTCAAATTACAAACCGACACAACCGCCTCACTGTCCGTCACAATGCACTCGATCGATCGAGGTCTTTCTCTACCATAGCAATATCACTACCAACTATCTTACTAGGATTTTCTACCTTCCCTTCAATGATGAGCTTCGCACGCCTCTTTTCAAAGCAAAACCAAAGATACTCTGAGAGTTTCGGCACGAACAAACCCTTTCTCGACAACAAATGAGAATACATCTTCTCGTCGACACCCCGCTTCTCAAAAGCATCTTCCATTTCTACCAAACCGATAAAATTACCTTCCACCATGTGGATCCTATTGTTAGGGAGAGGATTTCCCACAACATTTGGAGACTTTGGCTTCTCCACCTTGCCTTGTCGAATCAAGTCTTGCACTAACCGTTTGAATTGAATGCAAGAATCGCATTGTGGCCCTTGTACTTGTGGTAATTGCAATATTTGGAAGCATCCAAGTCTTCTCTTGGGTTTACCGGTTCATAATTCTCAAGTGGCTTGACCAAGCCCTTCTTTACTAGCACTTCAAAACCTTGCCCATCGCATTCCAAAATCATCAAACACATCTCTCTCGCGGTGAACATTGTTATTCCCCTCATTACAAACTTGAACATCCAAAGCAAATTTTCCTTGCACATAATTTACTTGCCCCACTCGGCTCTTTTCTTTGCTACCGTATTGGCGGGAGCTCTATAGCGGAACGAATTATTAATGTACCCCTGGTCCTTTCGGGTGGAGTGATCCCGGTGATGCCACTTTCATAACGTACGCCCGAATCCACCATTTCCCTAAGATTGGGAAAGTAACCATTACCAACCGCCAACTTGTGTCCGGGCAACAAGCACTTGTAAAAATCTGTTTCTGTTCATTCTCCTTGGGCGGATACTGCATTTCGCTCAACTTATCATTTCAACGCTTGTAGAAGTCATAAATCGACTCTCCATTCTTTTGAAGCGTGTGCTCCAAATCAGCTCTATTCACTTGCCAATCCATGTTTGCTTGATACTTTTCAGTAGAACACCCTACTAACTTTGTCCCACGTGTCCCTTTCCTCCTCGTTCAACTTCGTAAAACCAACGGAGAGCGGCCCCTTCCAACGTGCTATGGAACATTCTTGCCATCTCGCTCGGGTGTACAATCTTTAGCCCTCATTGCCAACGTATAACCTGTCTAAATGTGTCTTTGGGCAAGTGACTCCTCCAAACATGGCCATCTTGGGCATCTTGAAATCTTGAGGTAGGGGTGCAACTTTGCTCGGATTAAGCATCTTGATGGGGGACACACCTTGCTTTCCCATTTGCTCTGGCCAATGCCTTCACTTGTTCAATCAACGCTAACACGCCGGGTCTCGTAGCAATGTTGGGGTTTTGCATGGCAGTGGGGTTGAGTAATGGTAGGGAGGTGGAGTAGGTAGGGATATGGTGGCCGGAATAATTGAAGGGTAAAGTGGGAGGGGTAGATTAGCAAAGTGGTTCTTGGGTGTGTCAAGTGCAGGAGGTTGATAGGGTCCTTCGATTTGCTTCGAGCTCCCATACATGACAGTGGTGGAACATTATTGTAGTTGCTTGGAACATAGTTGGGTAGAGGGAAGGTAGGTGCATTGGGATGGGCGGGATTAGGAGCATCGACAGCTTTCATCTTCAACGTCGACTACTTCATTCCCCATCAAGATAACTCTTGTGTCCCCTTTTACCGAAGTTCCTCAACAAAATGATCCTTCAAACTCTTGATTATGGTTCTTCAAAGTGCGATTCTCGCTTCTTCAAGTTTCTCAACCCTCATGGTTAAACCGGCAAAGTAGGCATGTGCAGAGTGTGCGGAATGTCATTGAAGTCGGGATTGACAGGACCTTCCATTGAAGTGACCGGCGTAGAGCCGGTTGCAGAGGCAAGCAGTGCGCGGGAGTAGTGGGAGGCAAGGTTGTCATTGTTGAATGAAGAACGCGGCCCGACCTTAGCTCTGCGGAAGTATCAGAAAAGACTCGGTTTTAGGAGAGGGGTTGACTCAATGCAGTGTACTAGTTTTAAAAATTTTATTTACAAAAGCTTGGTACATTTTAGTCCTACAAAGGTTGGAAGGGATACCCCTTTTTCGCAACTAACTAAAGGTCCTAAAGTGGTGGATCCTAACGACTAACCGTCTCGCATAGACAGTCAATGTGATTTTTATGAAAAGTACTACAAACTAATGATAGGCCAAGATCTTTTAACAATATATAACTCGTCCTCACATAGCACGTCCTTTAAAAGGAAATCAATTTTTTTGTGCTCTTAATCTCTCGATAGATCTTGACTTATCATTGGTTCGTGGTGACTTGACGTAAAGACCCCATTAA
The DNA here is from genome assembly GCA_022495995.1 of Adenophora triphylla var. japonica. Classification (NCBI taxonomy): domain Eukaryota; kingdom Viridiplantae; phylum Streptophyta; class Magnoliopsida; order Asterales; family Campanulaceae; genus Adenophora; species Adenophora triphylla. The sequence continues at coordinate 15,132 of JAFEMH010002863.1, forward strand.
TTGTCTATACAAAAAGCTAGTCAAACCAACCGGTCGTATGGAGTGTATTCCTAGAAAAGTGGGTGACGCAAGGGTTAGGTTTTAGGCTCCCACCGTGCAGCCGAAGCGCACTGATGAGTGGATGGCCAAGTGAGACTCGGAAGGGAGGAGACATGATCACCACACTTCCCGCACTTTGGCTTCTCCGAAGGGTAAAAGGGTGTCTCGTGGCAAAGGTGACACCGGACTCTAGTGGTAGTGTGAGGTAAAAATATCTAATTCTTTTTAAAGAAAAAAGAGAAAGATTTTTTATTTACATGAAATGCATGCATGCAATGCAACAGTTAAGAATAGGAGAAAAAGAAAAAGGAAGTAAAACACAACACCATACAAGAAAACGAAAGCCTGACCCACTTAGTTTGAAAAAATTTCAAAACAGTCCCCAGCAGAGTCGCCACTGTGAATACCCCGTCCCGATGCAACGCGCATTCGGAAGTTTGAAAATAATTAATCATATAAAGTCGGATCGAAATAGGATATTCATTTAGTGACACTCGCTTTAAACCATATTAAAATATTAGTTTAATTTTGAGAGTCGCCACGCCACTTTGATATAGCCCAAAGCTTTGAAAAAAGGCTAAACAGTTAATTGGGTTCGGGGGTCAAGTTACAACAGAAGAAGAAACGTTATCACTCCTATTGCCCGACGAATCGGACTTTCTAGCATGTGGGGTGTTGGTTGTGTGCGGTGTTTACGGGAATAGATAGAAGAAGCGGGATCATGCATAAGGAGGAGGGGAGAGAAAGAATTAATTGATGATCACACCCTAGAACCTTTGAGTTAGGCCCTCGGAAGGTGCACTAATCAACGTTCATCCTTGGGGGATTGTTGATCATGGGATAATTATAACTAAGGTGGAAGGAAAGAGATAGTTCCTAGATCCATTGGGTTCCTTGGGGCGGAACCTTAGATCATCCTCGGCTATGAACAATTAAATATATTAAAACCCTAAATCTAGCATATATGGCATAAGCAAGAAATAAAGCAATTAAAATATATTAAGCATGCAAACAATAATAAAGAACAAGAATATTAAAAAGAGAGTCTTACCAATTGTAGCAAGACTTGGAAGTCGAATCTTGGCGATTCGAGAGGAAAAGAGGAACTAAAGGTTAAAGCAAGTATGGCTTGCTTCTCCCGGAGAAATTGTGTTGAGAATATGGGGAGCCGGTCACCCTATTTATAATACCTCGGTACCTGGGCGGGGCTTCTAAAGGGTCGATCGGCTCTAGGATGGAAGGGTCGATCGGCTCTAAAATAAAGGGTCGATCGGCCAATGCACGGGCAAAGGGCCGATCGGCTCTTCCAACTGGCGTCCTTTCCAAGCTGACAGCGACGGCGCAGTACGGAAGAATTAATTACTCTTTTAGGGTTAGGGTTTCTTTAGGGCTTTTTATTAATTAACCGGGCCAGGTATTTGGACTACCTTTTTTTGGACCGGGTACTAACAATTCAGCAGTGAATTTCGCAGAGAATTGGGTGCCATTGTCTGAAATAATTGCTCGGGGAACCCCAAATCGACAATAGATGTGATCGTGGACAAAATTGATTGTATTCTCCTCGGAGATAGTGGCTAAGCCCTTGGCTTCTGTCCACTTGGTAAAATAATCCACGGCCACCACAACATACTTGATGTTTCCTCTAGCAGTTGGGAATGGTCCAATGAGATCAATCCCCCATGTATCAAACGGCCACGATGGTACGACCAAAGTTTGCTCTGTTGATGGTAGTCTAGGGATGTCTGCAATCTCTGGCACTTATCACACTTTCTCACATACTCCTGTGCCTCCCTTCTCATTGTGGGCCAAAAGAATCCTTGGAATTTGATCTTGTCTGAGAGGGTGCGAGCACCTGGATGTCCGCCACAAACTCCTTCATGGACCTCATAGAGTAAGTTGGTGACCATGTGAGTTTTGACACATCTCAAGAAAGGCTTGGTGAATGATCGTCGAAAAAGTACCCCATCGAGGACGAGGTATTTCGCGGACACCGTTCTGATGGCTCTAGCCTTTACTGAGTCCTCGGGGAGGGTTTGCTTCTCGATGTAATCCTTCATCTCATCTACCCAGTCCCTTACTTGATCCTCAATATTGTTTATCTGAATCCGATCTATAGCAGTCTCTCGTGAATTCAATCTGCACCGCTTCTAATTCCCCAATTTCCCTATCGGTTATTATGGAGAGGAGGTCAGCTTCCACATTATCCTCTCTCATGACTTGGTTCAGCTCATAGTAGGTGAAATTTTTGATGAGGGTTTTTGAAAGGCCGCAAGATCGAGTTAGTACCGGGTTGATAGTATCATACTCCCCCTAATTTGATTAACTATGAGCCGAGAGTCACTATTGATCTCTATATTCCGAACTCCCAAGTCTCTTGCCAATTCCATGCCTCGCTATAATCGCCTCATACTCGCCCCGATTGTTTGATGCTTCGAACTTGAACCTCAAGGCTCTCTTAAATTTCTCCCGCAGGTGCAATCGTAAGTATGCCCGCGCCACTAATTAGCTTGCTCGCAGAGCCGTCCACGTATAAAATCCATACCTCCTCCGGACGCTCCCTTGGCTGTATGATTTCTGTGCTCGGCTACTTGGGACTTCTTCGCATTCTCGCCCGCTTTCTTTTCCTGTGTCGCCGTCCGCCATTTTGAATGATGATTCTACCACAAAATCTACTAAGGCCTCGCGCTTTGATTGTCTTTCTCGGGGAGTAGGTGATCTCGGAACTCGGTGAGCTCGATAGAACAAGCTAGCATTCTCCCCGAGGAATCGGTTTGTGTAAAACCTTTCTAAGCGGGGCCTCGGCCAAGATGCTTATAGGGTGTGCAGTAAAAGTAAGCTCTTAATTTTCGAGCATATACAAGCAAGGCGTAAGCTAACTTCTCTATATTAAGATAACGCCCTTCTACGGCGGATAGTGCCTTAGATACATAATAAACTGGTTTTTGGGAGTTATTCTCCTCCCTTACAAGAACAAAGCAGCCTATCGTCGATCAAGAATCGCCAAAAATGTAAAAGCTCTTCCCTGCACCGGGCCGCCGAGTAGAGGTGGCCGCCCGAGGTATGTTTTAACTTCTTCAAAAGCTTGATGGCACTCGCCGCTCCATGTAAATTCATCGCCTCTCTTCCCCCTTTGAGAGTTTTGAAGAAAGGGAGGCATCTCTCTCGCCGACCGCGAGATAAAGCGCCAAGTGCGGTGATACGCCATTGAGCTTTTGGACATCCTTCACGCAAGGTGAGGTTTCATGTCCAATAGGGCTTGGATTTTTCTCGGATTAGCCTCTATCCCTCTTTGATTGACCATGAATCCGAGGAACTTGCCCGCCTTGACCCCAAAAGCGCACTTAAGCGGGGTTTAGCTTCATGTTATTGCGGCGCAGGTTTTTGAAAGTTTCCTCCACGTCGAGCTCGTGGGAGTTTTCCTTAGTCTTTATAACCATGTCGTCAATGTAGGCCTCAAGATTTCTGCCTAGTTGGTCTTTGAAGACCAGATTGACCATGCGCTGATAGGTGGCTCCTCGCTTTTTCACTCGAAGTGGCATCATTTTGTAGCAGCAAGTCTTCCCGCAGCCGATGAAAGCTACAGAGCGGACATCTTTAGGAGCCATTTGGATCCGATGGTAGCCGGAGTATGCATCAATGAAGCTTAATACTGTGGGCCGGCTATAGAATCCACCAATCTCAATGCGAGGAAGAGGGAAACAATCCTTGGGACATGCCTTGTTGAGATCGGTGAAATCAACACACATCCTCCATTTGCCGTTGGATTTTTTGACCATTACCACATTGGCGCCCATTTGGGGTAGGAAATCTCCTTAATTATCCCCGCTTTGAGCAATTTTTCCACCTCTTCCTTGATTGCCATTTCTTTCTCCGGAGAGAAGTACCTTGATTTCTGATGAATGTTTTTGAAGGATGGGTCATCATTGATTTTGTGGAGGATCACGTCCTCGCTGATTCCCAAAGATATCTTCCACCCTCCAAGCAAACACATCACAATTTGCCCTTAAGAATTCGATCAGGATTCTTCTCTCCTCGCTGTGAATTTCCAGGCCGACTTTAACTGTTTGCTCGGGGAAGTGGGGATTGATAACCACCTCCTCGAGCTCGTCGTTAGGTTGGAGGTCGCTGATTTCACGGTTGTGCAAGGATTCAATGATTATGGTTGGGGGGTTGACCTGAGCTCCAGTCAGTGTTTCCATAGAGTATATGATATCGCGGTCAATCTCCCCCTCTATTCCCCGATCAATATAACCTCCCTCAATAGGGGCCAATTGCTTTGATTTTCTGCTCGTCTTGAGCTCCACCTTCGTGGAATGGAAAGAAAGCATGCCAATCGGTATGGGTGCCGGCGGGAGAGCAAGGGGTTTTCCCTTTTTTGATTTCTCCTCGCCTTTTCCCTATTTCGATTTGTCCTCGCCCTATATCGGCGGGCAGGATGCCTGGCCTTTCTGTTCTTTCCTTTTTTCCTCAAGTGCTCGGAGGAATCTCCCGGGCTGGTTCTTGATGGTAGAAACCCCGCGCCGGGGTGTTAAATTTCACCCTTTGGTGGGGAACGGACGCAACTATTCCCAATTCGGCCTGAGCAGTTACGCCGAGAATGGCATTGTACTGGGAAGAAAGATCGACCACCATGAAAGTTATCTTGGCCGTCTTCTGCATGGGCTTTTCCCCAATAGTTACGTCAAACACAATCGTCCCCTTTACCCTTACAGCGTGATTTGTGAAGCCCTCAAGCATGCCCGCATATGGAGAAAGATGTGCTTTAGTCATTCTCATTCCTACCAACATATGGTAGTAGAGTATATCGCGGGCAGCTCCAGTATCTATCAACACTCGGCCTATGTTTGCCCGGTTGATTCTCATTCTGAGGGTGAGAGGCCGAGTGGAATGAAAAAGGGTGGAGGCAAGTTCACTCCTTTTGAACCCAATTTCTTGCTCTTCTTCCTGAGCTATCATAGGGGACGGAGAAAACCTTCTCTACTGTCCGGATTTGGAGGGAGAGCTGTTTGCTGGAGGGAGGTTCTTCTCCGATGAAGTTTATATTGTAGTCTCCGTCGTCATCCTCAAAATTGTCTCTTTCCACCCTCTCGGGACCACGAGGGTTTCGTGCCCGCTGTTGGTTATTATTGGGGGCCCGGTTGTTTCCTTGATCCATCCGGTTAGTTCCCCATCATTGATTCTCTCGAATTATTCTCTTTAGCCGGGAAGCAGCCTTCGATTCCGTGCCCGCGATCATTATGATACTCGCAGAACTTTGTCCTACTCCTCTCACTTGGTTTTCTGAGCATGGGGGGAGGAGGAGGAAAATCTGATGCCCTCATGATCACGTCGCTCTGGCTCGGTGAGCTCGGTGTAGACTCGTTTTTCGCAGCCTTTTTTCACGGAGCTTGTCCGACCCACGGCCTCTGTTCTTGCCCCGGTTGTTAACTTGGGCAGCCTGCGGTGGTCTCCCGAACTTGGCTTATTCTTTCCTTGGTGAAGCTCGGGGAACGGCATACCGCTTCTCTTCGGCGAGGCAATGGCGAAGCCACTTTCATACATCTCCTCCACTGTTTTTGGTTGGCCGGAGGCGAAATTCAATTTCGTGAAGGAGGAGGTGAGGCCTCCCTCAAAGCAAAGTCTAATATCCCCCTCTTCCGCATCCACTATCTCCTCGCTCACCTTTCAAGCGAGCAATGTAATCTTTTGTGGATTCGGTGGGGCCTGCGTGACACGGACAAGATCTGTCTTTGGTCTAGCGGGCACCCTGGCTCCAAAGAAAGGCATTAAGGAAAATGTTCCTGAAGTGGCCGAAAGAGTTGATGGAGCGGGGTTTGAGAGCCAAAGATCCGGGATAGGGTCTTGCCCGTGAAAGTGGCGCCTAGAGCTTTGCACATTACGGATTCGTCCGCAGAGAATAATGCCATTTGGCCCTCAAATCGACCCATGTGGCTCCTCGCGTTCTTGGAACCATCATATGTATCCATCTGGGGGGGCTTCCCCTTCTGGATAGGTGCCCGCGCGATCTTGTCGCTGAAGGCATCCATTGTGCGACCACATTTTTGGGCCGCCTTCGATGGGTCTCCCACATTTTCTCGCATGAAATCAACGAACTCGTGGTCTCGCTATCAATCTTCTCGTTTTTTATTACGTGAGCCACGGCCTTCCTTCGCCGGAGCTGTGGGTAGTGCTTGGGGCCTCGCACGTTGGTTTGATCGCGCCTCTTCCCCAATCTCCTCGCTATCATCTACGTGCACCACACCAAGCGCTTGGCCAGCTGTCCGCGCTCAAGGGTTGGTTCAACCCGGTTTGCCCCCGCAGCTTGACTAGCAAGTGATTTAACGGGAGCTCGTTGGGAGAACCTTTGGGACCCTTGTGGAAATTGTAGCCCTCCATTGGCCTCTATTTCGAACATTTCCAATTGTTGGTCGGCAATTACCATGGCCTCAGCGACCAGCTTGGATTTGGAGTCCAGAATTTCTTGTCTCCTCAGGATTTGCTCCGGGGAGAGAGGAGTGTTCATGGTGGTGTTTCTGGGGGGAGCTTGGGGAGTTTTGGGACTTTTGTTTAGGAGGGCTTGTGCTTTTTCAGCACGTATTTGGTCTGTCAGCTTGTGCATGGCTTTCTGACCGGGGGAAAGGGTGTGAGCAGACTGGGAACGGGCCCCCATTCTGTTGAAGACAGAGTTAGTTTGCTTACCCTTATTGATAGCGGAGGGTGAGGCTTGGTTCTCATCCTCCAAGGTCAAGTGACCAGCGTTTTCCAGTATCTTAGACATATTCTATAAAAAGATGATGGAAAAAGAAGAGCCTTTCGGCACTTGTTTTGTTTAGGACACGAGAGGTGCCTTGAAAACAAAATACACGGGAAGTAAATAAAGAAAAGATTCTAGATTCCCGGCAATGGAACCACTGATGACGCCAAGCTTTACAGGGTCAGGAGCGGTTCAAGGATATCTGGCTAGGATATTTTGATGGTTTGTTTGTACCTAGATCACAACACAAATAAGCACCGTTAAGGTCAAAGTTGGATGTTACTCCAACTCGTGCCCTAAAAGCGAGAGTAAGAATCTTGAGATAATAAGGCTTTGAATACCTTGAGCGCTAGCAGTGTGTGTTTAGGGTTTAGAGTAATATGGCTTACTCAATTGTATATGTCACTTACCTTGCCCAAGGGGGTAAAGGCCTTCTATTTATAGCAATGCAATGGTGCTTGTTGAGGTAAGCAATGAGATCACTCTGGGGCACTTTGGTATTTGACCGCCTACACGTGTCCGCATCTCGATTGGTCCCTGTCAAGGAGGGAACATTGATCCGTCCAAGGGACATGGCCGAAAGGGACATGAGCCGTGTAGCCGGCTTGGAGCATTAAATGGAATAGTAGGCGCCGACCGAGCCGCATTGAATGCGTGATGGGGAGCCAAGTGGCATGTCGAGCGGTAAGCTAACTTGCTCGGTAAGGCTTGATATTAACCGGAAGCGACATGTGCCCGCGATCAATATTGTGGCCGCAAATAAAGGTATATGACGCGAGCACGGTTGACGCGGTCATGACTCCCGCGGGCACCAATTCAGCCGGACATATGATTCGCGGCACGGACCCAACGGTCACAGGTCGTGCGGGCACGAATATAGCGGTCAGGATCCTTCCGGTCTTTGATAGGATTAATGCGGGGAGGGACGCGGTCTTGACCTCAAGGACCTATCTGTCCGCGGTCTTCCCCCCAGCGGTCTAGGAACTGCCACGTTACTGATTCCTTGAACCAGACCGAGCACGGACTCTATCCAGTAGATCCGGGCTCATCAATGTCTAAATCAGTTCAGGCACTGGGTGGCCCATTATATTTGCTCATAGTCGCTAGAACCCTTTTTTTTTTAATAGCGTTATAAAAATTAGACAATAAATATAAAAAATGCGTAATATAAATGTAAAATATTTTGAATAAATATAAAAATATTTTTTATACTGCTAAATATTTTATGGCAAAAAGGTATTTGTATATTAGTTAAAAATATTTTACAGTGTTTTGTGAGTCTTTTATATTTATAATCTGATTTCTATAGCACCATATTTAGCATTTCATAGAAAGCATATGAATCTTCCTTCTCCAATGTTCTTTTTTTTTTTTTTTAGGCAAAACGAAATTAATTGCATTCTCCAATGTTCATATATACTCCACTGTTTCACTACTTTGTTGTGAAACACTTATTTACGTGGATTGGTGTGAAAATTTCAGTTTGTAGGGCAAGTTTATCTAGGTTAGGAAATTACTCACCGTAAATTTCCCCGATCAAAATCGTGTATATCAAACTCATACTTATGCGTCGCATCATTAATCGAATTATATTTTATAATATATTTTATCTTAAATAAAAAATGTCATCCATGTTAGCATTTGATATTAAGATTAACACACATTTAATTTCCCTGTAAATATTTTTATTGTTTGCTAAAAGAGTAAAAAAAATCCTAAAAATTGACCTTTAGATTGAACACTAAAAGTTGGATGAATCATAGGTGGTGAAAGTGCATTATTTTTTTTAAAAAAATATTATTAACTAGGTAATTGGATGAATATTCAAATTGAAACATAAATCTATTTAGAAGGTTTTTTTATGCATTGTACTAAATTATAATGGAAAAACTTGTAATTTTTTTTATTATTTTTTATTTTTTTATTTTTTTGCAGTTATCTCTTTATTTGGGATACCTTTCTTAATTTTTGAACGGTAATACTAAAGTTATAAAAAGAGTCACAATATTTGGTATACAAAATAATGTATCATAATAATTGTGTTGTTGCTTTTAATTAGAGTGTCGAAACGTTTAATCATTAAAGTATCGCCAACTCGTCATTTTGTAACCATTTTTAATTTTTTATTTGTGCCCTACATTCCCCTTAACCAAACCGGGGCCAGGTAGGCATGGGCATCCGGTTCCCGGTTTCGGTTTCGGTTTCGAACCGCCGATTCCGGTTCCGGGGAAGGGGGGAACCGAGACGGAACCGCCTAAATCCGGTTCCCGATTCCGGTTCCTTGATGCCGGTTCCGGTTCCGGTTCCACGGTTTCCCAGTTCCTTCTTTTGGCTTTTTTTTTTTTTTTTTTTTGAAAACTGTCAAGGTGGGCGACCGCCCAAGAGAGGTGGGCGACCGCCCATATCCAAATTCAAGCAATGTCAAACTCTCTGCACACATGGGCGACCGCCCAAGAGAGAGGTGGGCGACCGCCCATATCCAATTTCCAGCAACCCCAAAGTTTGGTCAGTGCACTTTGGTCACTTCCTTTTCCTTTTCTTCTCTTTTAAGCCATCAAAACTGTTAAGATTCTAACAAATTTGGATGAAGATGAATAATAAACAAATTATTTTAACATATTTTATAAAAGAAAAAGGGACGGTACCCTTAAATTTTATTAATAATTGTTAAAATGTTACAATGAGGGGGACAACCAACCTTGCCCTTTTATAAGTAAGGGAGGACATAAGGAGCCTTAACCTCGTTCTTAGTATTTTACAATATTTATCTAAATTATAACAATCTAATCTAAACAAAAAAAACCTAATATATAAAATAAAACAAAGCAACAAATTAAATTATACAAATTAAACTATATAAATTACATCAACTTACATTTGGGCCATTGGAATTGTGTCATTGTTCTCGTCACTTCCCGATGTTGAATCAAAGAAATCTTCATCGGATGAGGAAAACTTTGGCTCTTGATCTCTTTTCTCCGCTTTGACCCAATCATTCAACAAATTTTGATTTTCTAAATTTTCAACAGTTAAATTTGCACGTTGCGGATCCGCAATATTTCCAACAATGCTAAAAGCGTGCTCAACGGTTATCACTCCATATATCCGAACAAATAGAAACTTGTTGAGATAAATTAGCAAATGTTTGTATTAAACCATATTTATATTCCCCGACTATTTTTGCAATATCACGTGTGAGAGTTCTACGTGGTATTCTTTTTGCAGCGGGGTTAAGAGAGAGTTTAGCAAAATCTTCATAGAATTCATCATCGGCAAAACTAAAGGAAAGACATTTAACACAAACAAATTTTGCCATACCTCTTCTATGGTTTTGTTCACTATAATGAAATGTAGTGGAAGAAGAAGACGTACCTACAGCGCCCATCGAAGAAGTCGAAACTCCTTGGAGTTGTGTTTGAGTTGGATCTATGCCAAATTCGGTAGGATGATGAACTCGAACATGCTTGGTATAAGTGCCGTATCCATTGCCATCCCTCCAAGTATAAACATTTTCACAATAGTTACATATCACTTTCCAAACCTCCTCACCATGTTTGTCCAATCCGAGCTCCTTCCTAAAGTGACGAATAAAAATTGAGGACTTCGGTTCACGAATTTTAGGAGAAGGCGGTTGACCTTGTCGACCGCCTCCACGAAGACCGCGACCCCTTCCTCTTGGTGCACTGGTGGTAGGTTATGTGCATCACTTTCTTCAGTACTTGGAGTTCCTACAAATTGTGATTGTTGTGACATGAAAGGCGGTATTGGAAATTGTTGGTCTCCAACTTGAACCTCCTCCTCATCTTCTAAATTTTCCCATTGATTTCTCCACGACATTCCCCCATCATAAAAGGGAATATCATTTGGAATTTGTGGTGGTGGTGGTGGTGGTGGTAGTCGAGAAGATGAAGAAGGTTGGTTGTTTTTGCTCTTGCTACCCGTTTTTTTTGTTAAGTTTCTAAGGAAAGAAGACATGATGATGGTGTATTGGTGATTTGGTGTGTATGATGAGTGATGAGTGAATAGTGAAGACTATGAAAATGGATGAAAATATGGAAAATGAGGATGGAATTATGGATTATGGAATATGAATGTTGGTGAGTGATTTGAGGCTTTGATCTTGAGACTTGAGAGTTAAGAACTTAAGAGAGAGTTAAGAGAGAGTAAAGATTAAGAGAGAGTTAAGAGAGTTTTGTGAAAATAAAATGTAATGAGGTGAATTTGTATTTATAGGTGAAAGGTAAGGATTGTTTTGTTTTTTTATTTATTTTTAAGTACTGAAAATTGTCTAAAAAGTCAAAAAAAAAGGGCAAATTTGACTGAAAAGGTGAAAAAAAGGGGCAAATTTTGAAATTTTTTGAATTTTCTGCAAAGAACCGCCGGTTCCACGGTTCCAAACCGCCGGTTCCCCGGTTCCGGTTCTCCGGTTCCGGTTCCGGTTCCAAAACCGGCGGTTCACGATTTTTTAAAAATAGGAACCGAGATTGAACCGAAAACCGGCCGGTTCCGGTTCTCGCCGGTTCCGGTTCTGCCGGTTCCGATTCCGGTTCGGTTCTCCGGTTCCGCCCGGTTCCGGTTCCGATTTGCCCATGTATAGGGCCAGGGGCTGATCTAGCCTTTTTTGAAGCCCACCTCAAAAAAAAATAAAAAATTTAACTAAGTCATCCATTATATGTAAATTTTTTTTATATATGAAGTTATTTTTTACTGTTATTATTGTTTACAATATTTTTTAAATATCAAACTCACGCAATTTCAAAATCCTGGATTCACACCTGACATTAACCATTTTACTGCAACATACTCCAAAACAAAGGTAGTTTGGGCTTACCTATAGCATATTTTAATTAAAGCCGGATTCCAGAATCGTGGCCCAAATAAGCCCAATATCTATATCTGCTTCGCACATGATTGGTTCTCAATTTAACTTATTTCTAAAAGATAATTAAAAAACATAAGAAATTGTTTGAGATTCAAACCCAGATACTGGTGCATTAGAATTGCACTTCACTTTACTTTGGCTCGCACTCCATCTCATCCGTTTATTCAATCTCGATAATTCACATTTAGAGTTCATTAGAGATATTTTATACATTTTGCCCAGCTACATAAATCTCGTCCATATTTCCGCTCGTTCCGCACGGCCGTACATCCCATCCGCTTATATGCAATAAAGACTGCACTGCCTGCATTGGCCCCAAGTCATTCATATCTTGGGCCTTTTATACAATCCATAGGTTCTATTACCCAGCCCACTCACTTCATGCGTCTATATGTACTTTGTATATTGAAACTAGTACTTTCTGGCTCGTGTCGATGGTACGGTGACAGTATGAAAATGGTTGGTTATATAAAGATGTACAACCTACTTTGTGATTGAGAAATTAGAGAGAAGTCGATTACCGCTATATATGGTTAAAGTTTTACCCCACCACCACAAATATACACCACAAATATATACAGACATATTTAACCAAAATAAAGATCCTTGAAAGAACTAAAAAAATGACACATCTTACTGATTTCACCGGATATACTGAGATCTCAATTCCATTCTACTATGAAATTCGTGTCAGTAAGCAAGTGTTAGAACACAAAATGAAAATGACACAAAATGAAAATGACAAAAGGGCATGCCATGCCAATGACTAGGGGTGTGCACGGGCCTAACCTCATGGCAAAGTTCGGTATGGGCCTATTTAGTTGATGGCTTCAATTTTAAGAGCCCAACATAGCGGGCTTTATGCGGGCTCAAATTAATGGGCTATTACGGGCATTGAGCGGGCTTACAAATTAGATGTTGTATTTTGAAAATTTTTTACCTATTATATTTTAGGCTTTAAATTATTTTCAGCCCATCAATCCATTACCAATTTATCATTTTGCCATGGAGTTTTTGAAGCCCAATTATTCAAGATCAAAAGAATTGTCATACAAAAGAATTGCCATATAAATTATTTTCAGCCCATCAATCCATAACGAATAAAGAAGTAAAATGATTTTGAGTCTTTTGGCTTTGTGAGTGTTAAATTTATTATATATATAAATTACAAAACGACGTAGTTTTGAAAGAACCGGGCCGGGCCATAACGGGCTGTAGAACAATAAGAGCCCGATCTCAGCCCGAGTGCGCGGGCCTTCAAGCTGTCAAGCCCAGCAGGGTTGAAAACATTGCGGGCACGGGCCTTGCGGGCCGGGTTTTTGCGCGCTTTGCGGGCCGATGGGCGAGTTTGCACACCCCTACCAATGACAGTATGCAATTGGTTAATGTACACTTGAGATTAATGTATGAACGAGATTTTACATATGAAACTTAGACTAAATAAGAAACTAAGAAAAAAGTTGTATGTATATATATATATAGAGGTTTATTGTAAAAATGTTGTATGAATTAAAATGTACATAATGTTATGTATCGATCTTATTCAAATAATTTTCCTTGAGAAATACATCAATACATTCCTTCCTCTTGTTTGATTCCTTAAGCCTTTTAATAAAAAAGTTGTTGCTCCACAATCTTCTCTCAAGATCATCCACAACACCAATACCCTCATTCTTATAATTCTCAACGGCTTAACTGACTAACTTTCATATTCTTAACCAACATCCAAATTAAAAAGAAAATTAATCTTGGCCAAAAAATCTTTCTACATATAATTTAAACAATGACTAACTATGGAGTGATAATTAAGGTCAAGACATGTTCTATTTTGGTCTTTAACACCACCCCTCTTAAAAAAAAATCATTTTATGTAAGTTGCAAAGTGGACAACAATAACCATTCCTAAAGATAAGATGTCAGGAGTGCATATACATATGATCTCAACAAATTAGTACGATGCGACTAAGAAAATTCAGCTTTTATGATTGCTGGAATCGTTGCTCTTTATGAACTTGAAAAAAGATGAGGAAATATTTGATTGACTGCAATCAAGTGGTTGAAGTGTAAGAATGTAGAAAAAATAAGTAAGAAAATAAATTTAGCTAAATTCATGGACAAACTATAACCTAGAGGATAAAAGAGTGCAGATGAGCAAGACTCGATGAATACCAACAAAAAGAAAAAGAAATAGAAAAAGAAAAAGAACACAAACCACAACTTAGAAAGCAGAATATCGAAAACATGATCCTGATGACATAGGTCTCATATCCACAATCACAAACACATAAAGTCAAACAAAATTGAATGTTCTCGTGCCTTTAATTTTAGCACACAAACCCTAACAAATTTATTCCCAATATTTCAAAATTGAAAGATGGAGAGAGAAGTCAGAAACGAATCAGAATCTTAAGCTTCAACCCATTTTTGATAATTGAAGAATACCCAATTGAGAATATTTATACCCAACTGAGAATATTTATGAGCAAACTCCAATGCAGCTTCATTTTCCAACTCCGGGACCTCCATTGATGCACATAATGCTTCTTCCAAACTGGATTAATATTCTTCCTCGCTAAATTAATGACCCCAAATAAGAAAATGCATATGGTCACTCAATATGATAAAAAAGAGCATGCTTCTATATATAATACTAAATCAATGGATCCATACATATAGCATATGAAAAAGAATAAGGTACAAAAATAAATTTACCAAGAACAAATAAATATGTTGTTTCAAGTCTCCCTTAAGAACGACTCTGGTGCTCGTGAGCTCCCCAAACTGCTATTAAAATGTGATCAATGACATGATTCTTAATGTACCAAGTTCGTTAACCTGCATCTACATAAAAATTTGGACGAATCCCACACGCCCACCTACAAACCCTAAAAACATACCAAATTCACGTATAACCGAATTGGACTTTGTTACAAAACAATTACGCTGCCCCCTTACTCGCTTCAAAAACCCAAGCAAAAACAAAGAAAGAGATTTTCAATTACATCAACATACACCCAATACCTATTTCCATGCATCCAAGCCATGACTTAATGATTATACAATATACTACACTAACGTGCTGCTCTAACCAATTAAGAATTGAACCGGTCAAAGAGAACCTAGAGGCATTAAAGAATGATAGTGTGCTAAAATCTAGTCATGTCAATTTTACCCATTAACTTGTTAACCCACTCATCTCAATCTAATAATTACCCAACCCAACTCAACTCATTTAATATAACGGGTTGTAACGAGTTACCCAAATTACGCATCAAATTTTGCGGGTTAATAGTAGGTTTAACTCATAAACTCGTTATAACCCGCAAATCAGAAGTTACCCACCCCATATCAACCACCCCTACCCCATTCCCTAATAAAAAAATATTTATATTAAAATTAAATTTTACAATTCTCCCTCCCCTCACCGCCCCCATCCCCACCCCACCCCTACCACACTAACCATCACCACCCCTACCCCTCCCCCCCCCATCCAACCCAACCCCCACCCCCCGACGGATAAAAAAAAATCATTTTAAATTTAGTTTTAACAATCCCCAACCCCACTCACCACCACCACCCCCACCCCCACCCTACCACATCCCCCCCCCCCGTCGGATTTTTTTTAATCATTTTGGATTTATTTTTAACATCCCCTTGGCCCCACCCAAACCCAACCCCTGCCCTCCACCCCTACCCCCACCCCCTCGTTTGGATTAAAAAAAAATCATTTTAGATTTATTTTTCACAACCCCCACCCCTTGCTAGGCGTGTCCAAAATCTAATCGGAACCGGCTAACCAGCAATTTTTAATCGATCCACTAACCGTTCAAACCCGTTAACCGGTTTAACCGTAACCGGATTAACCGAAACCGGCGGTCAACCGGTTCGGTTAAGGTTACAGATTTTTCAAACCGGCTAACCGGCGGTAACCGGCGGTAACCGGCGGTAACCGTCGGTTATTTAACCGGTTATAACCGTTTGAAATTTCAGTCAGTTTTTTAACGTTTTCAGTTAGTTTTTAGGAATTTCAGTTAGTTTTTTAGAATTTCAGTCAGTTTTTTAATATTTTTAATTAGTTTTTCAGAATTTCTGTTAGTTTTTTGAAATTTCAGTCAATTTTTTAACATTTCCAGTTAGTTTTTTTCAAAATTACAGTTAGTTTTTTAACGTTTCAAGTTAACAGAAACTGTTAAAAATTCCGTTAAAATGACTAATCTGAAAAAAAAGGCTTCAGTTAACCGTTTTAACCGGATAAACCGTGTTAACCGATTATAACCGTTAACCGGATAACCGTAACCGTTAGTACACGGTTAACGGTTAGGTTAAGGTTAAGTTTTAACGATTTTTTTAACCGGCGGTTATAACCGTTTGGACACGTCTACCCCCTGTCCCCCCCCCATCAGATCAAAAAAAATTAATCATTTTAGATTTATTTTTAACAACCCCCCACCCCCTGACCCCTCCCTCCACCCACCCCTTACCCCCACCCCCTACCCCGGTCGGATAAAAAAAAATTAATCATTTTAAATTTATTTTTTAACAACCCCCCACCCACCCCCTGCCCCTACCCACCCCCTACGTCGGGTAAAAAAAAAGTTTAGCTTATCGGGTTATTCGAGTCCACCCGCCTCATTTGACCCGTATATTAAATGAGTTGTAACAGATATTAATTACTAGTCCCAACCCGTTACCCGCTTTAACCCGACTCGACCCAACCAAACCCGATTGTCGGGTCTACCAAAATCTGCAAGCTCATCAATAGCAAATTGAGGATACTACAATCGACTATATAGTCCTCCTAAATCCACATATGTTAATCCCAAAACCACTATAGTTCTGACATTAAATGCCAACCCGGACTAAAAGCCTCCATTAAAACCAACCCAAACTAAAATTCTCCAACAAAATAAAAAATAAGCACTTCAATTAAAATTATAATCTCAAGCCTATAATTAAGGTCTCCATTTATGACATGAAACATATATCTTAGTAAAATGATGGTAAAGCAATGCTACCTCTTGTAGAATCGAGTTAGGTATCGCGACCGATTGTAGAAGATGGACACATCAAAACAACAACCATAGTATTTTGGACTTTTAGGGGAACACTCGCATATCAATTCTAATCAACACAAAATGAAATTTTTTCTCAAAGTAAGAATCTGATGTTTTTAGTAAAATCATGAACTGCTGGGTGTAGGAGAAAGACAATTAGGGATTGGGCTCGCTTTATTATGGGAAATAGAATTCGAATTTACACTACAAGAAAATGATGTTTTTGTCACATTTCTTTTGCTACGGTCCGTCATGCGTGACAAATAATATTTATATACCACGGCTTTCTTAACTAGGGTAAAAACTTAATTTTTGTGTCGGTTTCCTACCGAACCGTGATAAAACCATTGAAAGTGTATTTTTTTTTTAATATTACGAGTTCTTTTATACCCTGTAAAGAACGAGACCCTTAATTCCCAAATTTTTCCCAACCTAAAATATCAACCTTCCAAAAATTTCCCTCCTTTAATTCCCTCCACAAATTCCCTCTCTTTTAGTCGAAATCCTAATTGTATTTCTTTTCAATCCATAATCCTAATCGGATTATAATTCATAGAGGGGCAAAATTTAAGGGGAAACCGCTTCAAACCCAAACCCTAGAAATCTTGGTGGAAGGTAATTCACAGTTCTTAATATCCTTTTTGCTTTTCGATTATATTCTGGAAGAGGTGTTGATACTCTTTATCAGTTCCTAATTGTATTTCTTTTCAATCTATAATCCTAATCGGATTATAATTCATAGAGGGGAAAAATTTAAGGGGAAACCCTTCAAACCCAAACCCTAGAAATCTTGCTGGAAGGTAATTCACAGTTCTTAATATCCTTTTTGCTTGAATTACTCATACTTGAATTATTTACTGATTCCTTCAATTTTATTATGAAATTTTCATGTTTCAACTGAAATTCCTCAATGTAATCTCGCCAGTTGCTAGATTTGAGCTTTACATTGAGAGTTTGCGCTGAGAATACAACTTTTGATCTGGATTTCTATGCCCTAGATTGACATTAATTATCTGTTTCAGTCTAAATATTTTTTCGAATTTCTATTCAATTCGTTTCGTGTAGCTTGCAGGCTTGACTTAGATTGTTTTATTATGTTGTTAGTTTCTTGGATTTACACACTTATTACTCTTCAGGGATCTATGATTGTTAGAAGTTGCTGTTTACTAGATTGAGATCAGCCGTCAACTTTTTATACCCTTTCCAGTTTTAATTGAAATTATACCCAGTTTTTAAGGCAAATAAATGAACAAACGTTGGATTGTTCTTGAACAGAATCACTTATAATGCTAGTTGATTTATTTTCTGAGAAAAGATAGTCTCATTTCTTCTATATATGGAATGTTGGATTATCGCTAAAGCCAATTGATTACTTTGTTATGGATTTAATGAAAAAGGCTAAAGCAACTGAGAATGTTTTTATGCCTTTTTTCTTTGTGTCATACTTTTTTGCTAACTAACACTGTGATTATGCAGGTTCGGCTCTAGTTTACAAAAATGTCCAGGAGGCCAGCTAGTATCTCTCGACGGTTTGTAGATGGCATGGGCATTCCAATCTAAATGATCTGGTCACCTTAAATGGGTTTTTGCAGGTGGTATTTCATGCTCATCAGAAGTTATAGGGCATTACCAGTACCGAAGAAAGCATATAGATATAGCATGCATAAAGTACTGAATGTAGGCCCCAATAAATGCTCAGTGGTCTCATAATTATCAAAAGAAGAGGATACTGAAGCTTGGGGTGTGGAGCCATATGAATTGGATGAGCCTGATAACAGCTGCAAGAGCCTCATACGCAAAGGCATTGTTCGCGTAGCTAATAATAAGTTTCCTCTCCCTTATCGAGCAAATCATTTGGTCTTGTCATTGTTTTGGATGCCCTTGATTACTTGTCCCCGAGGTACCTTAACAAAACTCTTCCTGAGCTGGTGTGGATATCCACTGATGCGTTTGTTGTTCTTTCTGGTAAATCCCTGGAAAACCATGTTATTATTTTTCATTTGACCATCCTAGATGGTCTGAGAAAACTCATATTCCCTATTTTTTGAAGCTTTTAGCGCGTGCTTGTGTATTCAGGTTATCCAGGCCAGCGAAAAACTAAAGGGGCAGAGCTATCCAAGTTGCCCAGTAAGTGATTTCTTTTATAAGCGGTTCTATCTCTATCTTTCAGTTGTTATAAACTGTTCTGTTCACTTAGATACAAAGTTGTCAATGGCGTACAATTTACCTAAAAAATAAGACATTGGAAAAACATTCAGACAGTTGGGTTTTTAGATGTTTCTAGTTACTGTGTTGGCAAGCTTGCATATTGATTACATCATATTGTCTTTCTGCCATTTCAATTATGAAGTTCCTTTCTGAAAAGAATGAAAGTGAAAAATAATTCTCGGAGAAAATTTATGCTTGCTTTATGTTTTGAAAATGTTTCTGCCATTGTCTTTGGTAAGGAAATATGTTGCCTAGAAAACCATTTTTATTTTTTATTATTCTGGTTGAATAGTGCTAAATTGTTGAGTTGTTAGTTCAATTGATAGTCTTTTCATTCCCTGTATGTTTGTATGCTACTATGCCGTTACTATGAAACTAAGGTTGTGGTCCTATGTTGGATGTCTTTGTTAGATGTGCTTCATCCTTCTATTATGTGTGCATGTAGCCATATATGAAATTTTTTACATGTAGATTAACAGAATGCATCGCAAAAGATGCGTGTTTTTAATTTTATTGATGTATAAAGACTTGTGAATCAACTATTTCCTCAATAGCATCAATACCCTTTTGGATTTATTTTCGTTTTGCATACCCCTAGTGTACAATGGTTACCCTCTCTTGGTGATCTTTTCTAATACATTTTCTCATCTAAAATAAAAAAAGAAGACGAAAGAGACTGTGCACAACTTTGCCACGTGTTATGACTTTCAAATACAACAACAACAGCAACAATAAAGCCTTAATCCCAAAATGATTAGGGGTTGGCTCACATGAATCGTAGTATGGACTAGTCAATGAAGCGATTATGACCCTTTCCAATATCTTTTTACTGTAAGTCTGTGAAAAAGGAAGAACGGAGATGTTTTAGTGAGGTTAGAGCTAAGGGTTACACATTTTGGTATGCAAAAGGGCAATATGTCTTAAACTATTTAAGACCTTATAGTAAAGGAAGCTTATGGAAGTATAATTTGCAGGTCATGTGTATCAAAATGTGCCTGGTATTGATCTGCCTGAATGCTCAGATGAGCATTTTAACGACTCAGCCACCTATGAAGAAAAATATTGGCCTCTAGCTCTCTCTCTCAGTTTCTTTCTATTGTAATCATTACTTATTTTTAAATCTGATTGCAATTTATGCGATTTAGGTTGGAGGAGAATCTGGTCTTGTAGCCTTTAAATGTTCGAGGTTGTCTATCTGTTTCTTGCATAATGTAGGTGATCATTTAACATGAGTTTCAAATGGCATATAAGAAGCTTCATACATGTTACACATAGTAAAATTGAGTTTTGATGCCTTTGCAAAGTAGTGGTTTCTCTATAGACCGTCCCCAACTCACAGCAACCTATTACATCTTCACCCTCCTTGTAAAAAAACTTGAGTACTCTGTTTAGTCTTATATTTATTTCAAAATTACAGAACCACGAGAGCTTATTGGTACTCCCAAAAACAATCCCCAACATCATCAACACGAACTAAGAAACTCTATGTCTCTGTTTCCATGTTCTTTCTCCCTCGGGTTACTAATTTACTAGCAGAAACTTCAGACAAACATGAATGAGAGAGATAGGGAGTGAGGATTTGAGAAACAAACTTCTTCAGAACAAAGGTAGTAGTTCATCTCTTTCAATTTGTTGTCAAGAAATTAGGCACGTCAGTGCAAGTCCTGTTTAATGTTCCCTTTGGTCTTTCAGCCTTTTTCCTTAGATTTCTCTCTTGCACGAGTTCCTCATTCACTGAAGCCTCTATCAGTTTCCCAGGCTTCTCTTCCTGATCAGTATGGTTTTCTGCAAACGGGTTATAATCCATCAATTTTGAGGGACCAATGTCGGACGTCCGTATTTTTGTGAAGGAAAATAATTGGATGTCCCCAGTCAGCTGAAGGTTCTAAATAATTATTATTGCTGTCAATATATCATGTTACTGACTTCTTCTTTACTCGTGTCTTACCACACATTTTGCTGAAGCTTGGGCGATTAGTGTGATTTGTTTATTGACTTTCGACTCTGCATTAGTTTTTGACATGCATATCCCAAACCTTGTCATTTGGAAGTTACTTTCTTTATACATTAAAAAGTTATTTGGTATCTGAAACTTACAGATTACCATATTTCAAGGTTATGGATGTTCTGAAGTGTCCACAGCCTTTTAGCTTCAATTTCTCTCTTTCTTATTTATCACTTTGACAGAAACATTATTCTTTGCCTAACAGATGAGTTTGTGTTTTATGCATATTCTTGTGTATTTTCTAATCAGTCTCCATTTATAAAATTGAGCTTCTCATTAGATAAGGTTTTACACTTGTGACTAATCCACATCATTTTCTTGTTCACAGATTCCTACAACATCGGGTGATGATGCGTCAAATGAGATTTGTAGCTAGATGACTTTTTTTGTAAGTAAATTTTTTTAATTCATACTCAAGTTTACTTAATTTCTTTGTTAGTTTTTTTTTCAAATTGATAATATGTCATGTCATCGATTAGTAATTATTATCCATTTGTTTTAAATCTAAAATATGAAGTACTCGTGATTTTGTTTATGTTTTCAATTGTCAACGATATTCATTCACTACTTATGAAGATTTGCTTTTCTGTATACGCATGACAGGATTGGAGCCTTGATGATGTCTCTTTGATCTTCAACTTCAACTTCAACTTCAACATCAACTTCAACTTCAAAACTTTGATGTTTTAGACTAGATTATGGCCATGATTACACTTTAGTACATGTTTTACTTCAGACAAATGCTTAATAGTAGTAAATGCTTTATAAATAGTTGTTAGATTTGACTTACTAGAATGAATTATTTAGGATTTTTGTTTAAGCACTTGTATCACCGTTTGTGGATTTTTATGGAAATTTATGCATTACGGTTAAAATGGTCATTTAACTCTTTTATTGCTACTAAATGTATTACAATGAATATATAGTACATTAGGTTTTATAATTAAAACAAATCTATATATCACAGTTTTGAATTGTGTTACAAATATGAAAAACACACATTATGGTATCATTTGCCACGTTAATTACCAATACAAATAATGATTTATATGTCACACATAACTTTTGTGACGGTTTCAAATTGTCACAAGTATTAAAAATTGCACCGTTTTTAAAATGTGACAAAAACTGTGACAAATAAAAAATACTATTTGTCACGGTTTAGAAAATGTCACAACAACCGTAACAAATAAAAAAATAATATGTATCACACTTATTGTGCTACGGTTTTTAACCGTGACCATAACCGTAGCAAATACTATTTGTCACGGTTTAGAAAACGTAGAACAGTATAAGCGACGCTCACAAAAGCCTCGGACGTAAAAACGTGACAAAACCGTGGTAAATACTATTAGCCACGGTTTTATCTCTATTTACCACGGTCCGACGACCGTGGCTAAAAACCCTAATTCTTGTAGTGTTAATATTGCACAAACTAAAAAAAACGATGGACAAATACCGGTCGACAATTCAGGAGATGCCGACGGTGGTGTTCGGCACGACGGTTCTCTTATGCCCCGACGATACCTAGAAGCCATTAAAGTTTCAGCAACTGCTCAAATCCTTCCCTTCGTCTGTTAAACATAATCAATACAATTTTGAAACTTAGCTACGAATTATAATTAAATGTTGGAAGGAGGATGTAAATTGCAAAAATTAAAAATTAGGAATCATATGCCTCAAATCTAGATACCTTCGTTAGTAGTGAAGTTGGCACGAGAGAAAAAAGCACTAAAGCAAACAGGTAGGCGTTTCTGGTTTAGGGGAAGAAAGGTTACTTAACTGTTCTGTTGCGGGAGTGGGATAATGAGTTATTTAAGGTTAATTTCAAATTCAGTCTCAGCCACTCTGTCTTTTCTGAGATTGAATCCTGATCACTCTTTATATGGCGGTTAAAACCCACCTCTATTGTAATATAGATGATCGAACAAATAGAAATTTTGAATGAAAAAAAAAAACGTGAACAAAATAAATGTGACGGGCTAGGCCCAACCAGCAAGCCCAGTCTCCTACATATTATATTCACCACATTCTCTGTGGGCTAGGCCCAATTATTACCAGGCCCATGGCCCAACAGCATGATCAGTCGACCTAAGCTCTTTGTCCGACTTACGAGGTCCCGACCTAGCATGATCCGACATACGATCCAGATCTCAGTTCGGGCATGACCCGATCCCATCCATCAGTCAGGTCGACCTAGACCCAATAGGCGACCTCGACCTATTATATTACATGACGACCTACAAAGTCCAGGTCTGAACACAAGTCTTTCCATAACGGACTCCCTACAAATCAGGAGTTATTCGTGGACAAGATCTCTTATGCATATCTGATTCGAGATTATAGGGATTTAATACAATCCTACCACAATTATATCTCTCATCAACAACTATAAATACAAGGCAATGTCAACCGTTTCAAGGTAATTGCTTTTTGATTATTTGAGAATACATTGTTCCATATAATTATTTAGCTCTCAGACACCGTACTTATCCTCACACCCGAGGGTCTTCGTCGGAGACCATTCCGACTAGTCGTGGGTTCGGTTTTCAGGTCAGAAGTCAGGAGATTGATCTTGCAGCTGGACGGAGATTGATAACGGCACGATTCTTGCAGCATCAGTTTGGTTCCATTGCCGGGAATCGTACTTTTTTGACCTCGAAATTTCTTACAACCTATCATCATGTTGACTTCTGATGGTCATGTTTCAGAGGCCTCGGACGAGCATAACGAGGGTAACACCGGTACCAATACGAACGATAGAAACCGCAATGTTAACATGCCTCCTCCTCCCCCGCCTCGTCAGCACGCAAGGACGACACGTTCGAACAGCGTTGCTGATGGTAGAGGCCTGCCTGATAACAGGAGGGAGAAGAGACCTATAGTCGAGCAGGGAGCACAGCCCCCTCCAAAGCATCCACAAGCAGGGCGAATGGCTGCAGGGGACAGACCAGGTCCCTCAACCAATCCCCTCAGTAGAAAGGAGATGCTAGTGGAGCGGGCTAGAATCCTAGCAGAATTGATAGCAATGGAGGAGGAGCCCGAGCAAAAGGATAGAAGTTCGGAAAGAGCAGCCCCCTACTAGATTTCTTATAGGCAGCTCGATGGAAGTGCTAGGCAGAACGGGAGTAACAGGCAGAATGATGAGCGGCAGATCGTACCACACATTCTCACCCACATACCTGTTCCGCCTGATGACTTGCGTAGTCATCTCAATACGAACAGGGAGCAGGAAGCTGAGTCGGAGTTGAGACGACAGAGGGAAGCTGAAAGGAATAGGCATAGGTCACCTGCGGGAACGGAGAGATCGCAGTCCCACCGCGAGAGAAATGGGCGCAGGTCGCCAGTCAGATTAGTTAGATCGCATTCTCATAGGGATAGATATGGGCGCAGGTCGCCAGTCAGGGAAGATAGGCACAGGTCGCCAGTGAATTCATTGAGGTCGCCATCCCACAGGGACAAGCGAGCTAGAGAGGTGACTCCCCCAGAAGTGAAAGGCGTAGGGCTAACTCAAGGAGGGAACCTCATCATGATGAGCGACAAAGATCCAACGATGTCTCCCATGCAAGGGACGACAATCCAGAGGCTAGGAAATGGTTGCAGTGGAAGAAGAGACTAGAGCAATGGGAGGCTGACAAGAAGGAGGATGTTGTAAAGGGCGAACGAAACGACTTTACTCTTCGTCCCTTGTCCTAGGAATTGCTCGACCGTCGATCTCCCCACGGTTTTAGATTGCCCACTCTTGAAAAATATTCAGGTGCGACCAATGCCCAGAGTCTTATACAACATCTGGAAGCTACTATGTGTTTCATCTCCAACGAGGATGATATGATGTGCAAGACACTTACCAGCACTCTCACAGGGACAACCCTGACTTGGTTTAAGGGTTTGGCACCATGTTGTATTAACACATGGCATTACTTGAGAAAGAAGTTTCTAGATCGCTTCTCGACGGCTGAAGCCCAAAAATTGACTGTCATCGACTAGAATAATTTGGTGCAAGGAAAAAATGAAAGCTCAATGAGCTATTATACCAAGTTCAAGGAGATGGTCGACAAAATTGAGGAGGGCCTGACAGATAGGGAAGTGATAAATTGCTTTAGAAATGGAGTGACCTCTACCGACTTAGATTACGAGCTACAAGTCAGGAGCGTGACGACCCGTCAAGAGCTGTTTGAAAGGGCCTACAATGTGGCCATTGCTGAAGAGAGGAAAGAAAAGAAGAAAGGGACAGTTTCCAAGGCTGAGGTCGTAGATGCTGATAAGAAAGACCAAGCCAAAAATGGTGGTAACAACAAGAATGGGAAGAACAGAACCAGAGCGACTGAGAGAGTGCCCGAGACATTTACCCCACTGACAGTGAGTCGCACTAAAATTCTGAATACAGTCGAGCTAGGTCCACCAGCCCCAATGAACCAAGGAAATAAGTTCAGAAGGGATAACAACAAGTACTGTAATTACCACAAGGATACGGGCCACACTACAGAGGATTGTATGAGTCTAAAATGTATCACTCAAAAGTGGGTCAACGACGGGAAGCTCGACAGGTATGTGAAAGCCGCTAAGCCTGGCGGAGGTGAGCGAGTTGCTGGTGGTATGCAGGAACCAAGGCAACCTAGATTGAATTTGGGAGTAATCACTGAGCAAGCTAGTAACACAGTTAGTGTTATGCCCTAGGCCTATAGTTGATAGACCTATATGTTGACATTATTTATTATTATATGAAAAGTTTATTATTTGATTATTATATGTTTTGCATATTTATTTGTAATAATCTCCGTCCCTAATTATTAAGTGAATAATTAGTATAAATGTTAATGGATAATCATATGATGATTATATGCATAGAGATGCACATTAAATTTATGGGTACTTGTTAGAGAACAAGTGACTGGACTTGACCCGTATGAGATTTATGTCATGATCAAATGTCATAATTAAATCTCATATGGTCACTTCATTTAGTCCCTAGACCTGAGATTATCATGACCTTACATATGATGAAAGTTATGTTTGATTTTAGTCAAACGATATCTTAACACGATATTTATAAAGGCTATCTTTAGCATGATCGGATTCATGATGGGAAGGATGATAAGTCAAGATGGAATTTGACCCTCGAAAGAGAGATGTTTTGCTTAGGCCCCTCGATGAGTGATAATGATGAAAGTGTATGGCCATACCCCAATGCGATTGGATTATCATTATACTCAGTATCGATAAAGCATTGAACAAGTACAAGTTGACATGGACCATGACATGTGTTCAATATAACATCATGAGACAAAGGGAGAAATGGAAGTGTACCATTGAAAACGTGAACTCTTACGTTATATTAATTGGGTAGACATAATGGCTTGCTAGAGTCCGCTTATGTTTTATGAGGGTCGATATGATCGAGCTCATTGTCAACATAATATAATTCTATTGGGTCACACACAACTAGAATGAATTGGTTAAACCAAAGGAAGAAAATTGAGAATTTCTCATCAGGCATAAGTCATCGCGCGACAGATCTTGTCCAAAGGACTTGTCTGGTCGCGCGACAGGACGTGCCTGAGGCGGTTTACAGACTGTTTCCTAATTTGATTAGGATACAAATACTAATACTAAGGTAATATAAATATGAGGTCTGTGAACCCTAATTGCTAGCCGAATTCTCTTAAGAAAAATCACAACAAAAGTTTTCTCAATATTCTTCCTAGGGTTTAAGGATCTAGCAATCCTCAAGAATCGTTATTGGTTCATTCAAAGGTGTGGATACTACTAGAGGGTCTTTGCTCGTACGACGATCAAGGCCTAGAGTTCGAATCTGAAGTTTCAAGTTTTTGAAGATCGAAGCTTGTGATTAAAAATCACATCGATAGATTGTTCGATATCTCAAGAACGGAAAACAATTAAGGTTGGTTAATTCTATCTCATACCAATTCAATTTAATTGTATAGAACGGATCTTAGGGCTCTTGGGTTTTTTGTTATTTAGATGCTTATTCCGCTGCGCATGGACCCATAAAACCCAACAGTGGTATCAGAGCCTGGTTCGTATGGTTAAGTTTGAATTAACATGCTAGAATGTTTATATAAATTGTTTATATGTTCGTTGCATGTTTTTGTATGCGGTAGAATTTTGATTGTTTATGTGAAACAATGTGAAAATCGTTTTCTGATCATGTTAGATTAAATCTGTTAAAAGGTTGTTTTATATGATTTAATTGCTTTATGATTGGAATTGATTGAAGTTTTGAAAATCTGCAAGTTGGCTTCTGTCACGCGACAGAGTTGGCCATGGCAACTTAATGTCACGCGACAGAGTTGGCCATGGGCAGTCTGATGGCCTCATCTGGTCGCGCAACAGATCAGGCCTCTGAAGGTCTATGTCACACGACAGACTTAGCCTGATCTGGACAGAATCAGGTTGTTAATTTTTCCTGCCATTCTGTGATTATGCTTATAATCTGATAAGTTTCTGTCTTAATCTGGTTGCTATAAATTTCTGGAAATTAAATTTATAGGGTCATGCTAGATTAATTCATTGTTTATACATGCTTAATTAATTTAACTGTTATTTTATTAATTGTTGCGATGCATGAATTATATGTTCTTATGTGTTAAGATCTTTGTTAGATGTTTAGTTGAAACATTGAATTATAATTTCCTGAATGTTTAAATTGAAACATTAAAATTTTGGTTTTCTGATTGTTTATGAGAAACAAGTCAGTTTACGCAAAATTTGAAGGAATCTGATTGTTTGTGAGAAATAATTCAGTATACAAAGTATTGATTATGTTGCAAATCAGAGCTGGTATTCTAATTGTGCATGTCTAGGAGAGTTCTGTCGAAGGATAGATTTGGTACTTAAGTAGTCCTTGTGGCTCACCTATCTTCCTAGGAACTTATCTGGTGCGCGATTATGATTATCTTTGCAGATATGCTTATAATCTGTTTTAAAGAACCTTCGTTTAACTTTTAAGTTCTTTTTGCCAATCCATGATTAAAACACTTGAGACTACTCGGATAGTTTTGGGTGGGCTTGCCATAGCAAGGTACTTTGATTCTATTCGTTTGCGAGCAAGATGAGGAAATGGTGGTTCCTATACGTTTAAAGTGGATGAACTTAATTGGGTTATCAAAATGATTTTGGACCCAAGGCATAAGATGAGATTAAAATATGCTTAGACATATGATGTCTTAAATAAATCTCATAAAAGATCTAAGAGTCATATATGTGATATGATTTATATTTCTACCTAATTAATTTAGTTTTGAGCGGTTTGCCATAGCAAACTTGAAATTAAATTAAAGTTGGACCTTAGCCCATTAAATGTATATTATGCTTATTTGCATTGGAAGGTGTATAATTTAGTGGGAGCATTTATTTTCATGTAAATGCATTATACTTCTCATATAATATGTTTGCTTATATGTGTTCATATTTTATGTATATCTTTGTTGTAGAATAAATTGCATCAAACAATAATTATCTGTCACTGCGATTTATCCTTGAGAAGGAAAAGTTGGAAGAGAATGGTACAAACTATATGGATTGGATCGATAGCGTGAGAATTGTTCTCAGACAAGAAGAAAAAATGTACATTCTTGAGGAACCTGTTCCACCTGAACCTGCTGCCAATGCTAATAGGGCAGTGAAGTATCAATATCTAAAGCATAAGCGTGATGCTACTGATGTTGGATGCCTCATGATCTCCGCCATGTGCAAGAGCCTTCGAAAGGATCTTGAGCACTTGGGGACAGTTGATCTAAACAATCGACTGATGGAAATATTTCAAGTTCAAGCAAGGCAGGAAAGGTATAACACATTTAAGGCCCTAACCTCATGCAAGATGAGTGAAGGACAGGCTGTTGGTCCCCATGCTCTAAAGATGAAGGGCCACATCGAGCATCTTGAGAGGCTCGGTTTTTTAAATTAGCCAAGAGTTGGCTACTGACATGATATTGAATTCATTGCCCGAAGGTTTTAGTAATTTCATAATGAACTATAACATGGGGGGCATGAATAAGAACCTTTTCGAGCTAATTCAAATGTTGAACACTGCGAAAACCAATATCGTCAAAAAAAAAACCGATCAAGTGTTGATGGTTAACAAAGGGAAAGGTTTCAAGGGTAAAGAAAAGGCAAAAGTTGCTAATCCTAAGGCAAATGTTGTCAAACCCAAAGAGGCTGCCAAGCCCAAAGAGGCTAAGCCCATGTCCCAAGAGGACGCAGTCTGCTTCCATTGCAATGAGATTGGACATTGGAGGAGAAACTGCTTAAAATACAAGGAAGCACTGAAGAAGAGCAAAGGTGTTGCTTCGACTTCAGGTATCTTTGTTATAGATATATTCCTATCTACTTCTAGTTCTTGGGTATTGGATACCGAATGTGGATCTCACATTTGTTTAAATGTGCATGGTCTAAAGAACAGAAGGATGCTTGAAGATGGTGAAGTGGACCTACGTGTGAGGAATGGAGCAAGAGTTGCTGCATTAGCCGTAGGAACTTATGAAGTTACTTTACCTAGTGGACTAATACTTGTTTTGAACAATTGTTATTACGTTCCAGCTTTAAGTAGGAATATTATTTCGATTTCAAGTTTGGATAATGAAGGTTTTAATTTTCTTATATGTGATAAGAATTTTCCATTTACAAAAGTGATATGCATTATTGTACTGCTATTTCATTCAATGGCTTTTATATCCTTGATGTTGAAAATCGTGATAATGATGTCTATAACATTAACAAGAAATCTAAACCTAATGTTGTAAACCACACTTACTTATGGCATTGTCGTCTTGGCCATATAAATGAGAAACGCATTTTTAAACTCCATAAAGAAGGATTTTTAGACTCACATGATTATGAATCATATGAGACATGCGAATCTTGTTTACTTGGCAAGATGACCAAGGACCCATTTACCAAAACTGGTGAAAGGGCGGGTGACTTATTAGGCCTCATACATACTGATGTATGTGGACCTATGAGTAGCAATGCTAGGGAAGGATTTCAGTACTTCATAACATTCACTGATGATTATAATAGATTTGAATATGTTTATCTATTGAAACATAAAAGTGAATCGTTTGAGATATTTCGAATATTTCAAAATGAGGTGCAAAATCAACTTGGCAAAACTATAAAAGTACTTTGATCCGATCGAGGTGGTGAATATTTGAGCCAAGAATTTGACAGTCATCTTAAGAGTTGTGGAATCGTTTCAGAACTCTCTCCACCCGAAACACCACAATGGAATGGTGTGTCTGAAAGGAGGAATAGAACTTTATTGGACATGGTTCGTTCTATGATGAGTCAAGTTGAGCTTCCTTTATCCTTTTGGGGACATGCACTAGAAACTGCTGCTTTCACTATAAACAGAGTTCCTACCAAATTAGTTCAAAAGACCCCATATGAGATGTGGCATGGAAGAAAACCCAGTTTGTCTTTCATGAAGATTTGGGATTGCGATGCATATGTCAAGAAGTTAACTTCTGACAAGCTAGCACCTAAGTCTGACAAATGTGTTTTCGTGGGTTATCCTAAGGAAACTAAAGGATACTATTTCTACAACCGAAACGAGAACAAAGTGTTTGTTGCTCGAAATGGTACCTTCTTAGAAAAGGAGTTTCTTCGCAAAGGAACCAGTGGGAGTAAAATAGATCTCGAAGAAATTCGAGAACCCGAAAACAACATTGAACCAATGGTAGAAGCTGAACCAAGTACACAAGGAGTTGTGGAACCGGTTCAAGATACACAAGTCCTTCACAGAAGTGGTAGGTCACGATTCGAACCTGAGAGATATGGATTTCTCGTCACGGAAAGTGATAAAGTAGAGTTAATTGAAAACAATGAACCTACTTGCTATCAAGAAGCGATGTCTTCTCCTGATTCGGAAAAATGGCAAGAGGCCATGAAGTTCGAATTACAATTCATGGCTGATAATCAAGTTTGGAACTCGATTGATCCACCCGAAGGTCTAAAAACCATAGGGTGCAAATGGGTCTTCAAGAAGAAGACCGACATGGATGGGAAGGTGCACACCTATAAGGCTAGGCTTATAGCTAAGGGATATAGGCAGATTCATGGTATCGACTATGATGAAACCTTTTCGCCTGTAGCTATGCTTAAGTCTATTAGAGTTTTAATTGCCATAGACGCATATTATGACTATGAGATATGGCAAATGGATGTCAAGAAAGCTTTCCTAAATGGGAAGTTACTTGAGGATGTATACGTGATACAACCTGAAGGTTTTGTCAGTCCAGAAAATTCTAAAAAGGTGTGTAAGTTGCAGAAATCCATCTATGGATTGAAGCAAGCTTCTAGGAGTTGAAATCTACGTTTTGATGAAGCAATC
Organism: Adenophora triphylla var. japonica; assembly: GCA_022495995.1. Classification (NCBI taxonomy): domain Eukaryota; kingdom Viridiplantae; phylum Streptophyta; class Magnoliopsida; order Asterales; family Campanulaceae; genus Adenophora; species Adenophora triphylla. The sequence continues at coordinate 46,404 of JAFEMH010002863.1, forward strand.
AAAGAGTTTGGCTTTATCAAGAAGGAAGATGAACCTTGTGTATACAAGAAAATTAGTGGGAGTGTAGCACTATTTCTAGTGTTGTATGTCGATGATATCTTACTCATTGGAAATGACATTCCTGCACTACAGACTGTCAAGTCTTGGTTGGGAAAGTGCTTTTCAATGAAAGATATGGGCGAAGCTGCATATATCCTTGGTATCAAGATCTATAGAGATAGATCTAAAAGGATGATTGGTTTAAGTCAAAGTTCTTACATTGACAAGGTTCTTAGAAGATTCCAAATGGAAAATTCTAAAAGAGGAAACTTGCCAATATTGCATGGTGTATCTCTTAGCAAGACTCAATGTCCTAAGACTAATGATGAGCGAAAGAGAATGAATGGTATTCCATATGCTTCGGCAATTGGGTCTATCATGTATGCTATGTTATGTACTAGACCCGATGTCTCGTGTGCTCTAAGCATGACGAGTAGGTACCAATCGGATCCCGACGAACCACATTGGATAGCAGTCAAGAATATCCTCAAGTACTTACGAAGAACTAAGAATGTATTCTTGGTCTTTGGAGGAATGGAAGAAGATCTTGTTGAAAAGGTTACACAGATGCTAGCTTCCAAATCGACAAAGATGATTACAGATCGCAGACAGGATTTTTGTTTACGCTGAATGGAGGCACTGTCAGTTGGAAAAGTACCGTCACTGATTCTACAACCGAAGCTGAGTACATAGCAGCATCTGATGCAGCTAAGGAAGCTGTTTGGATCAAAAAGTTCATTAGTGATTTGGAAGTCGTTCCAAGCATCAATGATCCTATTGAACTTTACTGTGACAATAATGGTGCCATTGCACAAGCAAAGGAACCAAGGTCACATCATAGATCCAAACACATACTTCGACGTTTCCACATTATCTGAGAGATATGCAAAAATAAAGACGTAAAGATATGCAGAGTAGACACTAATGACAACGTGGCGGACCCATTAACTATGGCTCTCCCGCAAGCTAAGCATGATGGACATGTTAGGTCCATGGGTATTCGATACATGGGAGATTGGGCCTAGTGCAAGTGGGAGACTGTTAGTGTTATGCCCTAGGCCTATAGTTGATAGACCTATATGTTGACATTATTTATTATTATATGAAAAGTTTATTATTTGATTATTATATATTTTGCATATTTATTTGTAATAATCTCCGTCCCTAATTATTAAGTGAATAATTAGTATAAATGTTAATGGATAATCATATGATGATTATATGCATAGAGATGCACATTAAATTTATGGGTACTTGTTAGAGAACAAGTGACTGGACTTGACCCGTATGAGATTTATGTCATGGTCAAATGTCATAATTAAATCTCATATGGTCACTTCATTTAGTCCCTAGACCTGAGATTATCATGACCTTACATATGATGAAAGTTATGTTTGATTTTAGTCAAACGATATCTTAACACGATATTTATAAAGGCTATTTTTGGCATGATCGGATTCATGATGGGAAGGATGATAAGTCAAGATGGAATTTGACCCTCGAAAGAGAGATGTTTTGCTTGGGCCCCTAGATGAGTGATAATGATGAAAGTGTATGGTCATACCCCAATGCGATTGGATTATCATTATACTCAGTATCGATAAAGCATTGAACAAGTATAAGTTGACATGGACCATGACTTGTGTTCAATATAACATCATGAGATAAAGGGAGAAATGGAAGTGTACCATTGGAAACGTGAACTCTTACATTATATTAATTGGGTAGACATAATGGCATGCTAGAGTCCGCTTATGTTTTATGAGGGTCGATATGATCGAGCTCATTGCCAACATAATATAATTCTATTGGGTCACACACAACTAGAATGAATTGGTTAAACCAAAGGAAGAAAATTGAGAATTCCTCATCAGGCATAAGTCATCGCGCGACAGATCTTGTCCAAAGGACTCATCTGGTTGCGTGACAGGACGTGCCTGAGGCGGTTTACAGACTGTTTCCTAATTCGATTGGGAAACAAATACTAATACTAAGGTAGTATATATATGAGGTCTGTGAACCCTAATTGCTAGCCGAATTTTCTTAAGAAAAATCACAATAAAAGTTTTCTCAATATTCTTTCTAGGGTTTAAGGATCTAGCAATCCTCAAGAACCGTTCTTGGTTCATTCAAATGTGTGGATACTACTAGAGGGTCTTCGCTCGTTCGATGATCAAGGCCTAGAGTTCAAATCTGAAGTTTCAAGATCGAAGTTTTTGATTAAAAATCACATTGATAGATTGTTCGATAGCTCAAGAACAGAAAGCAATTACGGTTGGTTAATTCTATCTCATAGCAATTCAATTTAATTGTATAGAACGGATCTTAGGGCTCTTGGGTTTTGTGTTATTTAGATGCTTATTCTGCTGCGCATGGACCCATAAAATCCAACAAACACCGCTCTGAAACACAAGATATTCTAGCTCAACAAGGCCCCTCACGTGCCGCCTAGAAGCTACATAAGGGATGAGGTTATCAGCTTCTATCCAGACGAACTAGCAACTAATGTGGCGGCCAGAGAGCAAGTATTCGTTATCCTAGGACTAATTGATGGGTGTACGACGAGCAGACTCTTGATAGACATGGGGGCCTGCAAAGACATTCTATTTTACAAAACGTTCAAGGAAATGGGACTCTCAAAGGAGCAGCTGTCACGATATGATGGTCGACTTGAAGGCTTCACCAATCATAGGGTGGATGCAAAGGGGCAAATCGAGCTAGATGTTGATATTGGCCAGCATCCATTCAGGGTCACTACTAAGGTAACCTTTATTGTTATTGATGTAAATAGTGATTATGCTGCCATTTTGGGTATTCCTGGCCAGGTCGCACTTGGAATGGTGGCCTCCATTCCCCATCAACGAGTTAAATTTCCCACGCTAGCTGGAGTAGGATGCATGCAAAGTACAGCTCGAGCTTACCTTGATCACGTCCTTCGAATGAGAAAGAAGAGGGAGCTAGAGGTTGAAACTCCTTAGGGGTACTTGAAGCTATCAAAGTCCGTCACCACAACTTCGCGACTATCTACGATCACATGCGTGGAAGAAGCGACCTATCACTCACATGACGACATCATGACTGAGCCAACACGTCCTTCTCAAAACACCATAGTTGATTCAAATACAGTTATGGTCGACCAAGTCTTCATAGGCGAGCTATGCCTACAGATCGACAATAACTCGAGGGCCACCACCAGTGAGATCGCAGCTGAGTTGGACGATATGATTGTTGAAGAAGCTCCACATTTGGGGGCTGAAGAAAGACGGAGAGTTTGTGAGATCATTATCGAGACCCTGCAGTTTAGAGATGGTCCGGAACTTGAAGCTGTTGACGAGCTAGAGGCAGTGATAACAAATCCTTCTTATCCCGAACAAAAAATTCAGATTGGTAAGCAGTTGTCAGCTGAAGAACGAGTAGAAATTGTCGAGCTACTAAAGGAGAGAAGTGACGTTTTTGATTGGCGAGTAGAATACATGAAGGGAATAAAGGAGGAAGTCATTGTTCACAGGCTAGAAGTTAACCCGACCATGAAGCACAAGGCACAGAAGCTGCGAAGCTTCGCTCGTGACAAAGAGGAAGCAATCAAACTTGAGGTTCAAAAGCTTTTAAGTGCTGGTATCATCAAGGAGGCAACTCACACTACTTGGCTAGCTAATGTGGTAATGGTGAAGAAATCCAATGGCAAGTGGAGGATGTGTGTCGACTTCACCAACTTAAATCTAGCCTGCCCCAAAGATAGTTATCCTCTGCCTCGGATCGACAAGCTCGTAGATTCAATAGCTGGACACACTACATTAAGCTTCCTCGACGCTTACTCGGGCTATCATCAAATCAAGATGCACGAAGACGATATAGTGAAGACGGTTTTTCAAGCTGCTGGGGGTATCTATTGTTACACTATAATGCCGTTCGGTTTGAAGAATGCAGGAGCGACCTATCAAAGGATGGTCAAAAAGGTCTTTGCCTCACAAATTGGCCAAAACATGGAAGCCTACGTCGACGATATGGTCATCAAAACAAAGGCCGAACATCACGTGGTCGACCTAAAGGAAACGTTCGCCAATTTACGAGCAAACGACATGAAGCTTAACCCGAGTAAGTGTGTGTTCGGCGTGGCAGCTGGCAAATTTCTTGGCTTTATGGTTTCTCAGCGAAGTATTGAAGCCAATCCAGAAAAGATCAAGGCTCTGGTCGACATGAAGGAGCCTACAAATATCAAGAGATGCAGCGACTCAACGGTAGGGTTGCAGCCCTAGGTCGCTTTATAGCTAAGTCGGCGAACATATCTATCCCCTTCTTTAAATCATTGAGGGGGACGAAAATTTTTGAGTGGACGGCCGAATGTCATTCGTCATTCCAGCAACTAAAGGAGTATCTTGCTTCTCCGCCAATATTGAGCAGTCCGGTTGTAGGGGAAACATTGTTTGTCTATCTGTCTGTTAGCGACCAAGCTGTGGCCACTGTTTTAGTTTGAGAAGAAGGAGGGCTTCAGAAGCCCGTATATTACATAAGCAATGCCTTTTCCGACGTAGAGGGCAGATACTATAATGCAGAGAAGGTAGCATATGCTTTGGTCATAGCTTCCAGGAAGTTGCGAGCTTATTTTCTGGCTCACCCGATTGTCATACTTACAAATGCACCCTTGAGGAAGATCCTACACAAGCCAGAAAGTTCAGGCCGCTTACTCAACTGGTCAATTGCTCTCACAGAATTCGACATCGAGTATCGACCTCGAAAGGCATTAAAAAACAAGCTTTGGCAGACTTCATGGTCGAGCTTACGTTCACCAAGGGAGATAGTGAAGTTCGAGCTCAGAAGGAGAAAGGAAAAGGAAAGGAGCCATAGACTCAGCCCGCCACAAGTTTGCCCGACGATTGCTGGAAGGTGTACTCTGATGGGTCGGCAACAAAGAACGTCAGTGGGGCCGGAATTGTATTGGTCGAGCCGGAATCAGGGACCGTTTATGAGGAGGCACTGAGATTCAAGTTTGAAGCTTCCAACAACCAGGCCGAATATGAAGCTTTGGTCGCTGCTATTGAGTACGCAAAGTGTTTTGGGGCGACCAAGATTGTAGCCTACTGTGATTCTCAGTTGATAGTCAACCAAGTCAGAGGAGAGTACGAGGTGCTGAATCCCACTTTGGTCAAATACTGTGACCTGATGAAGGAGTTGATCAAAGACTTGGAATTTTGGGAGATACAGAGGGTTGGTCGAGACGACAATGAATTGGCCGACCTACTCTCAAAACTGGCTACGTCAGACGAGCAACATGGGGAGCCTATCTCTTTTCTCGAACATCCAGCCTATGAGAGGGTTCAGATTCAATGCGTGGAAAGTACTGGTAGAGATTGGGTCTACACCAAGTGCTGGATCGATGAAATGCGAGCATACCTAGAAACAGGCGAGCTACCTGAAGATGAGAAAGTAGCTCGAGCCATCAAGAAAAAGGCTCCGAGGTATGTCATTCATGGAAACGCGTTGTTCAGAAGGTCCTTCAATAAACCGTTATTGAGATGTGTACACCCTAAAGAGGTAACCCACAGCTGATGTACGACATACATAGTGGACTTTGTGGTGGACATCTGGGGGCCAGAACTTTGGCTGACAAGTTGATTACTATGGGCTATTACTGGCCGTACATGAGAGCGGATGCTCATGATTTTGTTCAATGGTGCGACCAGTGCCAAAGATTCGCAAATCTTCCTCGCCTGCCTACAACCGAGCAAACTCCAGTGATCGCTACTTGACCTTTTGATATGTGGGGTGTCGATTTGGTTGGACCCTTCCCGCCTGCCCGTGGAAATTGCAAATACGTGATCGTAGCTATTGATTATTTCACAAAGTGGGTCGAGGCCAAGCCACTAGCCAGGATTACTGAGGAGAACACCATCAATTTCATTCACGACTTCATCAAGTGCCGCTTTGGGATTCCTCGAGCAATAGTATCGGATAATGGGTTACAATTCTCCAAAGCTTTCGAAGACGAAATGAAAAGAGTTGGAGTAAAGCATTGGAAGTCATCGGTCGCCTATCCCCAAGGCAACGGACAGGCCAAAGCAGGGAACAAGTTGGTCCTCTCAGCATTAAAAATGGGTTTGGTCAGTCGTAAAAGCAACTGGTTGGACGAACTCCCCCTTGCTCTCTGGGCAGTTCGCACAACCATTCGGGGGCCCACGAGGGAAACCCCATTCGCTCTTGCATATGAATCAATGGCCATGGCACAGGCCGAGCTACGATTTCCCACAGCTAGAGTAATTTTCTTCGACCAAGAGCAGAACGAGGTCAATAGATTAATCGATCTGGATTTGATCGACGAAAAGCGAGATACAGCTCATCTAAGGATGGTAAATTACAAGCAGAAAACCAAGAGCTATCATGATTAGAAAGTGAAGATAAGATCGTTTCAAGTAGGCGACCACGTTTTGAGGAGGATCGATTCGACTGGAAGGAGAACGCAGATGCACAAGTTATCTCCCAACTGGAAAGGACCCTACATCGTCACTCGAGTCATTAAGGAGGGAACTTACATGATCGCTCATTTAGATGGCGACGAGTTGAAGCATCCATGGCATGCTACCCACCTTATCAGATACTACTTCTAGCTCAATTTTTCTAGTTCAATTTCAAAGTTAGCTTTCGTTTTCAAGTTGGAAGTTTAGTTCTAGTTCTAGCTCTCCGTTTACCATGTAATCGTGCTATTACTTCAATAAAGTTGCATAGTATTCAAATTGTGTTACGTTTTTGCATCAATTCTAAACGGGCTCGACTCTTAGTCAACCTCGTTCCTTTAAACATGCTCGATTCATAATCATCTTCATTCATTTAACAAGTTCGACTCTTAGTCGACTTCGTTCTAACGGGCTCGACTCTTAGTCAGCCTCGTACCTTTAAACGGGCTCGACTCTTAGTCAGCCTCGTTCCTTTAAACAGGCTCGATTCATAATCAGCTTCCTTCATTTAACAAGCCTGACTCTTAGTCGACTTCGTTCTAACGGGCTCGACTCTTAGTCAGCCTCGTACCTTTAAACGGGCTCGACTCATAATCAGCTTCATTCCTTTAACAAGTCTGATCCTTGGTCGACTTCGTCTAACCAGCTCGACTCTTGGTCAGCTTCGTTCATTTAACAGGTCAGACATTCGAGTCGACCTCGTTCCAACAAGCTCGACTCTTAGTCAGCTTCATTCCTTCAGATAGGTCAGACATCTAAGTCGACCTCATTCTAAAAAAGATTCTACTCTTAGTCAATCTCATTTATCAAATAGGCCAAGTATTAAGTCAACTTTACTTCTAAGAGTAGTCCGATCAAAGGCTCAAAATGATCTCGTTCATCTTATTAAATCTGGTCCGACATACATTCATACAAGGATCAAAAGCAAAAGTTTCAAATGAAAAGTCAACTACGATTAAGTAAAATCCAGTCCCCCAAAATGGACCAGGACTTAAGCCAGCAAAATGTTACGAGTTAGGATGCCTCCCAAAAACTGGGCCAAGGCATCAATATCTAAGAAGCAAAGAGAAATTTTTTTTTGAGACTTGTTTCATTACATAACCATTCAAATGTTCAAAGAAAAGTCAAGTAGCTGGATCGACTTCAACTTGATCGCTTGTAGTAGCTCGATCACCCACATTTTCCTCCTGCGATTGGAAATCATTAAGCTTGCCCGATTCAGTAAAGCCATGCTTGGGAGTATCTCCCTCGAACGCTAGCTTGTCAGGCTCCTCAAGCTCCTGCAGTATAGTATTAAAATTAATGGGAGCAACAGGAGGAGGGACCCAAGGCTCTGCTGCCATATCTTCATCTTCTTGGGCCAAAGCAGCCAAGTCATTTTCAGTATAAGGCACTTGAGAATGGCCTTGACGAGCTACTATATCATAAGGATCCTCTGAGGCCCACTTGGCCAGCGTTTCAAGGGATAAATCAATAGAAGGGTCCACTATGATACGTCGAGCCATGTGGCTACGACCTACGTCAAAAAATGACCTGGACTTCTCAGTGACGTAATCATGATACTCGCCACTCTCCTTATACTCCCCAATCACGGTTTTCCTAGCAGCTTCCTTGGCGGCCTCCACAGCAGTTTTCAACTCCTCTTCCCACTTAAGATGAGTTGCTTTAAAATCTTCAGTCTGCTTGGACAACATAGCAGTACTCTCCTCCAACATTTTGGTCGCCACCTCCAGGTCATGATCTACTTTCTCCTTATCCATCTTAACGGTGGCAAGCTCCTTCTGGACGCCTCCAAGTCTACCCCATGCTTTCTGTTTGTCCTTCAAAGCATCCTCCTTAACAATTTTCAGAGACTCATAGGCCGAATCTAAATCAGAATGCTCCTCCTTCAGTTTGGCATGTTCCCCCTCCAACTTCTCCAGCTCATTCGACTTTCGGCCCAGCATCATCTTAGCCAGTCTCTCTTGCTCCTCAGCCGCTTTCTAGTAGCTGGTAGCTAGCTCGACCATGGCAAGAGACTACAGTGAAAAGGCCAAAGGATCAAAGCGAATCAAAAAGGGGTTAATGGGAATATACGAGCAAAAAGAAAGCATGATAGTTTTTTAAAATTAAGGTAATCTATTACCTCATAATGGATAAGCCCCGACCTCGCTTGGAACATCTCTGCAGTCAATCCCTTGCTCGTGAACTTGTTCACCAGGTCCTGATCGGCAGCCCTCCTCACCACGACCTTCCCAAATTCAAGCTCATGGTATTCTCTACACAAGCTGTCTACCCCCGTCAGCAAAGGAACATCACTCAATTTGTCAACGCGAGCCTGAACCAGCTCGGGATAAGATACTTGGATGGTTGGAGGCTGAAGGCTGCTAATAGTAGCATCCCCTTGTTCAGATCGAAGTTTGGGCTCAGACCTCTTCTTCTTGCTAAGAGGAGCGTCGTCATCTTCTTCCTCTTCATCTACATCGATCACAGGCGTCCCGGCCCTAGTTTGGGCTCTGGTCCTAACTTGTGGAACCTCTTTCGTCGGCTCCAGAGTTTGCTCACCCCCCTCGATCTCAGTAGTAGCGACCCCTTGGACCTCTTGGGCATCACCCTCAATTCTCTCCACCTCCATTTCGGCATCATCTTCTTCCACAGGGATCAGCCCCTCAGTATTCTCATCAATCAACTTAAACTGCTTCTGATGGCTCTCAGCCTCCTTCTGACGGTTTTCTCGAGCATTGGCAGCCCCACAGCTTTTCTTTCTTTTCTTTATATTAATGACGAGGCCCATGTTAGCCTCTTGCTCAGGAGTTAAAACTGCACAAGATCAAAAAGCAAAGTGTTAGTTCGATAAAAAGCAAGTTCTATGTACGAGCTAAAAGTTCTACATATAAGCTAAACATGTACGAGCTAAAAGTTCTACATACGAGCTAAACATGTACGAGCTAAAAGTTATACATACGAGTTAAACATATACGAGCTAAGCATATACGATCTAAACATGTACGAGTTAATATTCTACATGCGAGCAATCAATGGACGAGCTAAAGAGATAAAGACAAGTAAATACTTACTACCAAAGTGATCCACTCTCAGCCTGCAATGATATGGCTCTCTCTTGCACTCATGGCATTGGCTTTCAAACCTAAATCTACCCCCCACATGGGTAACCCAGTCTGGATATCTCCAGCTCCTAACAATGGGAACTAAAGGAACCACATCCCTATTACCAAGCATCATTCCAGCTTGGATATAATTATTTTTCGTTGTTCCTAGAATATCCCAGCTGATGGGCCCCTTATCGGCTACCTCGACTAATTTCCTATATAGCTCGGTACTCCAATCAGGCGCCCAATAATCCTCTTCCTTTATAACCTTGGATTCAGCATTAGGCAAGGGGAACTCCCATCCTCTCCTACTCTCTAATACCATCACATGGGCATTCCATCCACTCACTTTGCTGGGAAGATTGACGAAAAGCTTGGGGGCATTTGGTTTGGAGGGGGTGCTAATTCCCAAGTCAACCTTGTCTGTCTTGACACTAAAGAACTCCCTAAAAACCTTCATACAAGGCTCATATCCTAGGAAGTGACATACCATGGCGAAGCACACTAAAACTATACAAGTATTAACTCCTAGTTGGAGAGGCAAAGCATTCATGCTGTTGGGTATGCATATTTTAATCCTCCTATTTTGTATTAGATTTGATTGATACCATAACCTCCTGTTTATTTTAGGGACTTTAGGACCCTATGTAATGAATCTTAGACTTCAATTTTTTAACTAAGTCCATTTTATAGAATATGTTAAAATTAGGCTTGAAGACTGGCACAAGATTCATTGGATTTGAGGTTGCAGTTTCAAGCAGTTTCAAAACCGCATTTCAGAACCGCACATGCAACCGCATGTGGAATTCCTCCTTGAATCTGCTCCTTGAACTACTACAATGCAACCGCTTGGTGAACCGCACCTGTGCAGTTTAACACCAACGCACTTTGCAACCTCCTGGTGTAACCAACCGCTCCACACCAGACCGCATCCAATGATTGAAGACTTGAAGTGAACCATTTTTTTACCGTTGGAATCCACGTCAACAATATAAAAAGTCAACCTCTAAATCTTGTCACGTGATTCAATGTCAGAGAAGATCTGCAAGGATCTTGAAAAGGTGACAGGTGTCCTAACCTCATTGCTTGCAGCTGGAGCCTGATCAGCTTTATCTGCAGCAGATGTACCAATGGACAAAAGTAGATATTGTGGACCAATGGGAAAGCATCAAGTACTGTCCTTGCAACAGCTGTGTCCAACAGCTAGTTCCTTGGTGCTTGGGTATAAATACCCTTAATCTTCACCATTAGAAGATTGCTTGAAAAATTTGAAAAAGTGCTGTGTTCATAGAAGCTGAAGCTCTGCCCAGAAATTATTCAACCCTTTGAATTTTCATCTTCATACTTCAAGAAATATTCCCCAGCCCAGAAATCAAGCCTTAACACCATCAAGAATCATTGTGCTCTACATCTCAAACATTTAAAGAGCCTTGATCTTGTTCTCTCACACACACCTCACTTGTTTAATCAAATAGATTATTCATTTGAGATACACTGGTTATAGTCTAGGATTTGATCTTCATAGAATAGATTTTAGATTTGAGTATCGATCTATGTAACTTGTAATCTCTCATACTCAATAGTAAAATCACTCTTGAAAATCCAAGACTAACCATCTTGGTAGTGGACGTAGATCGTTTATCGATTGAACCACTCCAAATCACGTGTTCTTACTTTACTGCATTTATATTTCTTGTGTTTACTAATTATTTATCTCTATCTCTATTTGATCTTTATTTAGTTATCCAATATTGTGAAATTGTTTTTGGAGTTAACATTGTCAAAACTACACTTGTTTGTAAACTGCACTTACCAACTGCTCCATCAAAACCACTTTACAAACCGCTTCTCCCAAAACTGCTTTGTATCTCAATTATTCTGCTATGCATTTTACATCTCTACATGCAGTGTATTATCAACTGCAAGCGGTTTTGTAAGCTTAGAGGTTTAGTTTTTAAAAGAGGGCGAAAAATTTGTAACAGCTATTCACCCCCCTCCCTCTAGCTGTATTTTTACCCTTGTTACCACCTTTGGGACCAACAAGTGGTATCAGAGCTAACACATTTTAAAACCACTGTTTTTCAAGCTTAACAGCTTGTGTGCCGATTCAATATGGCAAACTCAAAGACAATGACAACTGTTAACTATTCACACATTCCAATCTTGGACGAAGACCACTTCGACATCTGGAAGTGCAGAATGCTCATTCATTTGGAAACAATTGATGAGAAGCTGGTGGAGTGCGTAATCAATGGCCCATTTGTTCCCATAAAGGCCAATACTGATGCAACCACCAATACAGAAACTCCAGAGGTCAAAAAGCCTAAAGATGAGTGGTCGGATGAAGAAAAGAGATTAGCTGCCTTGGACAGCCAGGCAATGCACATCATTTCAGGAACCCTTCCCATTTCAACTCTTCAGAAAGTGATGTACCTCAAAACCGCAAAGCAGATGTGGGATGTGTAAGTACGCCAATCCAATTCGCAACCTTTTCGATGCATTTTAATATAATAAAACTGCATTAAGGGGCATTTTGGTAAATTCCCGGCCTATCCCGAGACTTCCGGAAACGTTCCATGAGTTTCCCGCGAAGGAAGTACCTTTTGGTACATCATTCATGCCAAAGGACCCCTTGGGAATAAAACCTGTTGGACCTTTTGGGTATTTTCCCGGAATGTTCCAGAAACTGGTTTTTGGCGCCAAAAGCGGTTGAGCCACCTTGTGTCACGCGACAGCTTGAGGCATGGAAAGTGGACGCGTAAGGTCGTGCGATATACTAAGGCGACCAATGCTAGCCTATAAATAAGACCCTCCCCTCATTGAAATGGATCCGAATTCTAGCCTACCGTTACTCTGCCAAAATAGCGGCTAACGGCGTCCCAAGCACAAAACCTCTCTCTCCTACCTTCCAACCCACTAATCCCTCTCATCCAAACCCAATTCTCTACCTACACCAATTGGAACCCTTGGATCAGAGCTGTGAGATCTACAACGAAGAATTGAAGGATTCTATATCTGACTAGATATAGAATTCGTGGAATCAACAAGGGTAACAATTCCCTAACCCTCTCTCTCTCTCTCTCTCTCTCTCATTTAATTCCTTGCAATTTTATAGTTCTATTTTGTTTGGATTCAGTAATCAGATCCTAGCTATCTGAATTACTGAATCCCAATCGCAATCTCTGTTTAACTTGCATAGATTGTGTAATTGAGCTCATATTGATTGATTTGGTTGAATTTGGTGTTTGAGCCCCCAAGGGGGTGTGGATCTACCCATATCCACACTCCCTGGGTCGATTTGATGTTGTTTATGTTTTTCGTTCATAATTCAGCTTGTTAATTAGATCTGTATAGCTTCTGTTAATTTCTGAGGTCATATTGTGAGGTTTCTGCAGAAGGCTCATATGTGTCACGCGACACCTTCGTCCCCAAGTGATCCTGTGTCACGCGACACATGTGGTCACTGGTACGATTTGTCATGCGACACACATGACCCATCTGCAGTGACTCTTTTCCTTTGTAATCTGTTCTAGTTTGTTTGTATCAGGGATGTGGCCTCCCTAAATAATGGGCTCACAATATGTAATTTCTCGTTTCATAATTAATAAGATGCATTTTATCACATTTCGTTTATTATCGATATTTGCACACACTTTGGATTTACTTGGATGTGTTTGATTGAAAGACTCGTCTATGGACGAGGCGTGTTGGGTGAACTCTCGGTTCTTCCCAACACGTAACCTGACCCCCGAACTCATGTTTTCTCTCTAAAACAAAGGTTTTCAATGTTTCCTCTTAAAACGGCGTGGCGACTCCTACTTTTTCCTAATTTCGGGCGAGCGCGCACATTTTCAGTGGCGACTCTGCTGGGGAATTTCACTTGAAAACCTGTTTTTCAAGTGTTAAGTGGGTCAAGCTTTCGTTTAGTCAAAAAACATCCAATGCATCCATGTTGTGTACATTATTCGATAATCATTTGTGATGCCTACATTTTGTTGATTATGGAACTTGTGAGCCCTTTGTGCTTGTGGTCATTTGTTGTGCATTGGTATCTCTGTGTTGCTCTTGATATGGTAAAGCAGGGGGCTGATTTGATGATTTGAGGAGTTGCTGGTTCAGTGACCACCCAAGTCGTGCGACACCTTTGTCTCTGGTTGTCCTGTGTCACGCGACAAAAGGTGGCCACTGAACAGATCATCATAAGACTGGTTTGAGGGCGGTCCCTTGGACCAAAGCGTGACTCATTTGGTTATTGTTCCCTGTTTACCTTGTGTGAGGGTGTGTGTTTTCTTCTTAAAAAAAAAAATAATAAAAAATAAAAAAAAATAAAAAAAATCTTGTTTTTTGCAAATAAACGAATTAGTCATCCGCACACTACATCACTTAGATTTAGAACCCTCGGGTGCGATTGACGGCATCGCGGACGGCCATGAAATTCGCCTACGCTTGAGCGCCTGAAATCAAACCTAAACCCCTAGTGCGTTATAGGTGGCACCACACTAAACCTTACCCACGGTTGGTTTTTGATACGATGTTTTCATTACAACAAAAATGAATTGTTTTTGAAAAATATCATAGATTCTTATACCTTCTCCCAAAACCTCATACCTTGTGGGCATGTTGCCAAATGCAACATGATTTCACGTGGGAACATGTCACTCTCGTGGCGTGTTCTAAACGAGAGATCATGCCGCATTACCAACACGTACCGACGAGAGGTCATGCCGGATTTTTCTTCGAAATTCTTCGAAAAGACCCGTTATGCTGCCCAAATTTCCTTAGAAATTTGGACGAACCTCTTCGTTCCATAAAGATGTTAGGGTTTGGTTAGGTATCATTACCTATTATATGTTTCAAAACAAGACATTTGATGTAATTCGAACGCCGCGTCACTAGGTTCCCCCGAGGCATAGTTAGCATGAATAAAGGCTTATCCTTTCCCAACTGTATTTAGGATTTAAAATACTGATTTATACTTGAACATAAATGATTTTGTGTTTGTGCGAGTCTGTCCCATTTTCCTTCCCTCTCCCGTTCCTTAAACTATCCCTTCGATACCTTATAACCAATCCTTCTGAAGCAAGGGGAAGAGACAAGTTTGGGGGGGGGGCGTGCTCTGTTACAAGAAGGGCGATTAACCAGTACGTATTTCCAAATATTTGCAAGGTTTTCCTCCAAAGTTCCGGTTCATTCTACTGCTCAAAGATGTCTGGTGCAAAAGATGTGTCACCCGCTCAGTTTGGAATTCCCTTCGCTTCGAGTCAGTGGGATATGGATGATTTGTCAATAACAGAATTGCGAGCTGCCCTTGAAGCTGCCATGATTCGGGAATGCAAAGCCCAATTGCTTGCCCAGGTTGCCAAAGCTCGAGAGGAAGAGACTCATTCCAGATTTGTTGAAGCAATGCGCCTCCGGGGAATTACAGTAGTTCGTCACGAAGATGGATCATATGAGGAGATTATCAAGACCAGTAGTATTGATTGCGGGGATAGAAATGCAATGAAAGAGATGAATGGAGACAGGCAGGGTGAAATTCTTTTTCCAACATCCCAGATGGCTCAAACTCAGATCGAGTATAAACAATCAAACCCTGAGAATTTCAATGTCCATAAGCAACCCGATTTGAAAAGCCAGTACCAACCAGATTCCCAGGTGGTGTACCATTTCTTCAATCAGAACGGTTCACTGAAACTCCACCCCGACCAAGCTCTCCCACAAGAATGTTTCCCACAATCACCAATGAGTGCGTACGGGTTCAACTTGTCACCCTCTCATGAGCAGCCTTCAGGATCAACTCCAGACGTGACTGTTAATCAGATGTCTTTCATGCCAACTCTGAACCCTACCCCGCAAGAGACGACAATATCTGAGCCTCCTTCTGAGAAGGTCCAGAAAAGAAGAAAGAGAGCTTATTGGGGAAAAGTGGGAATGCCCATGAACCAGTTTCTTAAATTGCTGACAAGCGGAGGATTGGTGTACCCGTTGGTGAATTATACTCCTCTCCGTCATGATGAAAGCCTGGACCCAAGCAAGTATTGCGATTATCACCAATACTCAGGACATGTTACCCATGGGTGCTTACAATTGAGGGTAATCATCCAAGAGCTCATTGATGAAGGGAAGATTGGATTGGGTTCTCCTGATAATGGCAATGTCCGAGATCTCCGCCCGTATCCCCCTCGCAAGAAACGAGAATACGATGATCTAGGGATGTCGACCGAAGAAGCTTTCAATGGATTAAGGCAGAAAGGAATGATAAAGCCACTGGAGAATTATCAACCCAGTAAACCTCTGCTTAATTTGGATCGTAGCAAGTATTGCTATTACCATCAGTATCCTGGGCATGTCACGAACGACTGCGTCTCTTTAAAGCGGCTCATCCAAAGGCTTATTAATAAAGGCAGAATTGAGAAAGCTCACCCCAATGTGATTACCGGCCCTCCTCAGTAATATCAACGGAGGTCAGAAGATATCTTCCCCAGAGAAATCAGTCAGTCGGCATCGTAGGTTCTAGAGTGTCTTTTATGCGGTCGTGAGTCTGTCAAGTCCATGATATGAATCTTTTATTATATTAATGAAAGTCTTTATTTCTATTCTTGCTAGACTCGAGATATTACTTGTTCACTTACATTCTGCTTAAATTGAAATGGTCTTATTTTACATGATCATTTGTGCTGCTCACCGACTAATGCTTTGAAACGACTAGTATTTGAATTAATCGGAACAAGAAAATCTGCTGATATCATTCTCTAAACCGGGGCTGATCAAGCCCCCAGTTTGCATTTTCTGTGCTCACATATTTTCATTTCGTCCTCTCTATCTCGTTGTTCGAGGAATTTGCACGGGTTTTTCCCCAAAATGAGCTTAAGCAAAGCAGCGAAGACCCAATCTCGTTTGGATCATCCGGTGGGAACTGCGGTTGAAACCTCCACCCTTAGGAAAACCTTTACCTTGCCCTCACTAAACAATACCCCTTCATTTCAAGATCAGCACGCTTTGAAACCCGTCTATCCATTCCCAGAAGAAGAGGGACCATCCTTGAGGCTCCTGTGATTCAAAAGAAGATCGACCGTCTCCAAGCTCAAGAATGGCAGAATGCAATGATCCATCCTGGGGACTAGCTGAAAATTCTCCTCTCGAAAAAAAAAAGAGAGAGACAAAAATAAAAAAAAGAGAATAAAAAAAAAGAAAAGAAAAGAAAGAGAGCCTAGTCCCCAGTGATCCTCTCAGAAGCGAAAGTCAGAAGATTCGGTCGTTACTCAAAAGGAGTCTCAGAGTGAACAAAGAGACAGCACGGATGTCTCCTCACCACTACCTCAAACCGATCCCAAGCCGTCCTCTCAATTTTAGAGGACATTACCCTTACCTTCGACCTTGACCAAAAGCCAAAAGATCGACCTCTCATTCTTAGAAGCAGCAAAGATGCAATCATGAATTCCCTCGCCTTAGAAATCCCAAACACCTACCCAAGAGCCAACCTCTCATCTTTAGAGGTTCAGCCAGCAAGAAAAAAGCCTAGCCGACCTCTCATCTTAAAAGGTCATGATATCCCAAATCACCCGAAGACCGATCCAAATCCCGAAACCCAGCCGCAGTTACTACTGGATAGCAGTTTCAGTCTAATATCGTCGAGATCTAATACAGATTATTGCTTGAAGCAGAGCCAAGTCCATCCCGGCTCAAAGGACCATCAATTGAAGATTGTGCAAATTCCGTCCGTTCATTTGACGTTGCATGTGAGCATACTTCATTTCTCCTCCGCAAACATCTGCCGTGAATGTCCCACTGGGGCTTCGCATCTGTGTCTCCCATCGACACTCTAAGAGGACACGTTCTTTCAACTCTCAAAAATTCTCGAAGGTCCTCACATTCTCGAACTTCAACGTTCATTCTTTTCATTCGAGATGAGCCCGAACTACGACGACTTGAGCTCCTCCTACGGAGGGGAACGTAGGCAGCCATAATTTGGTTGATCAAAATCACGCAGATCTCAAAATCCGGTCTCTTCAAGGACCATGCCCATACACTGTCTATCCTTCCGAGTCCAATTCTCGATATCAGTGTATTTTCTCCTCAGGATTGATAAAAAAATACTTGTTCATATCAGCTTTGGCGGTTTGACTAACCCGAACATCAATAAAGGGTTTTAAGCAACTTTGTGATCATCATGAATAAGATAAGTTTTCAAGTGTCTCGAAAAGTCTTCTATTGCTACATAATAGGGAGATAGAGCTAAACACCGTTTCGGTCAGCAGGGGGTTCCATACACTTTCCACACCTTGTGATGCTTATACTCTCTCAAAAGAGTCAAACCTAAAAACGAGAGTGTCATAAACAGAAGTTCAGATTCATTTCCCACCATCCGAAAGATATGTCCCTGCATGCAAATTTCTTGAGTCTTGTCTCGTCCGACCGACCGACCGAAATCAAAGGATCAATCTTGGACTGGGCTGCATAAGGATGTGTATGAAGTTGGGGCTTTGGCCGAAGATGATGAACATTTTGTGTGTGATTTCCGGGCCGTTATCATGATAGCAATGCTTGAAAATGGATTCCCTAGCAAAGAGGCTCACTCTTCGATGAACCTACCGGATTCCACATCCCTGAATAAGAAGATTGATTATGGGAAACAATGAAGAAGTCCATGATCAAGGTTTGCCAACCCGCCCGCAATGTCACGCGACGTAACATACCTGTGTCACTTAGAGTCGTGCGACATGATAAATCCAGCATCGGACATCAGAAGTACTGCAAATCTGATATGTACCAGGGCACTCCCCGACTTGTCCCAAGCTGCAAACAACAAGGCTCCTGCAAACAATCACGGGGGAAGGAGTTTCATTCAAAAGCAACATACACATGAACCATTACCCTCATATACAAACCCCAAAGTCACATAAACCATTCAAAAGCCATTCGTTCCATGCACCTCCTTTTCTTTCCCAAAGTATAAAGGCTCGCACAAACAAATAAACAACTAATAATGTTTTAAGTGCAAAATAAAGAAAAAAAAGAGAGTATTTGTTTCTTTCCCAAAAAAACAGGGTACATAAACCAAAAGAAGGTCACAAATCAGTCCAGGGGCTACTCCGAATCATCGAAATGTAAGTATCACAATCGGCAGAGCTACTATCGTCATCTGCATAGCCTCCTCACTGTCTTCCCATCAGGCATCACCTTCCTCTTGGTCCGGGCCAGAAGCAGCTCATGATAAACAACAGGATCATCCCGAAGAGCTCATGCATAATAGGAACGGGGAAAGTCTCAAGCTCATGAGGATCTCGGGAAGACTCACTATCAGAGATGGGAGGATTAGGAGGACGACGAACAGCCTTGGTCCTAGGCAAATGAGTATCCTCGCAGACAAATCAGCACGAGCCCTCTTCCTACCGGGCAAGCTAACTGTGGAATCACCGTCATCAGTAACTACCGGAACCTTGAGCCGCAAGTTTCTCCTCGTATATTGATTGCTCCTCATCAACTGATCAACCATGTCCATGGCCCCGGTATAGCGACGAGCAAAGCCCCAATATACGTCGCCCGATACCTGATACAAGCAAATGAAAAAGAATCAAATCGAGATCAAAACAAGGAAATGGAAGGATATTCACAATTCAAAGTCACTTACAGATTGAGTCCCCTCCGAAAGATGAAAATATGGAAAAACCCTGCTGGTGTCAAGAGTGGCCCGCCTCACAGCATCTCCATCCTGAAAATCAACGAAAGGAGGTGGCGAGAGGTTCATCCGTCACATGTCCAGGAGAAGGCCCGGCAGCTTGAGCATCGAAGTATCGGGAGCATTAGGAATATCATGTCTCAGAGCAACTGCGGCGATCTCAACCTCGTAGCCACATAAGTGTCATAATCCGCATCATCCTCCGTATAATTGAAGGCAGGCTCTCCTGGATCAAAGTGACCACATTCTCCAACTTCCGAGGAAACCACATCTCGGCGGAGGATCATAGGGAACCCTGGCCGTACTACCTGGACCGTCTTGCCGCCTCTGAAACCCTCTCACCCAAATATAATGCATCCCCGAGACAAACCCACCAACAGTTTGCGGCACTCAAGAAGATGAAGGGCATGATCCGAGATGGACCCCAAGATATCCTATCGGCCCAAGGAAACAAAGTCAAACTCCAAGGGACTCCTCGCAAACAAACCATGGTATCACCGAGAGGCGGTCATCCGTCCCTTAGAATCACCGTACGAATCTTTTGCCTAGCATCCTTCACCCAGGCGTCTCATGGCAGGAAATGTGGTAACCGGAAATGTCCCCCTACTCTCCAAGCATAACACCCAATGACCTCATAAGCCCAAGCCCGAAAAGAAGGACAGAGCGAGTCAAAGAGACAGAAAGCGTATTCAAATAAAGGAGGCAAACCAAGAAATACCTCAAATGCAAAGTGGCGGCGGTTGAAGGACTTAGCTTTCCCGACTAACATCATCAAAAGCCAAAAACAACTCGGCTAAACCTGCCTCCCCCAAGACAATGATCCAACGGTAGCCCAATCTCTCGTAAGCTCCAATAAAGAAAGCAAAGCCGTGGACGTGGCATTGATAAACAACATATCCGAGAAGCCAACCCAAACAAACGCCACGGCCAATCTCTCAACCCTCAACCTGTCCTCATCGGCATCCGCCATCTCGGCGGGAAAACCGGTGCTCGATCAACCATCCGGCCATGAAGATCTCCCAACTCATACCCGTTCCCCTTCTTGTCCCTGGGGAACAAAGCCGATCAGCTCCATAAAGTAAGCATCGGTAGGAGGCCGTGGGTCATCAATCGTAACAGTGCTCCTCCGGATACAAAGGCTCATCGGTGAAAGGCGGACCGCAATGACGGCAAAATCATATGGCGTGACGGTCGCCTCGCCCCAAGAGAAGTGAAAAGAGTGAGTAGTCTCCCACCGAACTCTCTGAAAGCCTTTACCAAGCCAATGCTCCTCTACGTGTCTTTGCCCAGCCGGCTTTGGCCATCCCAAAGAACTTCCCCAACCTGCCGCAGCATATACCGGACCTTTTGGCGAGTGGACAAGCTCCCGACTACCCTAAGCCAAATCCCACAATCCGCCAACGACCTCTGGAGAGCCCCGGTACGCAAATCCTACGAGGTAAACACAAGCGCAGGTATGAATATCTCAAATTTACTCGTCAAATCAATTTCAATTTCAAGCAAAACTAGGTTTTGTGCATACATTTCACAATTGCTAAAGTAAAATCAGAGCATGCAATAAACTTCGAGTCCGAACAAAGAAAGGAAAAGAAAGAAAAATCAATCTTTTTTCGAAAAAATTTAATTTCCTCAGTGCACCAAAAGCTAGGGTTACAATTATTACCTTCTTCTCCGGGCCCGAGGAATGTTCTTTCAAATGAAGGTAGAAATCTCCCCTAACAGTTTGAGGAACAAAAGGTCTCTGATTCCTCAGAACATTCTTCCGCCGTACGGCTAATTGGGCCTGAGTCAGGGCGTTCCTGGTGGGGCGGAGCCTAGGAGGCATTTTTTTGACAAATCAAGCCGGGGGAATCAAACCCTAGAATCAGTCGGCAATTGAAAATGAGTGAAATGGCGTGCTTTTCTCGCCAAGATCGTCCACCTCCCTCCAAACAATGTTGTTCGAAATGAGGACTGTTCACCCTTTTAAAAGACTGATCACTGGCTTTAAATGGTCGTGCGACACAGCGTTCCCTCAAAGCCAAAATTCCCAAAATACCCCTGCACTCTAATGATGTACAAATTTTGACCCCGCATGGAGTTGTTGTTTTACCCCCGCAGGTACAATAATCAATTGAGTCTCGACGACTGGACCTCCGATCAAACTGGAGAAGAAAGAACAAAACAAAAAAAAGCATGCGTATACGCGTGACCCAAGAAGAGCTCGACAATACCAGAAACCAAGAAAAGCCTCTCAAGCAGAGCCAAACCAAGAAAAGCCTCTCTAGCGGAGCCCACCAAGAAAAGCCTCTCAAGCAGAGCCAAACCAAGAAAAGCCTCTCAAGCAGAGTCAAACCCAAGAAAAGCCTCTCAAGCAGAGCCAAACCAGGAAAAAGCCTCTCAGCGAGAGCAGGCCAAGAAAAGCCTCGCAGCGAGCCAAACCAAGAAAAGCCTCTCAAGCAGAGCCAAATCCAGAAAAGCCTCTCTAGCGGAGCACACAAAGAAGAAAAGCCTCTCTAGCGGAGCATACAAAGGAGAAAAGCCTCTCTAGCGGAGCACACAAAGGAAAAAAACCTCTCTAGCGGACGCCAAACCAAAGGAAAAAGCCTCTCTGGCGGAGCCCACCTAAGAAGAAAAGCCTCTCAAGCGAGCCAAACCAAGAAAAGCCTCTCAAGCGAGCCAAACCCCCGGAAGAGCCTCTCTAGCGGAGCACACAAAGAAGAAAAGCCTCTCTGGCGGAGCACACAAAGAAGAAAAGCCTCTCTAGCGGAGCACACAAAGAAGAAAAGCCTCTCGGCGAGCCAAACCAAAGGAAAAAGCCTCGCTAGCGGAGCCCACCAAGAAGAAAAGCCTCTCAAGCGAGCCAAACCCAAGAAAAGCCTCTCAAGCGGAGCACAACGAAGTCACGGGTAAGCACAGCAAAGGTATGAAGACACATCTCTACCCCTTTCTTGCTTGTAGTCAGTATTGGTAATTCCGAACTACGATTTGGCTTGATTCCCTTCTTAAAGGGATACGTAGGAATCCTTTCTCAGAAAGGTCCAGCCATAATTTTCCCCTTCTCACCCTTCTAGCCCTTCACCTTAACCCCAGCCGCTCATTGAGATTGGGTCTTATTTTATCGACAACCCCACTTTTTCCAAAAGTGACGTTGCCGAGGGGCTCTGTAAGTATGCCAATCCAATTCGCAACCTTTTCGATGCATTTTAATATAATAAAACTGCATTAAGGGGCGTTTTGGTAAATTCTCGGCCTATCCCGAGACTTTCGGAAACGTTCCATGAGTTTCCCGCGAAGGAAGTACCTTTTGGTACATCATTCATGCCAAAGGACCCCTTGGGAATAAAACCTGTTGGACCTTTTGGGTATTTTCCCGGAATATTCCAGAAACTGGTTTTTGGCGCCAAAAGCGGTTGAGCCACCTTGTGTCACGCGACAGCTTGAGGCATGGAAAGTGGACGCGTAAGGTCGTGCGACATACTAAGGCAGCCAACTGCAGCCTATAAATAAGACCCTCCCCCTCATTGAAATGGATCCGAATTCTAGCCTCTTGTTACTCGCAAAATAGCGGTGTAACGAGCGTCCCAAGCACAAAACCTCTCTCTCTCCTACCTTCCAACCCACTAATCCCTCTCATCCAAACCCAATTCTCTACCTACACCAATTGGAACCCTTGGATCAGGGCTGTGAGATCTACAACGAAGAATTGAAGGATTCTATATCTGACTAGATATAGAATTCGTGGAATCAACAAGGGTAACAATTCCCTAACCCTCTCTCTCTCTCTCTCTCTCTCATTTAATTCCTTGCAATTTTATAGTTCTATTTTGTTTGGATTCAGTAATCAGATCCTAGCCATCTGAATTACTGAATCCCAATCGCAATCTCTCTGTTTAACTTGCATAGATTGTGTAATTGAGCTCATATTGATTGATTTGGTTGAATTTGGTGTTTGAGCCCCCAAGGGGGTGTGGATCTACCCATATCCACACTCCCTGGGTCGATTTGATGTTGTTTATGTTTTTCGTTCATAATTCAGCTTGTTAATTAGATGCAGTATAGCTTCTGTTAATTTACGAGGTCATATTGTGAGGTTTACGAGAAGGCTCATATGTGTCACGCGACACCTTCGTCCCAAGTGATCCTGTGTCACGCGACACATGTGGTCACTGGTACGATGTGTCATGCGACACACATGACCCATCTGCAGTGACTCTTTTCCTTTGTAATCTGTTCTAGTTTGTTTGTATCAGGGATGTGGCCTCCCTAAATAATGGGCTCACAATATGTAATTTCTCGTTTCATAATTAATAAGATGCATTTTATCACATTTCGTTTATTATCGATATTTGCACACACTTTGGATTTACTTGGATGTGTTTGATTGAAAGACTCGTCTATGGACGAGGCGTGTTGGGTGAACTCTCGGTTCTTCCCAACACGTAACCTGACCCCCAAACTCATGTTTTCTCTCTAAAACAAAGGTTTTCAATGTTTCCTCTTAAAACGGCGTGACGACTCCTACTTTTTCCTAATTTCGGGCGAGCGCGCACATTTTCAGGATGCCATAGAGAGCTACCTCGAAGGTGATGACGAATGCAAGGAAAGCAAATTGTATGCTGTTGAAAGATCCTACAACAACTTCAACAGAAAATCTAACGAAACCTTGCGTCAGACCTACGACCGCTATGTTGAGGTAGTTAATGCTTGTAGATCTCTTGGTAAAACTTTAACCGATAAGGAAATCAATATGACTTTCCTAGCTGCTTTAGGTTCTAGATGGGTTAATAAGGCTACCTCTCTAGAAGACTCCAAAGTTTTGAATACTTGGTCATTAAGTAACTTGTATGCAATTCTTAGAGTCTATGAGCTTAAATTAAATCATATTGAAGAGATTGAAGGGAAAACCAAATCGTTTTCCATGTCCGTCGTGGAACATGAGGAGAAACCATCTACATCCAATCAAACCGCAGATCCTTCCATATCAACCCCATCACTCATCGAGATGGATGATGATGATTTTGCCATGTTTGTGAAAATATTTCAAAAATTTAGAAAATTTTCAAAACCTTTCACAAAAATATTTTCAAAAGGCAAACCTCCTGCAATATTTTCTAAGGCTGAAGATACAAAGAAAAAGAGTGATCTAGTTTGCTACAATTGTAGAAAACCTGGTCACTTTGCATCTGAGTGTCCACAGCCTAAATATGAATATATGAAAAAGAAAACCGCTCCTGCGAAATTTTCTCGTCGCAAAGGAATGGTTGCTGAGGAAGAAGAGAATTCCAAGAAATTGGCAACTTGGATTGAAACTGATTCTGATGATGGAAGTGACGATTAAACCGAAGAGGTTAATCTCTGCTTAATTGCAGATGCTTCCGATGAGTCAGATACTGAGTCAATCGAGTTGCAAGATATGGAGGAAGAAGAGGTTTCTGCAAAACTTCCAAACTTTAAGTTGGATGATAATGTCAAACTTACTCCTAGCGTTAAGATAGGAAATTGTTCGTATTCACGTCTCATTTTTTCTCCTTCAAATGCTCCACCTTCAAAAGCAATTCCAAAGAAGAAAATTTTGAAAAAGGTGGTGGAAGAGGTTTCTCCCTCGGAACACGAAAGGATGTTTAAGGAAGCTGAAGTGATGATCCACAAATTCTCTAATCTTAAGAAAGCCTTAAGCTTAGCTAATGATGAGATTTCTCAGTACAAGACGGAGAAAACTGTGATGAGGTCTGAAATCTCAAATCTTAAGGACCAAATCAAAAGAATGACTCCTCTTGCTGATCAAAACCGCATCCTTGAAACTAAGGTTGCTGCACTTCAACTCCGGAATGATGACCTGGTCACCCAACTCAACGATCGCCAAAAGATTATTGATGGGTGGCTCAAGTCAAAATCCACCGCGGATCAAATCATAGATTCCCAAATTCCCTCTGGAATTAAGGAAGGTCTAGGTTTTGGATCTGATGAAGAGAAGAAGTGTGCATCCTGCAGTGAAAAGGATGAGAAAATTTTGAAACTAACTAAAGAAATTTCTAAGGAGAAGCGTGCAAATTCTAAGGGTAAAGGACAACAAATTAATTATGTCTACCCAAAGAAACAATATGGGAAGAACTCTCAGATGAAAGCAAAGGATTCTGAGAGTGTAGCTTCAGAGGAAATGGCTTATGGAATTGGCCGTATCCCTGCTCCAACCGCTTCTGGTGGAACAGGTGGTACTGGCAACTCCAAGGCTGACCGCGCCTCTTCTTCGACCGCTCCTCATGCCTTCAAAAGCAGGAATAGCGTTCCCAGAAAATACGTGGTCAAACTAAAGCCAGTTCCCTTTGTTAAGGCTGAAACCGCGCCTCCCAAACCTCATGCAACTCCTAAGAAGAGTAAGGAGTAGTAAAACCTCATGATGCTTGTAGCTTTTATAAATGTTCTGTGTGTGATGGTTTAGGTCACAAGGCTGCAGAATGCCTTTTGCGGTTCACATCCAATGCCAGGAAGAGTAAATCTCCTTCTGTCAAACAGGTGTGGGTCGTGAAGGGTTGCTAACTTCAGGACCCAAGGAATAAAGGGGGACCTCGTTCTTAATGTTTACATTTCAGGTTCTCTGCTTAATGGCTGGTCACTCCAAGGATAATGAATGGTATCTTGACAGTGGCTGCTCAAGACATATGACTGGAGATAGATCTTTACTTGAAGATGTCATTGAAGCAAGTGGTCCAACTGTAACCTTTGGTGACAACAACAAAGGCAAGACCATTGGATATGGTGTGATAAGGAGAGGAAACCTAACGATTGAGAAGGTTTCTCTTGTTGAAGGACTCAAGCACAACCTCCTTTCAATTTCTCAATTCTGCGACAAAGGAATGCTTTGCAACTTCACGTCATCAAATTGCTTTATCAAGGATAGCATTTTCGGAGTCACCCTACTCACAGGGATTCGTAAGAATAATATTTACATTATTGATCTAGATTCTGCATGTAGTATTACTAATCTCTGTTTTGTAGCTAAAAATGTGAGCGAAAATAGTTGGCTATGGCACAAGAGGTTGAGCCACTTGAACTTCAAGTATCTTGCAAAGATTGGTAGGGAAAACCTCGTTCGTGGTTTACCTAAAGTGGCTGACCATCATCCTGAGAAATGCAGTGCATGTCAACTTGGTAAGCTGTCCGCATCGTCTTTCACCAGCAAGACCGCTCCGTCAACTTCAAGATGCTTACAACTGCTTCACATAGATTTGTTTTGGACCCATAACCACTGCCACCATTGGAGGAAGTAGATATACTTTAGTGGTGGTGGATGATTATTCAAGATATACGTGGGTTGAGATGATGATTTCCAAAGATGATTGCTATGAGATTCTCACCGCACTTTTTAGACGGCTCCAAACTCAAAAGGAAGACGACATCGTTAGTGTTCGATCAGATAATGAAACAGAATTTAAGAACAACGGTGTTGCTCAGTATTGTGATGACCATGGAATTGATCACAACTTCTCAACTGCTGGTGTTCCACAATAAAATGATGTTGTGAAAAGAAAGAACAGGACGTTGATTGAGGCTGGAAAAATAATGATATCTGAAGGAAAGCTGCCTCAGTATTTCTGAGCTAAAACAATCAACACAGCATGCTTCACTCAGAACCGCTCCCTCATCAACAAAACCTATAACAAGACTCCTTATGAGCTTTGGCGAGGAAGAACCCCCAACATAGCTTTCTTCAAGATCTTTGGCTGCAAATGCTTTATCCTCTACAACGGAAGAGAAAATAGAGGTAAATTCGGAGCCAAGGCCGATGAAGGTATTTTTGTTGGGTATGCTAAACATTCAAAAGCTTTTCGTGTTTTCAATAAAACTAGTTTAAAAATAGTTGAGTCTGTCCATGTTACATTCGATGAGCATTCTCTCCTTGAGCCACATTTGGCTCCAAATGTTGCTGATGATTTTGTTGAGCATAATGAAACAGGTGAACCATCTCAAACCGCACCTGAACCTCAAACGCAAAATCCAGCACCCTCAACTGAAATTCCCTCAAACCACACCTTTGAAATCGCATCTGAAGTTCCTACTCCAGATGCAACTCCTAGGGAAGAAGAAGTTGAGAATTCCCCCATCCAGCTTATAGAACCTCTTCGTCAACTTACCTTCCATGACTTCGCTGAAGGATCTAACGACGTTACAATTGAAGATCTTCAGCAAACCTCAGTCCAACCAGACTTACCCCCGGAGGTTCGTGAAGTCAGCAGTCACCCTCTCTCTAATGTAATTGGTGATCTGTTTTTCGGTGTTCAAACAAGGAGATCGAACTATGATGAGCATACCTCTTTATTATCTCAAATTGAACCCAAGAAGATTGATGAAGCACTCCAAGATTCCAGTTGGGTCATTGCTATGCAAGAAGAACTCAATCAGTTTGAAAGATGCAAGGTCTGGACATTGGTGCCTAGACCTCAGGATCAAGGAGTGATAGGAACTAAGTGGGTATTTAGGAATAAGATGGACGAGAATGGAAGCATCACTAGGAATAAAGCAAGGTTGGTTGCACAAGAATATAGACAAGAAGAAGGAATCGATTATGATGAAACCTTTGCTCCAGTTGCAAGATTGGAAGCTATCAGAATCTTCTTAGCCTACGCCTCTTTCAAGCGTTTCAAGTTATATCAAATGGACGTGAAGAGTTCTTTCCTCAATGGTGAACTGCAAGAGACCGTGCATGTTGCACAACCGCCTGAATTTGAAGACTCCAAATTCCCCAATCATGTCTACAAACTCCAGAAAGCTTTGTATAGACTTAAGCAAGCTCCAAGGGCATGGTATGAGACTCTTTCTAAATTTTTACTAGAAAAAGGATTTAAACGCGGTAAAATCGATACAACTCTTTTTATTGCCAAATATAATGAGCATACTTTACTTGTTCAAATATATGTTGATGATATCATTTTTGGTTCTACTAATGAGTTACTTTGTAAGCGTTTCGAGAAGCTAATGAAAAGCAAGTTTGAGATGAGCATGATGGGAGAATTAACATTCTTCCTCGGGCTTCAAATCAAGCAATGTGAAGAAGGTATTTTCCTCAGCCAAGCCAAATACACCAAGGAGTTGATAAAGAAGTTTGGATTAGAAAATGCTAAAGCATATGATACTCCAATGGCCACCGGCAATAAGTTAGATAAGGATCTAAAAGGTAAGAAAGTTGATCAAACTTTATATCGAGGTATGATCGGCTCATTACTTTATTTAACTGCTAGTAGGCCCGATATCATGTTTAGTGTCTGTGTATGTGCTCGCTACCAAGCAGATCCAAGAGAAGCACATCTAATTGCAGTCAAGCGTATAATTCGCTATTTATCTGGAACCACTAACCTTGGACTTTGGTATTCCAAAGATTCGAACTTCGATCTTGTAGGTTATTCAGATGCAGATTATGCAGCTTGTACTATTGACAGGAAAAGCACTAGTGGGACTTGTCATTTCCTTGGAAATAGACTAGTTGCTTGGCCAGCAAGAAGCAAGCTTCAGTTTCAGTGTCAACCACAGAGGCTGAGTATATTGCTGCTGGAAGTTGTTGTTGTCAAATCCTCTGGATGAAGCAGCAGTTGGTGGACTATGGAATTGAAGAAGGAAATTGCCCTATCATGTGTGACAACACTTCAACAATTTCAGTCTCCAACAACCCCGTCATGCATTCCAAGACCAAGCATATTGATATCAAGTATCATTTCCTCAAAGACCATGTGGAGAAAAGGAATATCCATTTAGAGTACATGTGGACAGATAACCAGATTGCTGATATCCTCACCAAGGCTCTTGACTCCAAGAGGTTTTCTTTCCTCAGAGGAGAAATGGGTATGCTTGAACTTAAATAATTCCATACTTTTTATTTACTAACTTGTGTGTTGAGTCTATGAGTTTTAGATTGAACCGCGTGTATCAAACCGCAAGTGGTCAAACCGCTTGCTGCAACCTGACCGCTTGGATCTTAACCGCGTTTCAACTTAGAGTAAATTCTGTCTATTTCTTGTTTCAAAAAAAAAACTGTTCAAATTCCTTTTATTTATTTTTCAGTCCTTAATTTTTGACATAAGGGCTTATTTGCAAATGCTTTCCCATGAAATTTTAAAATTTAAATGCATTTAATGCAAAGGGAACATTGGCATTTAAAGCCATCATGTCAGTCGTCATAGGTTTTGAGAAGAAGATGAAAGGGTGCAACAGAGGTAATGATTCATTTTATGGGAAAATCAAACTGTCCTTTCAACTGTGTCAAACCTGAATTTTTCCTATAAATAGCAGACTAAACAACAATTTCAACTCTTCCCTCTCTGCTCTCTCTGCACGTACCTTCTCTGACAGTTTTCACCAAACACATTCTCTCTCTCCTCAAAACCTTCTTAAATTCAAATTCTTCCATATCTTCAATGGCACCGAAGAGACCCACCTTCGATATGGTATGATTTCTTAACCCTAATCTTGTTAACTTTCTGCAAATCTTGTCATGAATTAACTGCCATTGATGAACTTTGAAGGTTTCGAACCCTTGAAACTGATTTTTGCTCACTATGACTTCATTTCTTGATTATTTTCTATGAAATTTGTTGGGTTATGTTCGGATTCATGCCTAGATTAAGATTCTATACTCTATTTCATGATCAATGAACATCTAGGACACTGATTTTGAACTTTTCAAGTTTTCATTTTCGAAACCCACTTTCTGATTTTTGCTTTTTCTGGATGATTATGAGCAAAGTAAGAATTTTTATTGTTATATTATTGATCTACTGCTCAATGTGATCATTTTTGACATATTATTTGTTCATTTTGGTTAACTTTCTTTGAATCTCTGTTCTTGGTGTTCTTCGTGTTCTTCATGCATTCATGTGACTGTTCATCTTCATTTTTCAGAAATTTCTTATGTTTTGGATTGCCTTGATTTTCAATCTTGTTTTTCATACTTAGTAAAATTTTTGGAAATCTTGGATCTTGCTTGCGTGTTTGAACCGCTTCTCTCTCAACCGCATGCTATGTTGAAACCGCATGATCATCAACTGCTTATCCTAAGTATTTCAACCGCATGCTCTTAATAGTTGAAACCGCATGACATGTTTCTCAAAATCGCATATCTTACTTTTGAAACCGCATGCTAGAAAATTACTTAAGTATTACTAAGTATATAGGCTGAAAACCATAACCTTCCCCTCCAAAACACTGCTTGCATGTGTGGGATAACTTTGGATTACAATGCCACGTACTAAGTAAACATACTTTTGTATTTTTCTTAATTGTTTCCCTTCCTTGTATTCACAATTTTCTTGTGGTTTGAAAATTTTCATTTCCAAAACCGCACTATTGCCAACCGCATATGTGCTCAAACCGCATGAAAACTGTGGATCTATATTATGGATCTAACTTGAGTATCTTCATTGTAGGATTCTCAATACTTTCTACCAGGATGGGAGATAAATGAGCCAGAGATGAGGTCAGATGCTCTTGGAAGAGAGATGATTAGAAAAATGGAAGCTTCTGGGATCCTTCCTCTATTCAACAAGAAGCAGACCTATACCATCCCTCTTTTTGTAGATCAATTTTATGCAACCGCCAAGCGTGGAGAAAGGGATTTATCTGATGGAAAGAAGATCCCATGCTTGATTGGAGTAGTTGAAGGATTTGAAGTCTCCATTGACTACCTGGACATCAGAAGTACCTATGAATTCCACGTACCTGGTGCTCCCATTGAGGTAGACCAAGAAGTCCAGGATGCCACCTGCTCAACTCTTACTGAAGACCTTGATTCATTATCTGGGTATTACAAGAAGAAGCCCATGAGAGCCTTTGGAGAAATGATGAGTCATCTCTGCTATATTGTGGGAAAATCTGTGTGTGGGAAAACTGGCAACCACAACAATTTCACTTCCCAGCAGTGGATGTACTGTTGTGCAATCTACAATGGAATCAAGCTCCATTGGCCACAAATTTTGATGAGAGAGTTAGCTAGTAGCATAGACACCTATCAATTGAAGATCAAGGATGAGCATATCAGGTGGAGACCATTTTGCAGATTGCTGACCGCACTATTTGGAAATTACCAACACTTAGAGGATTTAAGAACCACTAATCCTGATATTTGTGTGCATTGGGGAAATGAGGAATCCCTGGGACTCAAGGCTTGTCATAATTTTAGGTTCTCATTTGGAAATGATGACTACAAGACCCTCTATGATGCTGATACCTTTCAACCCAAAGAACACTACATGGAAATGACCCCTGCAACCGCAATCAAAGGTCTGGGCAAGGCAATTAAGAAGGTGTCAAGGAAAAGAAAAACTGTGGAGGAACCGCTTGCTAAGAAGATCAGAACCGCACCTGCTCAACCGCGTGGTGCAACTGGAGCTGGAACAAGCAAGAAAGGGAAAGAGAAGTTTTCACTTCTAGATGAGATTGAAGAAGAAGAAGAAGATGCAACCATTCCACCCTTGGTTGCTAGAGCAAAGAAGGCCAAGCAGACTCAAATAGACTTGGCAAAGCTTTCTGATGAGGATCTAAATGCTTACTACAGGGCTGAAATTGCCAGGATTGAGCAAGAAAGGGCTGAGAAAAGGGCTGCTCATGGCAAATCCAAGGATGTTGAACACCCCAATCGCCTCCTCAACCACAACCACAGCCACCTACTCAACCACCACCAACCCAAACACGTATCCAAACTCCTCCTCAATCCCCCTCACCAGACAATACTCAACCGCCTTCTCCTCCTCAACCGCATCGAGCTGCAACCGCTCAGGGGGAGAAGCCAAAAAGGGTCAAACAAATAGCCAAGAAAAGGACCCCAACCAAAGGACCCAAACGTTTTCTACACCATGTAGCCAAACAACCTACTCCTTCTCCACCTTCATCCCATTCCTCTTCCCAATCACCATCTCATTCCACTTCAAATTCTCACTCCCATTCCCCCTCAGTTCAACCTTCTCTAGGCCCTGCGTTTTCCACATGGACTTCAAGACCATCTGTGGGCCTAGCAACCTCCATTTCTAACCAGAATAGAACCCCAACTCCTTCACCTCAGAATTCTCCTCAACTCTCTAACCGCTCTCATTCCCCTCCTCATTCCAACCGCGCCCAAACTCCACCCCTATCAAACCGCACCCCTGCTGTATCCATATCTAACCGCAACCGCACCCCAACTCCTTCTCCTAACCGCGCCAATACTCCTCCTCCTCAAAATTCTCCTATCCCTGCTAATTCTCCTGTTCCACAGAAATCCCCTTCTGTTGAAATTCATACTACTTCAACCAGTTCTTCATCTAACTCTAACCCAACCACCTCAAACATTCCTACTTCAAACATTCCACCTCCTCCAACCGCCCCTATTTCAACCGCACCTACTACCTTACCCCAAACACTTCCAATTCCTCCCTCAACCGCTTCACCATATACAGTCCCAGCCAGTCGCATATTCCAAACCCTTCTAACCCCATTGCCTCAAACCGCTCCTACCACAGAATCTCAACCGCCTCCTTCCTTTACCCAAATCCCTTCCACTTCAACCGCACCTCCTTCTGACTATTGCCAAATTCTTTCCACCCTTCAACTAATCCAAGCCCAACTGATTGTTAACCAAGGGCACATGCTTAAACTTACTGAATCTAATCTTGCCTTGGCTAACTCCAACTCCTCCCTTGAAGCCTCCAACCGCTCCCTTCATGCCAAAGTGGACTCTCAAACCACTGAAATGGCAATCTTAAAAGCCCAATTGATTGATGCCATTAAGGGGGAGAGAAGATCCACATACAACCCAAACCGCTGAAGCTGTTAAAACCGCAGCTGAAGCATGCTTCCAAGGTTTTAAGCAAGACTTAGCCAATGGAGTTCTCCAATGGAGTTCTCAGAGCTATGGGTGATGCAGTTTCAAAAACTCAACTTCATGAGATGCTCACCAAGCTTTCTGATGAATTTGTCTCCTCCACCAACTCTGCCCTTGTATCTTTCATGAAATCCATTCAAGACTCTCAGCTGCAACAACAAGCTTCAACCTCAACCGCTTCATCCCAAGCTGCCCTTGAAGCCCTGGAACTCAAAATCTTGTCTGAGCTGGACTCCCTCAAAGATAGAATCAATGTTGACCTTAACATTGTGGGAGACAGTCTCAAGAACAAATTAAAGACCTTTGATGATGATATCAGTTTCAGGTTTGAGAACCTCAAGGCTGGATTCAACCTGAAGCTGGACAATTCTATCAAGGAGTTGAGAACCTCCATGGATGTCTCTGTTGATTTGGAACCTTTGAGAGAAGCTCTCTCCAACCAAACCGCAGACATTCAGGGGGAGATTCACACATTCTACAACACTCTCAACTCCTCCATTGAGCTCTACTCAGGTGAAATCAAGGAAAGTGTTGCTGCCAACACCAGATCTGTTGATGCTGCTACTTCAACCGCTGCTCAATCCGTGATCGCACTCAGAGCAGTTGAAACAACTCTTGGAAGACAAGCTGAAGAGGTCAGAGCCCTAAGAAGAAACATTCGAGGTGAAAACTCAGCATTCAGACCCTCTGGACCGCAAGTTCCAAATCAAGAAGTCAACCAACTTCGTGATCAACCGCGCCATCAGTCTTCCCAGCAACCGCATCATCAACATCAACACCAACCGCGTCAGCATTAGGACCGCACTTTCTATGCAATCTCTTTCCTTTTTGCTGAACTCTTTTTGTTTTTGTTGGACCGCACTTCATGTATTTTTCTTGTCCAACTTCTTTTGTTTTTGTAACCTTGTATTTTGCTTTCCTACCTTGTAACATGTAACAGCTAAGGTAGTAATGAAAAATGCATCATTGGTTCCAAAACCTTGTCATATCAAACTGCTTGTTTGTAGAACAATGAAACCGCTTATGGTTTATGTAACGACCCTAACCCTAGACACAATTTTAATATAACATTATATACTTGTAATATTAATATCAACCTTATGTGTTTATTTTATATCTGTAAATTTCTTATATTAGGATAGAATGATAAGGAAAAATAATAAGTAGAAATAAATAAAGTAATAAAATGGAGTGGTAATAAATTGGACAAATAAAATGTTGGGTTGGGAGAATTAATTTAAAAATAATAATAGAGTTTTGGTAGGGAGTAATTTTAGTAGGGGACAACTCCCCTAAAAACCCTCCCCAAATCCCTCTTGAGCCGGACCCCCCCTCTCTCTTGACCACATTTATACTCCTCCCTCCTTCTTCATCTTCTTCTCTTCACTTTCTCTCTCAACCTTCCATGGATGAAGCTTCATCTTCTCAAGCTCCTACCAAGATCAAACCTTCACCATTTTTAGATCCGAGGCCACTTTTGTAATCGGGAGACCAAGAGGAGTTCTTCAAGCTCAAGAAATCGATAATCCGTCTCCTATTCCAAGGTGAGTTATTATGATCCTTCCCTTCTATGAATGCTCATGAACTAGCTAATGTTGTTCTTGTAATGATAATGGTTGTTTAATTGCTTTAGACCACTTTTGGACTTGAGAATGTGATAAATGACATGGAAAGAGGTTATGGTTCTTAGAGGTTGAGTTGATTGTATGAAATGGGTGAATTTAGTTTAAAGGAATTAACTTGAAATGTATTGGTGAAGGGTTTGGAAATCTTGTGGGAATAATCTAGGTTTATGATTATTTGGGTTGATTAAACTAAGAAGTTTATAATTAGAATGTGATAGTGAAATGGGTGGGAAATTAAGTGGTAAATAATCTAAGTATATATTATCTTGGGTTTGGATGATTTAAGATGAATTATGTAAGGTTAGAATCCTCCTTGGTGTTCTTGAAATGAAGAAAGGTTTAAGGGAAAATAATCTATGTAAAAATAAGTTGGAAATTCGAAATGTGCTGAAAATAGTCTTGGGCGGTCGCCCAAGTGGTGATGACGGCCGCCCATCTTGGCGAAGTTAGGGTGCTTGGAAATCCCTCTTGGGCGGTCGCCCAAGAGGTTATGGGCGGTCGCCCATGTTGGCGGTGGCCTAGTTCCCCGTTTCGCTGAATTTTCACTAGTAACCTCCTAGCTTGATCCTTAACCAATATAAAGTTTGGAACCTGACCCTTTCGGATACGAAATAATCCTTTTAACCTAAGTTATACTTAGGACAATTGTATCCTTTAATGACACCTTAATTGGGTTACTATGGAACTACGGAAGCACGTTAAGTACGAATCGAAATTGTTTGGCAATCTTAGTTGATCTCTTATAAATTGTGACTCCCACTTGGTAATTTGAGCTTGAGCCTTTATAGGAGCTATGTAGTATTGTATAGTGACCTTGTAGGATGGATCGATAATACTTCCTTGCCTTACTTGAGTTCATATACATTGTTTATATTGTGCATGGTGTGTTAATTAATTGTTGCACTATGATATTGGTTGAACATGAGTATATTTTACCATGTGACTATATTGTTTATCCCCTTTGTGGATTATTTGGTATTGTTATATGGTATCCCGGTGTGGATTATGTGTTTATATGGATACCTTACTTGAATTTAAATTCGTTAATGGTATTATGCATAGTGTATTACATGAACTGTTGCACTATAGTATGGATGAATCATGAGTATATTTTACCATGTTGTTATATGATTATCCCTTTTTGTGGATTATAATTCAAGTAACTATTATGTGCTTGAATGCGTTCGGGTGGGTATGATGGAAGTCAATCAATTATTGATTTGTTCTATAAGTGATTGAAGGTCCATCATCTAGGTGACCCTCCCCCTCTCGTGGCCACGAGCGGGCCGTGCTTGCGACCGTATTGAGCATGAAGAAGCCTTTACAGACCTGCTGCGATTGGTGTACCGGGGGAATATATTATTTTGGATACTCTATTATAGGTATCTTTTCTTATATGGATCTCTGGGGTATGAGTCCTATAAGAGGTGAATGTGATGGAGGCAATTCACCAAAGAGTGGAGTTTTACTCCCACGTTGTACGACTTATTGTTCGAGACGGGAAAAGGTAAAATGAGGTAACGTAATGTGTTTACCGCTTTCATAATGTGTTATGTGCTACCATGCTATGTGTTGCATCTTGTTTGGCATCTTGCTTTGCATTCATAATAGCTCATTGAGATTTATTCTCACCCCTCTCCCTTTCTTGTTTTAGATTCGAGGCAATTGGACCGACCAAGTAAGGGCGGAAAGGAGTTTAGAAGTGGTATTTTGGGAATTGTAGGGTTATGTATAGGTTGGTGTAGAATGTGTATTTTTGGCATAATTCTTTTAAAGGGTTTGTATTCATAAACTTTAATTCTATTTTATATTCGACATCTTTTTGTAACTAAAATCATTTATTACTTTCGGAGTTGGTCAACTCTTCCTCCGTAATAGAAAGGAGTAGAGTTATTTTGAAATGGGTATGTTAATGGTGTAGTGTTTGAAAGTTAAATCAAAGTTTTTAAAAAGTTTAGGATATTTGGGGTTAGTTTGAGGACGCTCCAGCTCGGGACACGTGTAGGTTCCGGGTCGGGGTCCTCACAGTTGGTATCAAAGCTCGGTTAGAGTTCTCGGGTAGAGTCTAGCGGAGTGAGAGTGTGTGATAACTGACGTCGAGGGTTTAATGCGGGAAATTGTTACATGGCGAGAAAGGATAAGGACCAACCAAAGGATCAAGGAAATGTGAGCATTATTGAGAGATAGATTCCTCCACAGTCAATTGAGGTATATTACACTGTCTCCGGAGTTAGGGGTCATACTTTTATAAATCCCGTCCATTTCGTTCTCATATAGCATTTCATTTCATTTTTATTTGCATATATGGCCGAGAGTTGCCTTATGTATTGGAGGTTCTACTCCGTTGGGGAGAGTACCTCGAATCATTCTTGATTCTCATGATAATTGTGATTAAGTGGGCATGGATTGCCGGTGGATGTGGTAGAGATACCAATCCGTGAAATATTGTAATAGTGACTGAATTGATTGAGTAGTTGATGTGTTTGAGGAGGACCGTCGCAAAAGCGAGTCTCCTTATCTATACTTGACTTGCCTCCATGTGTGGTAGAGGCGGATAAGTCATTATTTGCTATTATGTCATATATGCGTAAATGTTGAAAGTATGGCCTATTAAGAGTGGTTCATGGTTGTATAACTTGCGTAAGTAATTATACATTGGTGTCTCGTGGTGGAGACTAGATATATGAGACTAGTATTGAAAATAAGGGTCTAAGTGGGATTTTATGGTTTATAAGATATCGTGAGTACGAGTCCTTATAGAACTGACATATAATTGCTTTAGGTGCTATAAGTTTATTCTCTAAGGAGAGATTGATTGAATTCTTGCTACTAAATTGAATAGGAAATCAGATATTTTTGTAAGTAATATCACCCTATAAGTTGGCTAAGTGGTGTTTTTCAAGTAAGTTTCAAAAATGGGTTTTCATCAGGTATCATACCAGGATATCGAATCTGAGTAGATATAAGTCACTATTTTGGTATTCGGATCCCTAGATAGAGTATACAAATTGGGATGATGGAATTGATGATTCAACTTGAGAAATTAATTGATAAAGAAGATAACTAGCATAGCGATTCTCAGTAAGGATAAATTGTTACTGTATTTAGAAAAGATGATACTTGGTGGTTAATTATAAGGTTTTAGAGATCTCAAATTAGTAACTATAAGCAATAGGTATTCGTTATCACTTGTTGATAATTTGCATGACTGATTTTAGAAACTAGTAGGATACTCAATGGTTATTAGTTGAATTTTTCGGAGTGTTACAATTTCCGTGAAAAATTGCTTTAAGGATATACTTAAGAAAACATTTCTATCTAGTATGACCGTTTTGAATTGTGGATTGTGTATTAGTTATGGAGAGGTAAATAGGGTAAATGCGAAGAAGTATAATAGATACAGTTATTGGTGACTTAAAGGATCAACTTCAGAAATTGGTAATATATGTATATGGTTCGTTTTGAGAATTGATTATCATTAGTTGAGAAAATGGGGATGAATCTTATTGGAAGACAGGATACTTTAGGATGATTATATACTATAGGTCGACTTAGTTACGTGAAGCATATGAGGGATTAGTGTGATGCTTGAAAGATATTGACGTTATACGGATTTTGAGTTTGTTGATGGTTATTGAGAGTTAAGTTAGAGTATACTGTAATGTTTAATTGAAATTCGGGAATGATTGATCTATGTGAGTTCCAATTATATTTTCTGATTTAGAAATTATAGTATTTGATTGGGAACTAGATGTTTACAATATGTTGTTGCTAAGTACGATACTAATATCAAAGGTAGGGGATAGATGACTCAAATTAAGTAAAAGTGTTGAATATACAACTTGAGACATTATTGGATTGAGGATGATTTACCTAGTTTATAATCTTAATGGTTGTTTTAGTGTTATTTATCGGAGATAGTAATAGTATTGCGAGATTGTGTTTTCTTATAGAGAAATTAACTAAGTATAAATATTATGAGTGGTGGCTACACTATAAATAGAAGTTAAACAAGAATATTATGTTAGAAGTGTTTTAAATGTGCTTTAAAACTTTGGATTGTATATTGAACTTCGGTATGAGCAATTGTGCCCTTCGGGGATAGATGATTTAATAAGGTCAGTAAACCATTTTCGTGTAAATTAAAATATGTGAGTAATGTAACTATCTACCACTGGTATGGGACGGTTGTAGATAATTAAATCACTCGAGTTATTTTTGTTAGCTTATCAATCCTTTGAAATTTCTGAGTGGTTTAGTTAATTAAAACTGGTATGGGCCGATTTTAAATAAGTAAACCATTCGGGTCTCTTTGGATCTCTTTTTATATTATCATTTGAAATTCTGAAAGATGTTGTGAATTTTCGAAAGACATGTTACTTTAAAGTTATAGTTCGCACAGAAGCAAGTAGAAAAGCAACCTAGTTTCCCTATAATGATTAGTTGTATTCAAGTTTTGATCCGAGAATTGATTCAATAAAATTGTGGGGTTGTTATTGTGTCGGTCGCTGTAAACTCGGTTTTGTTTTGGAGTTGGATCGGCTCCGTTGTGGGCGGCCAACCCTTCAATTTGAAAATTGATTTGTCACTAGTCCTGAACATAATTGGAACATGGAATTGTGATAATAGAATGTTGACGTTAGGAGATTTATTAAAATATTTAGAGTTCTAGGTTGAACTTGAGAGTTTTATCACTATAGATTTTGTGATTTAGTTGCATTGGAAGTAATGAAGGGTATGTTATTTTGTTATAAAAAGTTGAATTATATTTTCTACTCGTTATATATATAGCTTGATGAGATGTTATTAATAAAGTCCTCACATACGTTAGGGGATAGTTCGATTGTATAAAACTCATAGTGTTAAATAGATTGGATAGACATCGTTCGGGAAGGTCCTTTTGGGGAAGGTAGGAATGCTATTAAGTTTAACCTTGTAAAAAGTTGAGGAATCATTACTTGTTATTGATGAGATGCTACGGGCATGAACAATGGATGTTAATAGTCAATAGTACGTATGGTTACCAAGGGTTGAGTGCGTATAATAGTAGTTGTCATTCTAACATTTAGATAAAACCGTATGAGGCATAGTTTGGGAAGAAAATATCGATCTCTAATTTGTTGGGGTGAAATTGGAGAGGCAAGACCTAAGATAAAGTGGCGCCAAAGTTTGATAACCCATTTGAAGTTTAGGAAAGGTCGGTGGTTTGACTTATAGACTGGCTTGGAGAAGCTTATAGAGTATTTAAAGTTTTAATGTGATAATGTAATGTATTTAGTGACCTAAGTTGTAATACTTTATTTATTTATATTTTCATTGAGATCGGAAAATTCGTGTTAGTGATATTCGTATAGTATGCTTGGATCATTAAGTGGTAATATCATATTATTAATAGAATTAGAAAATTTTGGGGAAAGAATCACAAATTGAAGAGACTATATGGGAATTGGAGTCTGAGGTATGCATGAGTAATCGAGGCGGATTGAACATTTAGGTAAGTCTTTTTAAAATTCGGGACGAATTTTCTTTAAGGGGGAGTGAGTGTAACGACCCTAACCCTAGACACAATTTTAATATAACATTATATACTTGTAATATTAATATCAACCTTATGTGTTTATTTTATATACTGTAAATTTCTTATATTAGGATAGAATGATAAGGAAAAATAATAAGTAGAAATAAATAAAGTAATAAAATGGAGTGGTAATAAATTGGACAAATAAAATGTTGGGTTGGGAGAATTAATTTAAAAATAATGAAAGAGTTTTGGTAGGGAGTAATTTTAGTAGGGGACAACTCCCCTAAAAACCCTCCCCAAATCCCTCTTGAGCCGGCCCCCTCTCTCTTGACCACATTTATACTCCTCCCTCCTTCTTCATCTTCTTCTCTTCACTTTCTCTCTCAACCTTCCATGGATGAAGCTTCATCTTCTCAAGCTCCTACCAAGATCAAACCTTCACCATTTTTAGATCCGAGGCCACTTTTGTAATCGGGAGACCAAGAGGAGTTCTTCAAGTTCAAGAAATCCATAATCCGTCTCCTATTCCAAGGTGAGTTATTATGACCCTTCCCTTCTATGAATGCTCATGAACTAGCTAATGTTGTTCTTGTAATGATAATGGTTGTTTAATTGCTTTAGACCACTTTTGGACTTGAGAATGTGATAAATGACATGGAAAGAGGTTATGGTTCTTAGAGGTTGAGTTGATTGTATGAAATGGGTGAATTTAGTTTAAAGGAATTAACTTGAAATGTATTGGTGAAGGAGTTGGAAATCTTGTGGGAATAATCTAGGTTTATGATTATTTGGGTTGATTAAACTAAGAAGTTTATAATTAGAATGTGATAGTGAAATGGGTGAGAAATTAAGTGGTAAATAATCTAAGTATATATTATCTTGGGTTTGGATGATTTAAGATGAGTTATGTAAGGTTAGAATCCTCCTTGGTGTTCTTGAAATGAAGAAAGGTTTAAGGGAAAATAATCTATGTAAAAATAAGTTGGAAATTCGAAATGTGCTGAAAATAGTCTTGGGCGGTCGCCCAAGTGGTGATGAGCGGCCGCCCATCTTGGCAGAAGTTAGGGTGCTTGGAAATCCCTCTTGGGCGGTCGCCCAAGAGGTTATGGGCGGTCGCCCATGTTGGCGGTGGCCTAGTTCCCCGTTTCGCTGAATTTTCACTAGTAACCTCCTAGCTTGATCCTTAACCAATATAAAGTTTGGAACCTGAACCTTTCGGATACGAAATAATCCTTTTAACCTAAGTTATACTTAGGACAATTGTATCCTTTAATGACACCTTAATTGGGTTACTATGGAACTACGGAAGCACGTTAAGTCCGAATCGAAATTGTTTGGCAATCTTAGTTGATCTCTTATAAATTGTGACTCCCACTTGGTAATTTGAGCTTGAGCCTTTATAGGAGCTATGTAGTATTGTATAGTGACCTTGTAGGATGGATCGATAATACTTCCTTGCCTTACTTGAGTTCATATACATTGTTTATATTGTGCATGGTGTGTTAATTAATTGTTGCACTATGATATTGGTTGAACATGAGTATATTTTACCATGTGACTATATTGTTTATCCCCTTTGTGGATTATTTGGTATTGTTATATGGTATCCCTGTGAATTATGTGTTTATATGGATACCTTACTTGAATTTAAATTCGTTAATGGTATTATGCATAGTGTATTACATGAACTGTTGCACTATAGTATGGATGAATCATGAGTATATTTTACCATGTTGTTATATGATTATCCCTTTTTGTGGATTATAATTCAAGTAACTATTATGTGCTTGAATGCGTTCGGGTGGGTATGATGGAAGTCAATCAATTATTGATTTGTTCTATAAGTGATTGAAGGTCCATCATACCGGTGACCCTCCCCCTCTCGTGGCCACAAGAGTGGGGCCGCGCTTAGCGATCGTATTTGAGCATGAAGAAGCCTTTACTGCACTGCTGCGATTGGTGTACGGGGGAATATATTATTTTTGGATACTCTATTATAGGTATCTTTTCTTATATGGATCTGGGGTATGAGTCCTATAAGAGGTGAATGTGCTGCAGGCAATTCACCAAAGAGTGGAGTTTTACTCCCACGTTGTACGACTTATTGTTCAGACGGGAAAAGGTAAAATGAGGTAACGTAATGTGTTTACCGCTTTCATAATGTGTTATGTGCTACCATGCTATGTGTTGCATCTTGTTTGGCATCTTGCTGCATTCATAATAGCTCATTGAGATTTATTCTCACCCCTCTCCCTTCTTGTTTTAGATTCCGAGACAGTGGACCGACCAAGTAAGGGCGGAAAGGAGTTTAGAAGTGGTATTTTGGGAATTGTCGGGTTATGTATAGGTTGGTGTAGAATGTGTATTTTTGGCATAATTCTTTTAAAGGGTTTGTATTCATAAACTTTAATTCTATTTTATATTCGACATCTTTTTGTAACTAAAATCATTTATTACTTTCGGAGTTGGTCAACTCTTCCTCCATAGTAGAAAGGAGTAGAGTTATTTTGAAATGGGTATGTTAATGGTGTAGTGTTTGAAAGTTAAATCAAAGTTTTTAAAAAAG
Organism: Adenophora triphylla var. japonica; assembly: GCA_022495995.1. Lineage (NCBI taxonomy): Eukaryota > Viridiplantae > Streptophyta > Magnoliopsida > Asterales > Campanulaceae > Adenophora > Adenophora triphylla. Next base: position 89,194 of record JAFEMH010002863.1, read on the forward strand.
TTTAGGATATTTGGGGTTAGTTTGAGGACGCTCCAGCTCGGGACACGTGTAGGTTCCGGGTCGGGGTCCTCACAGTTTATAACCTCATTGTGATGATGTGTCGCCATTTTCGCGGGAAGAAATTCGATTTTTTCGCGCTTCTTTGAAAAAAAACCAAATAAAACCCGGGAAAAAGAACGGAGTCGCCACGCCATTTTTGTTTTAAGGGCCAAAACTTTGAAAAAAGCCCGAGATCAGAAATTTGGGTTCGGAGGTCATGTTACACGCCGGGAAGGACGTTAGTGTGCACCCGAAATGCCTCGTAAAACGAGTCTTCCAAGCTGAAAATCATTTGTGTATATGTGTGTGTGTGTGTGTTTTGGCCAAAATAATTTGAAACTCAGAAAAGTAAAAATTGGGATATCGTTTCAAGACATTAAACTGATCCCATGAATTTTTGGAAGATTTTTGGATTGAGATTTGGTACTCAAAAGACCTTTTGAAGTTGAGAGCCATTTCTGCCAGAATGAAAAAGGCAGTGGACCTTTGATTTTAAAATGGATTCAAGGGTCTTAAAACTTCATAATCTGGATAAAATCAGAGAATGAAAGTTGTTCTAGACACCTTAAATAAGATTTGTGCGAAGGAATTTTCCATTTTGGAGAAGATTTGAGGGGTCAAAACCTTCTGGAAACCTCAGATATGAGATCTGGATTCCCAGAAGCTGGTGAACTAGCCTCTGAAAGAAAATTTGAAAATAGGAGTTTTACTCACCCAAAAAATAAAGTAAAAATATGTATGGAAATATCTGGATGTTGGCTACAAAAAGTGTTCTGTAGTCAACACCATATTCCACATTTATCTGTGTCCAAAAAATTAGACCATGGACTGAGGTCTGAGAAAATTGCTACTGGACAGCAACTTCTCAAGAAAGAAAATATGATTTTAAGGGGGGTTTTGCATCCATGCTTGTCCCCATTTCCCTAGGTTTTGGTTAGTGATCACTTGACATTTTAGTGGTTAATCAACTATACCAAACCATCCTTGGGGTACATTAGGACTAAGCATTTCATTTGCTTGGGAAGGGGATTTTTATCCTTTGAAAATGAGATTTGATGCTTGAAAATGGTTTTTAGGGTTTTGAAAATGAGTTTTCTTTGCAAGAAAGTAAGAGAACTTGAAAATAATTTTGATCTTTGTAGAAGATCATCCATGGAGATGGTCTTCCATGGTGATCTTCTTAGATCTAAAGCAAGAAGATGAAAGAACTACATTTTGTAGTTTGCAAATGCATGCATGGTTGGAGTTTAGGGTAAGGAGAAGGAGGGTTTACCAATCTTCCTTGTGTTCTTGAGTTTTTGGCTTGAGTGTATGAGTGTTTAAGGCTTAAATATGAGAGTGAGTGGATGAGTGTGAGTTGGGAAAGATTGGAGAGAAAATGGTGACAATTCTTGAAGAATTCTCACTGTTTTCTCTCTATATTTCGCCAGAGGTTCGGTGCAATTGGTGTTGTGGCCCTTATTTTTGTGACTGGAGGGCTCAATTTATAGCCCTCCTGAAAATGCAAACATGTCCGCGCGGATAAGTCCCTTCGCGTGCACTGTTCATTAAATGCAGCTTCGTGCTTTGGACACAAGGAATATTTCTTTTGAAATTTGAATTATACAAACCCTGTTTCCAGAAATTCTATTTTTGGTTTTATTCCTTTTGTTTTACTTTTTGAGATTCTTTTTGAGGTTTAACCTTAAATAACAATGCCCATTTTACCCTCACTTTGTTAGAAAAGTTAGGATTGTTAGGAATTGTTAGAAATGTTATAACTTTCGTTAATTTTCTAACGAAAATTCTAACAAGCTCAAATTGGAGCACTTACAGCAGCCCTCGGCGACGGCGCTTTCGAAGGAAGCGGGGTCGTCGATAAGAGTAAGGCTCCATATTTGGCGGGATGATCGAGTGATCGGGTGGCTGAACCTAGCGATAGGCTACCTATGTATCCCGAATGGGAATCAAGCCGGCCGTAGTTCGGGTCTTTGACCCCGGAGATGATGGCGTTTAGGTGCCTCGAACCCGATGAGCGAGTTCTCGCAATGGCGGAAAGAAACTCGCTGGGGATAAGAGATGACCATTTTCGGTCTGATGGCTATCCGCTCTGCTGGGGATAGGAATGACCATTTTCGGTCTGATCGCTATCCGCTCTGCTGGGGATTTTTGTGATTTATCGTTTTCGTAGTGATAGCGTCTTAGGTGCCTCAAACCTTGGAGTTGGCGTTTTAGGTGCCTCGAACCTTGAAGATGGCTTTCTAGGTGCCTCGAACCTTGATGATGATGGCGTTTTAGGTGCCTCGAACCTTGATGATGATGGCTTTTTAGGTGCCTCGAACCTTGATGATGATGGCTTTTTAGGTGCCTCGGACCTTGGAGATGGCGTTTTAGGTGCCTCGAACCTTGATGATGATGGCTTTTTAGGTGCCTCGAACCTTAATTTGAAATGGCCTTTCGGTGGACTTCGTCTGCTGCCGAAGGAGAGGGTGACCGTTTTGGTCGAGGGGCTGGACCTAATGATAGGCTACCTACGTATCCCTAGTGGGAATCAAGCCCTTTCGTAGTTCGAGTACTACTCGAGATTCCGTTGGCTTTTGGGATTCCGTTAACTTTGCTGGGGATTTTGTTAGCCTTTGCTGGAAAAAATTGGACGTATTTGTCTGGGAAATCGGTCTTACGTTTGACTGCCGGGGAAGATTTTGATGAAAGATACGGGATCTCGTTATCTTTCTCGGGGAAATCGGTCTTACGTTTGACTGCCGGAGGATTTTGATGAAAGATACGGGATCTCGTTATCTTTCTCAGGGAAATCGGTCTTACGTTTGACTCGCGGAAGGATTTTGATGAAAGATACGAGATTTCGTTATCTTTCTCGCACTCGGTCTTACGTTTTACTGCCGGGAAGGATTTGATGAAAAGATACGGGATCCGTTATCTTTCGGGGGAGATCGGTCTTACGTTTTACTGCCTGGAAGGATTTTGATGAAAGATACGAGATTTCGTTATCTTTCTCGGGGCACTCGGTCTTACGTTTTACCGCCGGGAAGGATTTTGATGAAAGATACGAGATTTCGTTATCTTTCTCGGGCACTCGGTCTTACGTTTACCGCCGGAAGGATTTTGATGAAAGATACGGATCCGTTATCTTTCTCGGGAGATCGGTCTTACGTTTTTGACCGCCGGAAGGATTTTGATGAAAGATACGAGATTTCGTTATCTTTCTCGGGGCACTCGGTCTTACGTTTTACCGCCGGAAGGATTTTGATGAAAGATACGAGATTTCGTTATCTTTCTCGGGCACTCGGTCTTACGTTTTACCGCCGGAAGGATTTTGATGAAAGATACGGATCCGTTATCTTTCTCGGGAGATCGGTCTTACGTTTTACCGCCGGAAGGATTTTGATGAAAGATACGAGATTTCGTTATCTTTCTCGGGGCACTCGGTCTTACGTTTTACACGGAAGGATTTTGATGAAAGATACGGGATCTCGTTATCTTTCTCGGGAGATCGGTCTTACGTTTTACCGCCGGAAGGATTTTGATGAAAGATACGAGATTTCGTTATCTTTCTGGGCACTCGGTCTTACGTTTTACCGCCGGAAGGATTTTGATGAAAGATACGAGATTTCGTTATCTTTCTCGGAGATCGGTCTTACGTTTACCGCCGGGGGATGATTTTCTTGACAAGGGGCTGACTTTGGTTAACTTTGGTTAACTCTGTCAAGCTGGGGACTAAACTGCAGAGTCCCAAATTTTTAAAGGGCAAAAGGGTCATTTTGACCCTGACAACCCTATCCGCGCGGATAAGAGCGTATTCCAGAGGGTTTTAATGAGGGCCAACGCCCTTCCTCTTCCCCATTCAGTTTTTTTAGAATTACGAGAGCAGAGGGAGAGAAACCAACAATTCCGCCATTGTTGCTCAAAAAACTTGAAAATTCTTCCGTTTTTCTTCGATTTTCGAGCAATGGAACACGGGGAAGGTGCTTTTCAAGGCCAAGGACGTGGCCCGGTGGCGGAGAGACGATTGGAGCTCGTCCGGATGAGGAGGCATTATACTCTTTCGCAATCGATTGCGGAGGAGCCCTACCCCGATGCTTGGCAACATTGGGCTTCTGATCCGAGTCTCCGAACGGTATACTTCGAATCTTTTCATTCCCTTTGTTGATTTCTTGTTTGAAATTTGAATTTTGGGTGATTTTTGAATTTTTTTTTTTTGAAAATTCGAATGATTGATGTTCTTGGCTTTGAATCTTGATTTTGATGCTTTGCATGTTGCAATGATTATGTGGGTATCCCAAAATATGCATTTTGCTTGGAGAAAGAATTGGCCTTTTCGCCATTTTTTTTTTGTAAATTCGAAAATTATGAATTGTGACTTTGATTTTTTTTTTTTTTGAAATTTGAATATTGCATGTTGAAAATTCGAAAATTGTGATGATGATTTTTTTTTTTTTTTGAAATTGAATATTGATATTGATGAATGATGCAATGCATGCATTTTGTTTGGAAAGAATGGGCATTTTGCCAATATGAGATGTATGTATGTTTAGGATTTTTTTTTGAAAAGTGGGACGGATTTTTCCTCCCGTTGCATGTAAGATGGATGATATGCATGTATGCATTTTTTATTTTTTTTTGAAAATGGGACGGAGTTTTATTTCCGTCAACTTCTTGTAGGATATGCATGTATGCATTTTTTTTTATTGAAAATTTGTTGAATGGGATTTGCTGAAAACTGTCTTTTCTGTGAGAAAAATGGGGCTATGTCTATTGCATGCCGTTATGCTGCCGAAATATTTTTTTTTATGCATGTGTATGCTTTTCTTTTTTTTTTTTTGTGCAGATGCAAATGCAATTTTTTTTTTGACATTTTCTCTCTTTTTTTTTTTTTTTTGCAGTGGCGGAAACCGTTTTGTGACGGAGCAATAACAAAATGAAGACTCGAGGATCGGTGGAGTCCGTGGTTGACTTGTGGGACCGGCTTCCGAATGCGGGCCGAGGAGCTTTGCCGAGTCCGAGATGCATTGTTGTTGAGACCGGGCTTTGGGAGTTTGTTGAGTGCTTGAGGGGACCGGTCAAGTTCCCTAAGAGCAAGGGCCTCGATGTTTGCTTTGGCGCAAAGATTGGTGGGACGCGACCCACACCTTTCACTTCTTCCGGGGCGAGGCTACGGTTACGCCTCCGATTACGCCGCGATCACGGGCCTGTCCTTCAATGGACGCAGCATTGAGTGGCGGGATGGCTACAGCGATGCGAATCTATAGGCTCTTCTGGGATTTTCCCCTATTCCCAAAAAGGGGATGGGGATGGAGTATGCGGTGATCTACGGGAAGATCGTGGAGACCATTGTGAGTTACGAGGCCGGGAGGAGAGGATAGGCGCCGATCGCATTGCCTGTGGCCTTCTTGTGGTTTGCCTTTTCGAGCACCCTTTTTGGACATGCCGAGGGGACGGCAGTCTTTGCCTTGCTGAGGTCCTTGGAGGACATGGAGATGGCCGGAGATGTCTCGTGGGGAGAGGTCGGGCTGGCAGAGCTTTACTTTGCTCTCGATAGGTACAGCCGGAAGGCAGTGAGCTCCTTGTACTGCTTTGAGTTTGCCCGGGAGGTATAAGCTCTCTTTTTGCTTTCCCTCTCCCTCTTTTTTTTGAGCACACACTTTTCTTTTCGTGACCGGATTGATTTGATTTTTACCTTTCGCAGTATGGGCGTTGGAGTTTTTCCATCGTCACGATGTGGCGACAAATGCGGAGTACGTCTGGGCGTATCCGGCCATGCATTCTTGGTCCAAGCATGCCCGGGAGAAGATAAGCTCCAGGGGCGTACGACTCGTGTACGCGGATTGCCTTCCTTTGACGGAGGCCGAGACGGACGAGAGGATGATATTCTTCCCCTGGGATCGCTTCGAGGTGGCGCACTGAAGGGCGCCGAGATTTGACCTGTGGCAATGGAGGATTCTCGAGAGGTCCGACTCGCGATGCATATTATCCGGGAGAGAGGGTGACGCGCCAAGATGGCGTGAACTCGCCTTTGAGGACACCGGTGGAGCCTCCCGCCGATATGATGCACCCGAGTGACAGATCTCGTGACTGGGATGATTACAGGTGGCCGGCCAACACTTCTCGGCATTTGTGGCGACCGAGCCGCACCCGTATTTGTTTTGAGGAGGCCGAGGATGCCTCAGTTCCTGGATAGAGAGGGGCTTCGGGATCCCGCGGCACTCGGACGGATTTTTCATATATCCAGATGGGGTCCGATTGAGGGTGCAGATCCCTCACTCGAGCGGCTTCCACGAGCTTTCCGGCCTCGTCCGGTATGAAGGTATGGCTTCACCTTTTCCCCTTCTTTTTTTTTGCTTTTGTCTTTTCTTTTCTTTCCCCGTCATCATTTTTTTTTTCGCTTCAACTTTTTCGACGCTTTTGCTTTCGTGCGCTGGAGGTGGTCGTCGAGAAGCCGACGAAGCAAGTGATCGGAGCTAAGAGATTCATCAGAGGATGGTCGCCATGCGGGCTCCTCGTGCTAGAGCAAGGCGACCACGGCCGGCGCCCGTCGACGGAGGCTTCCCTATTCGCTCGTAGACTTCTTCAGACTCCTCTCGTCCTCTCCTTGATCCCCGCGCGGTGCCGCTTCGGATCACGTCATTCTCGGGATCCACACGGGCAGGGACACGTTTGGCGGCATGGTGGGTCATCTTCGTACGTCCAGAGTCCGACGCCTTCACCTTTGGATACGATTTTTTCGCAGATCTCGGCTTGCCCTATCGTAGCGTGCCGGTTGGTCCCGACGAGCCTCTTCGGGAGACGAGGACGATTCTCGAGCCCGAGATTTTCGTGGCTCCCGAGGAGGCGGGCCCGAGTCGCAAGAGGGACCGGGGCGTACGTCGGGCGCTAGGGATTCCGATTGATTACCCCCGATTTTTTTTTTTTTTTAGACTGATTTTCTGAGATTTTGAGATTTATGACTGGGATTGAGATTTGTACAGCTTATGCACATTTTTTTTTCTCTTTTTTTTTTGATGTAATAATTTAGGATTTTATTGATGTTTGTTTGTTTGTTTTTTTTTTTTTTTATGCATGCTCTTTTTTTTTGGAATGTAATAATTTAGGATTTTATTTTATGAATGCAATGCAGTATGAATGCAGTGTTGCATGAGCCTTGTTTTTTTTTTTGGCAAGGGTGTTAGTGTTTGGTATATGGACCGGTTTGGGGAGGTTTTTTCACGTGTTTCGAGCAACCGGGACGGAATATTCCTCTTTGGTGTAGCAAACTTGACCGTTGCAGATTTTTCTCGATAAATGACAATCATGTCCGCGCGGATGGGGTCCCCGCATCCGACATTGTCCTTTAATTTTGCTTCAGATCCGGTCTCACTTTATTTCAAATTCAAATATCCTCTTCAACCTCCAAATTCAAACAGCCATTTTCGGGAGAAAGAGAGAAAAACCATGGAAAACTTTAGAAAAGCTCCATCAAAATTGTCCCAAGAATCCCAAATGTCATTCTTCAACAAGTTCAAGGATTGGTCCCGGAGATTATGCATGAGAGGAGGTCCTTCTTTGAAGAAAGGTACAAGGTGAAGTGCTTATGGTCTCTCAAGGAATTGATTCCGGATTATGAGCTTTTGAGGGCTTCTTCCTCATTTTGGGACACTAGAAGGCATGTCTTTTGCCTTTCCTTCAACGAGATTGTTCCGACTGTCGAAGAATTTCGGGCCTTGCTTGAAGGTCCGGAGGTGGAAGAGATAGCGGTTCCTTTGCCCGGAGGGGCTTCTTTTGTTGACAGATTGTGCGTCCTCCTTCATCTTTCCCCGGAGGAAGCGCAAGGTATGATCCGTGGTCCCGATCATTTTGATATTTCCGGCCTTCCCGATAGGTTTAGGGGCCTAGGCTTGGTGGATGATGCCTATTGGGATGCCTTTGCACTTTGTATGTTTGGCACCCCGTTCATGGTCTATTCCTTTGGGATTTGCCATCGGTCTCGCTAGATGTTGTCGTTCACTGCCGCCCGGCGTAGATGTCGTTCCTTTGATTTTGGGGGAGACTTTTCATGCTCTTGATAGTCAAGCTACCGGAAGACGGTATATGCACGGGGCAGCCCGTTCCTCTCGACCCCGTGGCCGATGGAGCGTTTGGGGATTCTTCTTCGGGAAACTCCCGACATGATCAAGCCTTGGACATTTGCCAGAGGGGGTTCTGTGGATTTTGATGATCGTGGCTCATGGGAGCGTTGGATGGCTGGTCTCCGCACGTAAGACATCGATGGTCGCGCCTTGTTGGCGGGTGGAGACTCGCAGAGTGCTTCAGACGGGTCTCATGTGGTCATGCTTCCGGGCTTTCTACCCAGCTTCTATATTCCGCTTTAGTTCTCGAGACAGCTTGGCTGGAGCAGGTTCCTTTGGGGGACTTTGATGATATAGCCACCAGGTGGTGGCTCCTGCTTCTATGGATGATCCCTCGTTGTTTCCATTTCTTTCCCGAGCATGGAGGTATGATGCCTTTCCTCCTCGGGTTATTCTCAGCGTCCGAGACCGGTGTTCCCGACCACTTGGTACCCGGATTGGTATGAGAGGCATCCGGGAGAGACTCAGTGGCTATTTTGAGACGGCGTGAGGCCATTGTGGGTGCGGAGGACCCGACTGCTTTCGAGAGGAGGAGGGCCGAGGCGAGGGCCAACCCTCATGACAGAGCGGAGACGCCGTGACCGACTATGAGGCTTACGTCAAGAGACAGGAGAGGAGGGCTCCTATGCTACCGCCTAGGCTACAGGAGATGAGAGATGACGCTAGGGCTACTAAGGCCCCGGCAGAGGCTGGTTTGATAGATCCCGTTCCTATACCGCAGCTTGGTAGGAGGAAGACCGACATTTTTCCTGCTCGTAAAAGAAGACTCGAAGGGGGAAGAAGAGGGGAGAGGCCAAGACGAGTGGCTTGGAGTGACTCGAGGTTTCCGAGTATCCCTTTCTTGTCATGGCGTACACATTAGTTTGATTATGTATCTTAGTTTCTTTTAGCAAAGTTGCCGCTTGTAGGAATGAATCGGGCTTAGACTCATCAAAGAGCTTTTAATTTGTAATGAATATTTGAATTGCTTTAGAGTTTTTCGAGACGCTTTCATGGTCTCGATCAATTGTATTGATGTCAAAGTATGGCTTTTATTTGTGCTTTAGACCGAACCGTTTCCGCCGCCTACGTTCCCCTCATTTTGAGGAGCTCAGGTCTTCGTAGTTCAACCCGATTTTTTTTTTTTTTTTTTTTTTTTTGTTTTTTTTTTTTTTTTGTTGTTTTTTTTTTTTTTTTTTTTTTTTTTTTTTTGTGCAACCCCGTTTTTTACCTAGGCCGCCCTTTTCGGGTTTTCAACCTAGTTGGGTATTACTCTTTAGCACTCTTTTTTTTTTTGTTTTTTTTTTTACGCGTAGTATCTCGCAGCCTTGTCACCATTCACTGGGTGTACAAAGGGATTCCCGTCGAGGTCCGCAAGTTGCATGGCTCCTCCTGAGAAGATCTTCCGGACGACATACGGCCCGACCCATACAGCTCCCATTTGCCGAGGGGGTTGATACGGATCGGGGCTTTTCTTTCAAAACGAGATCACCTTCTCGGATCTCCCGATGCTTTACTTTCTTGTCAAAGGCTCTGGCCATTCTTCCTTGGTAGGCTCGGATGTGTTCCATTGCTTTCAATCGGCGTTCATTTAGCAGGACCAATTCGTCATGGCGACTCTGGAGCCATTCGACCTCGTTGATCTGGCTTTCCAGCAGTACGCGGAGCGAGGGGATTTCCAATTCGATTGGGAGCACGGCTTCCATTCCGTATGTGAGGGAAAACGGTGTTTCCCGCTTGCCGTTCCGACCGATGTTCTCAGAGCCCCCGAGTGCTAGGTGTAACTTCTCGGGTCAATCTCTGCCTGACGGCCCATTTTCCTGATGATATTTTCCAAAGTCTTGTTTGCCGCTTCAACGGCTCCGTTGGTTTGGGGCCCGTAAGGAGATGACTTGTGACGGGTTATTCGGAATTCTCGCCAAAGATCCCGTCGCATTCCCCTTCGAAGTGGGATCCATTATCTCGAGATGATTTCTGCCGCAACCCGTATCTGCATATGATGTTCTCTTTGATGAAGAGGGCAACTTTCTTTGAATTGAGGATTTTGTAGGACTTTGCAGAGCATCCTTTCCGATTCCTTCGAAGAAATCACCAATCTGCGTCTCTTTAGGCTCTTCCGCAGTTCCCAAATTCACACTCGTCAAAATCTCTTCGGCACTGGGCTCGATTTTCCTCTTTCCGACAACCTCGCTTAAAGATTTTTTTTTTTTTGTTGTTTGATTTATATTGTTCATTTAATGTGTCTCGCTTCTTCATCTAGTGAATCGTTATTAACCGTTTTTAGATTATTAGTTAATTCATCATTAGTTAAAGTGGCAATTAAGGGATACTCGTAAAGGTTCATCATTTCATTGAAGACGAAAGGGAATACAACGTTCGCTACGCACTCGTAGTCTTCAGCGTAAGGCCATTGGACGACTCGAGAGACTCGAACTCAACAATGAGAGACTCGGAGGACTTTACAAAGGTTGACACGAAAGGACGGGGACCAATCCAAGCTTGGTGATCATTTCCTCTTTGGTCGCGGACGGGCCCGAGAGAGTTTCCCAATTCTTTAGCGGCATCGCCGTCGGTGGCTTCACAACTCGGGAAAGGCATGGTCTCGGTGCTCCCTCTTCGCCGTTGCTATCATCTCTTTGTCTCGAACCGTAATCAATTGTGTTTGGCGTCCGAAAGCCGAGCATGTGGATGTAGGGATCTTCCTCAATCCCGGGATTTCCATTTCGTCACAATCCGACCGCTCAATCCAGATGTAAGGACGTATTGCGTCTCGGTGTGCCGCTAGAAAAATCTCATGTCCCATACTCGAGCGGAAAGGCTCGGCAGTAGTTCAAGAAGGAGGACGTCCCACACGACGTTCATAGATTCGAGCCGAGTCCGTCGGTGTTTGTCGACTTTTATCATGAAAATCTCCTCGCTCGGCGAGGCCAAAGAATGGGTTTGCGCACGCCGACAAATCTCGTGATTGAGGACCGGAGACTTGTGTGCTCGTATCATGGCGGTGTTCGCCGTTTCCTTCCAAGACGCCTCCAAGTGTTGGAAATAACAATTAAATTTGATGAATCGAACTTCTTCTGAGTCTCGCTCGCTTGAGTGTGTTGACATAGTTGGCATCGCCGGATTCCAAAGGATGCCGGCGAGACTTGCCTCTTGAAGGATGTAGCCCCGGTGTTTGACTCGTGGGCATTCTTGGCTATTGTTTCAGCTCTTCGTTCCCTATGAGGAAACCGTCACCCCTTATGACTTCAAGGTCTCCCGCCGGTTGATGAATTTGACGCATTGGTGGAGAGTGGAGGCTATGGCTTTCATGTGATGCAACCAAGGGCGCCCTAGTAGGGCCGTGAACTCGAGGGGATATCCATTACATGGAACTTTGCGGGCACCATTTGGGTTTCGTACTGCAGTTCCAGAGTCACCGTCCCTGCACGGGACGAGACGAACCGTCGTAGGCCTCGACAACCTGTAGATGGGATCATACGCCTTTCATTTATGCGGAGGGCCCTCATCATGCCGAGGGGAAGGACGTTTACCGATGATCCATTGTCCACTAATACCCTGTGGAGTGATATGGTGTTGAGCCGAATAGTGATGTACAAAGCTTCATTGTGTTTGGGAGACATCTCTTGGCAAATCTTCATCGCAGAAGGTGATCATACTCCCATATAGGTGAGGATCATAGATTTGGTCCTTGTCTCGGGATAGAGAGTCATTAAACCGCCACTTCGTGCTTTTTCTTGCGAGGTAGAGCCTTCGCCGAAGCCCCCGGGTTATACCGAGGCCTTTGTGGCGGTTGCCATCTCCGGCCAACATGTTGATTGAGTGGGAGAGCCGAACCGGCGTTGGTCTTTCTTTGTCGGTGTGCACTCTGAGCCGGTCAAACCGACTCGGCGTTCCTGCGGGGATAGATTTCGATTGGCGTAGAGTTACCCGTGTCCACAGATTCGCGTCCGAAAGTCTCAATTCCGTCGTTGGCAAGGCTTTTCTCGCTCTTTTACCCCTTTTGCTTTGGGAAGACCGACCGGAGTAGAGTACATAATAATCAAATCCCCGCATGGCTCCCCGAGCGTTCCCACACCGTTATCACCGGCCTCGAATCTCTCCTTCAATTTTTGGCCGAGGAAATTTTCTTTTTCTTAGGAGGACGGTCCTCGTGTATCCAAATTCCGATAATCCCTTTCAAGGCAATCGGGACAAGCCACAAATATCCCACCAAATGTGTTCTACTACTGGTGGCGGATTTGGGACCTCGTGCCGAGCGGTGGCCGGAATGACTTTGGGTGGAACCGGTCCTGGGGATCTCGCCGGGCTCATCCTGGGTAGCGAGTGATTGGACTCCGCCGGATAATGAGAGATATTGAGGTCCCTGGGAACGGCATATGTTTGTCCTTCAAGGTAGCCCCGCCGCTGGGATATTGTTAAGGTCCCGAAGTGGCGTGTGGCCTCTTCAATCCAGCTCGCCGTCTGTTCCGGCGTTCTTCCAGGCTTTGATGGCCGACCATATTTCTTCAATTGTTCCCCGATTTTCATCACTCAGCCGATATTTGTGGGATCATCACTTTGAGAGGGGACAACCGACAAGATACCGAACTCTTTCGTCCCCGATCCGCTGTTTGGGGGCCGCTTGCCCGTAAGTCGACGGGCAGAGTCCCGGCGGTGGAAACATAGGAATCTTGGGGTAGCATCTTGATGTATCCGGACGATTAAGAAGAGGAGGAGAACCCTCTTCCTTCTTTGCGGTAAAAGTGCCATCGGAATTGAGACTCGATAGTCAAACCATGACTTGCGACAACCCCTGTAAGGTCATCAATTTGAGCCTCATGTCGAAGTCTCATCTCGTTCTACCAACCGGATCCACACGTTCTGTTCGAGGGATTTTGGAGGACGGAGCAACGTTGTCCCCATCATTACCGGCCGATGCGTACATTCTCAAACCCGGAGTCGGAACAAACGGTGAAGCCGATGACGCGCTTGACTCTTCCCAACTAATCAAACGGTGACCCGGTGCCCGAAACCAAGCTTTGTGAGGAGTCATGGGGAAAGGACACGAAGGTTCGTATGTCTCGGGAATGGAAGGAGGGTAGGTGTTTGGGCATTTGGCTCATGCAACATGCGATTATTTGTTCACGTTTACTTAAAACATGCTTTATTAACCTAATCGGTTGGAAAAGATTGCTCTTCTTTTTCGCAAACTACTCGGATCCCGGATCAGTGGGCCCCGTCACTACGTCTATAAGCCCCTCGTATTCCACCCGTATTTCGACCTCCCAGGTGGAAAGCCCCGGCGAGGGTCCTATAGGGCAAGCGGGTCCCACCGACCGAAAGAAAAACGATCCTAAAAGTCCGGCGGGTAATCGAGTCTTAACGAGCATTCGATGTAAATTACGGACAAAGCCGACGTCAAAAGTCAAGATCATGTCCGAGGGCTCGACGAAAAGTCGGCATGATTTGACCGATAAATGTCCACGATTGATCTTGATTTGTTGTCAATTAGGCCGTAATTAGGCATGGAATAATCATTAATCCTTGATGACTCGGTGTCAATGCCGGGAGTCGTTGTATAATTTGTGCCGCCGAGCCGAAGTCAAGGCGCCGGTCAATATCTTGGTCAAAGTCTCGCGGCGGAAAACCGCGTAACTTCGACCGATTAGGTCCCCGAAAGATATTGAGTCGATATGCCGACAAAGGCTTGAAAGGAAAGGTCTATACACGTACAGGCATGACACGTACTGACTAAAACCAACCGGGTCTCGGACAAAGTGTGTCACGGACAAGTGCATGGTCGACACGAGGCTCCATGGGATGTTTGGGTAGTCCTGTGCTCATCCGAGAGGCGTAATAAGACCAAACGGACCGCGACAAGGATTTCCCCGGTTAGGGACGTAGTGTGCAAAGTGTACGGTCACGTGCGCGTAGTGTGCAAAGCGCCTATATTCTTTTTCTGAGTAAAATAGAGATTTTTTTATGTGTCTTAAAAATATGATGCATGATTTTTTTTTTTGAAAATTTTCTTTTTTTTTTTGAAAATCCTTTTTTTTTGAAATTTTTTTTTTGAAATTTAATGAGCACATAAGCACGTAAGCACGAAAATTCCAACAGTTAGGGACATTATTCCGACAGTCAAAATTTTGACTTTCTCCGAGGCGGCCAAAACAACACGAAAACTGTGCAAAAATCAACACACACACAAAAATGATTTTCAAAGCCGGGACGGAAGCTTGACCCTCAAAAGCTCTTTTTTTTTTTTGAAAACGGTGATACCGGTACGTGGGATTGTTAAACCACAATTTATCCCCGACTCGTGTTAGGAGGCGATAACGGGAAGTTTAATGGTTTCCACCAATATACCAAATACCGTTTTTTTTTTTTTAGAAAAAGCTTATTTGTCCCCAGCAGAGTCGCCACTGTGATGATGTGTCGCCATTTTCGCGGGAAGAAATTCGATTTTTTCGCGCTTCTTTGAAAAAAAACCAAATAAAACCCGGGAAAAAGAACGGAGTCGCCACGCCATTTTTGTTTTAAGGGCCAAGACTTTGAAAAAAGCCCGAGATCAGAAATTTGGGTTCGGAGGTCATGTTACACGCCGGGAAGGACGTTAGTGTGCACCCGAAATGCCTCGTAAAACGAGTCTTCCAAGCTGAAAATTATTTGTATGTGTGTGTGTGTGTGTGTGTGTTTTGGCCAAAATAATTTGAAACTAAGAAAAGTAAAAATTGGGATATCTTTTCAAGACATTAAACTGATCCCATGAATTTTTGGAAGATTTTTGGATTGAGATTTGGTACTCAAAAGACCTTTTGAAGTTGAGAGCCATTTCTGCCAGAATGAAAAAGGCAGTGGACCTTTGATTTTAAAATGGATTCAAGGGTCTTAAAACTTCATAATATGGATAAACTCAGAGAATGAAAGTTGTTCTAGACACCTTAAATAAGATTTGTGCGAAGGAATTTTCCATTTTGGAGAATATTTGAGGGGTCAAAACCTTCTGGAAACCTCAGATATGAGATCTGGATTCCCAGAAGCTGGTGAACTAGACTCTGAAAGAAAATTTGAAAAGAGGAGTTTTACTCACCCAAAAAATAAAGTAAAAATATGTCTGGAAAGATCTGGATGTTGGCTACAAAAAGTGTTTTGTAGTCAACACCAAATTCCATATTTATCTGTGTCCAAAAAATTAGACCATGGACTGAGGTCTGAGAAAATTGCTACTGGACAGCAACTTCTCAAGAAAGAAAATATAATTTTAAGGGGGGTTTTGCATCCATGCTTGTCCCCATTTCCCTAGGTTTTGGTTAGTGATCACTTGACATTTTAGTGGTGAATCAACTATACCAAACCATCCTTGGGGTACATTAGGACTAAGCATTTCATTTGCTTGGGAATGGGATTTTTATCCTTTGAAAATGAGATTTGATGCTTGAAAATGGTTTTTAGGGTTTTGAAAATGAGTTTTCTTTGCAAGAAAGTAAGAGAACTTGAAAATAATTTTGATCTTTGTAGAAGATCATCCATGGAGATGGTCTTCCATGGTGATCTTCTTAGATCTAAAGCAAGAAGATGAAAGAACTACATTTTGTAGTTTGCAAATGCATGCATGGTTGGAGTTTAGGGTAAGGAGAAGGAGGGTTTACCAATCTTCCTTGTGTTCTTGAGTTTTTGGCTTGAGTGTATGAGTGTTTAAGGCTTAAATATGAGAGTGAGTGGATGAGTGTGAGTTGGGAAAGATTGGAGAGAAAATGGTGACAATTCTTGAAGAATTCTCACTGTTTTCTCTCTATATTTCGCCAGAGGTTCGGTGCAATTGGTGTTGTGGCCCTTTATTTTTGTGACTGGAGGGCTCAATTTATAGCCCTCCTGAAAATGCAAACATGTCCGCGCGGATAAGTCCCTTCGCGTGCACTGTTCATTAAATGCAGCTTCAGGCTTTGGACACAAGGAATATTTCTTTTGAAATTTGAATTATACAGCCAGTTTCTGTTCCAGGAAATTCTATTTTTGGTTTTATTCCTTTTGTTTTACTTTTTGAGATTCTTTTTGAGGTTTAACCTTAAATAACAATGCCCATTTTACCCTCACTTTGTTAGAAAAGTTAGAATTGTTAGGAATTGTTAGAAATGTTATAACTTTCGTTAATTTTCTAACGAAAATTTTAACAAGCTCAAATTGGAGCACTTACACTCATTCAAATATTTTCTAACTTAAAATCATATTTTTGAAATGAAGGTTAAACATTCAGTTTAAACCGCACTTTAAACTTAAACTCATATATTTTCAAGTGCACTGAATGCATTTCTATACTTTTCAAGTTGTAATTTTAAATCTTTCATTAGTATAGAAATCTATAGCTTAAGTTAAGTGTGTGCATTGACTTGGGACATGAATTATCATGTTAATTCTTATGGACATGTTTTTACCAAGTACAATGTTTGCTTTAGTTATAGTAGGTAATGGCATCAATCAAATAGGGGGAGATTGTTGGGTATGCATATTTTAACCCTCCTATTTTGTATTAGATTTGATTGATACCATAACCTCCTGTCTATTTTAAGGACTTTAGGACCCTATGTAATGAAGCTTAGACTTCAATTTTTTTAGCTAAGTCCATTTTATAGAATATGTTAAAATTAGGTTTAAAGACTGGCACAAGATTCATTGGATTTGAGGTTGCAGTTCCAAGCAGTTTCAAAACCGCATTTCAGAACCGCACATGCAACCGCATGTGGAATTCCTCCTTGAATCTTCTCCTTGAACTACTACAATGCAACCGCTTGGTGAACCGCACCTGTGCAGTTCAACACCAACCGCACTTTGCAACCTCCTGGTGTAACCAACCGCACATCATCAACCGCTCCACACCAGACCGCATCCAATGATTGAAGACTTGAAGTGAACCATTTTTTTACCGTTGGAATCCACGTCAACAATATCAAAAGTCAACCACTAAATCTTGTCACGTGATTCAATGTCAGAGAAGATCTGCAAGGATCTTGAAAAGGTGACAGGTGTCCTAACCTCATTGCTTGCAGCTGGAGCCTGATCAGCTTTATCTGCAGCAGCTGTACCAATGGACAAAAGTGGATATTGTGGACCAATGGGAAAGCATCAAGTACTGTCCTTGCAACAGCTGTGTCCAACGGCTAGTTCCTTAGTGCTTGGGTATAAATACCCCTAATCTTCACCATGTGAAGATTGCTTGAAAAATTTGAAAAAGTGTTGTGTTCATAGAAGCTGAAGCTCTGCCCAGAAATTATTCAACCCTTTGAATCTTCATCTTCATACTTCAAGAAATATTCCCCAGCCCAGAAATCAAGCCTTAACACCATCAAGAATCATTGTGCTCTACATCTCAAAGATTTAAAGAGCCTTGATCTTGTTCTCACACACACACCTCACTTGTTTAATCACATAGATTATTCATTTGAGATACACTGGTTATAGTCTAGGATTTGATCTTCATAGAATAGATTTTAGATTTGAGTATCGATCTATGTAAATTGTAATCTCTCATACTCAATAGTAAAATCACTCTTGAAAATCCAAGACTAACCATCTTGGTAGTGGACGTAGATCGTTTATCGATTGAACCACTCCAAATCACGTGTTCTTACTTTACTGCATTTATATTTCTTGTGTTTACTAATTATTTATCTCTATCTCTATTTGATCTTTATTTAGTTATCCAATATTGTGAAATTGTGTTTGGAGTTAACATTGTCAAAACTACACTTGTTTGTAAACTGCACTTACCAACTGCTCCATCAAAACCGCTTTACAAACCGCCTCTCCCAAAACCGCTTTGTATCTCAATTATTCCGCTGTGCATTTTACATCTCTACTTGCAGTGTATTATCAACTGCAAGCGGTTTTGTATGCTTAGAGGTTTAGTTTTTAAAAGAGAGCAAAAAATTTGTAACAGCTATTCACCCCCCCCCTCTAGCTGTATTTTCACCCTTGTTGCCACCTTTGGAACCAACACATGCACTCCAAGAATTCATTGATAAAGGGATCTAATGGCAGTCTTAAGCCAGCCTCGAATTGGCCATAGAAAAAGGCCACCCTAGTTGGATCAGAAGTGAAAGTATCACCAAACTGTGACATAAACTCCTTCTTGCTGAAGTGAGTCACGTTGAACTCCTTCCCATCCACCTCACAAAAGTCATATACCATGGCTATTCGAGACTCCGAGTTCCTCTTCCCTCGAATTGGTTTAGGAGGAACATAGCCCCTCTCATTCCTTCCTTTGGCCACTGAGGAATCAAATGCGTCCACGATCCGCGGACTAGATGAAGTGGAAGTTGTAGCTCCCCCTTGAGCTGTCATATCTGTACAAGAAGAAGAAGAAACTGGGGAATCAGACTGATGGGTTAAAACTCCCACTTGTAATAAAAATACCTCGCAAGTGTACGAGTGTCGTTGTGATAGCGTACACAAGTAAGGGGTCGATCCACAAAGAATTGTTGGGTGATTAAGTCGATTTGAGAAATGTAAGACGAAAATAATAAAACACTTAAAAAAAGGGAGGGGTTAGGATTTTTGATTATAACACACAACTACAATGATAAAGAATTAAAATTAAAGCTAGGAGTAACAAGTAAATAAAGAGATCAAATTCAAATAGAGATTAAAACAATAATAAGAGAGGATTTCATGGATTGGATTTCATTCAATCACAAAATACTATGCCATTAATTTAGAAAAATAAATTAATTCCTATCTTGGGTTCAATCACTAAAATCAAGATTGGGACGGTAAGGCGGCCGAATTACAATCTATTATTTCAAAATCAATTACTTTTCGCAAAGCAAGTCCAAGCAATTAAAAATGAAAGCTTTGAGCTTTAAAGATTTTATAAACCAAAACCCATGTGATTTCAATCAAGATAACCCCATGGATTTCATCATCTAGCAAAAGTCTAAGTCAAAATCCCCAAATCAATATAAGAAATTGACACTCAAAAAGTTAAAAGGGAGAAATTAGGAATCAACCATAATTTAATCCAAGAAACTTTCATTAACATAGCAAATATGAACAAGACATAAATTAATTAGAGAAAATAATTAATGGCATAGCAATAGTGACAAAATTACATCCAATCGATGAAATTAAGAGTTTAGCTACACATATTAAACATTAAATAAACAAAACTAATTAATAAAAACTTGAAGAAAACTTATCTTAGATGAAGAAATAAAGTCCTAATTTTCTCTCTCTAAGCCTTGCCTCCTTCTTGTTTCCCAAAATGAAGATAAAACCTAAAATATGAAAACATCTTTTCTATTTATACCAAGGACAATGGCTGGGCTGCTTAAAATCATTAAAACAATGAGGATTGGGCCAAAAAGAATTAAAGCCCACAAAAATACAAAGAAGCCCAAAAAATGCACACAGCAGCTGAAAACTTGGCCTTGGCGTTGGAAATGCTGGTCGGCCAATGCTTGGAAGGGCGCCGACTTGGGGCTTTGCATGGGCGGGCGCCGTTATGGCTTGGGCGGCCGCCGTAGGGCTTCGGCCTTGTTTGGGCGACCGCACTAATGCTTGGGTGACCGCCCTTGCTTTCCTCTCTGCAGTAATTCCTTAAAAATCCCCAGCCATGGAAATTCCTAATATGCCTTGCATTTTCAAAATGCCTCAAAAGTCCCCCAAAGTTTGCTCCGCTCCATAATTTAATATTTTCTTCACATTCAACCACCCATTTTTCACCATTTCCGCCTGAAAATAAAACAAAACTAACAAAGCAATTAAACTACCATTTTACTCGGGAATTTTGCAATAAATAGAGTTTCGAACATATAAAATGGATATGAAAACATATCCATCAAATACCCCCAAACCTATCTTTTGCTCGTTCCCGAGTAAAATAAAACATAAAAAAAAATAAAATAAAAACAAACCAACAATTTACAAACTACAAATAACAAAACCAAACAAGCAACCCATATTTTTGGGTGTTGTTCACAATATAACAAGCTTGCCACCATCGGTCTCAAAAATTCTTTCCAAAATTGCAATCAATCATATGCCATCACAAACATAAACTTACCATTGCACTAACACATACCAATTAAGATTCTTTTCACCGTGAAGATACGTGAGGGGGGATCATTGACAACAAAGTAAGATACTTTATGAATTTACTAAAGAAATATCCTAAATCAATAAAGATAATGCAAAAACCATATAAGGGTTTTCATAGGCACTTTCACACAGTTGTCAACCCGCTTAATTCATATTGGGAACATGGCTTAGGAAGCTATCTAGTTTACATTAACACCTCACTACAAGTAAGCTTTTCACTCAAAATGTAGCTTCACCATCTTCCTATCATGGCCATTTCAACTTTGACATAGTAAGGGGCAAGCTAAACAAATAAGCACAACTAGTGTCTTCGTAGGTACAAGAAAGTTAATTCAATCTCGGAGTAGGAATCGGTACCAAGGATTTCATGATTCAATACTTGACATTTTTTTTTTGTGCTTTGGTCCTTGCCATTTCATGACTCTTCTTTACGAAGACACCTTTATTTTCTTTTCTTTTCTTTTCGTTTCTTTTCTTTTCTCTTCTCTTTTTTTTTTTTTAATAATACATCAAATATACTTGCCCCTTATCAACATTACAATCCCACACTCCTAAGTTGACCACTTAAGCCATGCCCAATATCTCATAAACTATTGACTTGTTATTGACAATTGTGCAATCGTGTTCTAGCTACCCCAGATATGTAAAGTAATCTCATAACGGTCACTTAAATTGGTGATCATGATCTCGTGCAAGCAAAGTGTTGTGGTGAAAAGATAATCAAAATAGGTATGTCCTAATGCAACTCTACTTTTATACTATGATGACACATAAGATGCAAAAATCAAAAACAAACATCACACCATCACAAACCATGGGTGGCAACCCAACTATAAAGTGAGCAACACAATTTTCAAATTCTTGACCGCACCAAAGGTTGCCTACGTCCCCAAAACAATGAGCGGACTACTCATTGAAATAGGCTCAGGTCACCGTAGTTCAAACACGTCCCCTTAATAAATGAGAGGAAGACACAATTTGACTCGATTTTTTTAACTAAACAAGACATCATACACTAACATTATAATCATACTTCCACCCCCAAACCTAAATAGTGCTATGTCCTCATGGCATGAAAACCAAAAGACAGCAAAACTCAAATTCGGGAGGGGGGGGAAATGAAAAGTAAAAGACATAAAATAAAAGACGGAAAATTAAAAACGGAAAGCAAGTAAAATCATACCATGTTGGGGTGCCTCCCAACTAGCGCTTTGGTTAAGGTCGTTAGCTCGACCGGATTCCCGCTTCAATGGGGATCAAAGATGGCCTTCGATTTTCTCCCCTTCACCCATTTTGCACATTCTCGGGCACACACGCCCATCACTTTCCAAATAAAATCACCCTTTGATATAAGCTCGGGGGGAGCCCAAGAAATTTTTGTGGCCTTTTTCTTGGCCTTGGCCTTTGTCTTCTTTTTCTTTTTCTTGGGGACCTCTCCCCCAAACCTATTCGAAGTCTTGGGCTTATCATACTCAACCACCTCCTCCTCCTCAACACAATCAAAAGAACTGTTATCCTGATCACACATCTTGGCAAAGAAAGAATCAGAAATATCAAGGAAATAACATTCTTCGATTTTATCACATGAATCCATATTTTTAGACTTTAGAGGGAAAAAAGATTTTATTGAAGACACCGACCCTTTGTGGGATCGGTCTACACATTCTCTTTCAATCTCACCATCATTCAATAATTTCTCAATCTCATCACCCTCTCTTTCAAATCTCCAAGTCTCATCCACACACTCCTCAATTTCATCCACAAACTTACAATCATTATCATCATCTAGGGACCCATGCATGGCATTAAATATGGAAATTTCTATCCTCTCACTAGCCACGGTCATGGACAAGGTCCCATTTCCCACATTTATGATAGTGTTGGTTGTAGCCATAAAGGGACGCCCAAGCAAAATGGGTGAGTCCCGACTACCACCCTCACTTTTTGGCATTTCTAGAACCACAAAATCTACGGGGACAATGAGCGAGTCCACCTGAACTAGAATATCCTCCACAATGCCCAAAGGTCGTTTTATGGACCTATCCGCCAATTGAAGGGCCATTGTGGTGGGTTTAAGCTCGGGCAAACCCATCTCCTCATACATGTAATACGGCAAAAGATTAATACTAGCTTTGAGGTCCAACATGGCCTTCACCTTACTTGAATTACCCAAAGTAATAGAGATTAAGAAACTCCCGGGGTCTTTCAACTTAGGTGGAAGGGTACGTTGTACCACGGCACTCGCATTTTCTCCCATGAAGACTTTTTCATCTTTCCCATACCTATGTTTCCTTGAGTTGATTTCTTTAAAAAATTTGGCATAAGCCAGCACATTTTTTATGACATTCAACAATGGAAGGTTGATGTTTACTTTTGAAAACATTTCTATCAACTCTTTCATTTGTTGGTCCAACTTGTTTCTTAGAAATCAACCGGGAAACGGTACGGGAGGTACATAAGGTTTGGGGGAAGGAGATTTAGCACTAGATGACTCCCCCAATTCCTTTGTACTCTTTTCAACATTAACCTCATCCTCATCAACACGAGCATCAACATGAGAATCACCCATAACAACATCATCATCTACACTAGAAGGTAAGGGAGAAGAAGAAGGAGAAAGTATCTCCTCACCTATTTGTTTTCCATTCCGAAGAGTCATGATGGCCTTAGCTTGGTGGCCTTGGCTAGGGAAGGTACCGGGCTTGTGTGCTTGAAGAGCTTCCGCAATTTGGCCCATTTGGATTTCCAACTTTTTGAGAGCCGCCTCACTATTCTTTGTTGCTTGTTGACTTTCAGCTCTCATTTATTGTTTTTCGGCCCTTATTTGTTGATTCTCGGCCTTCAACTCATCCATAGAAACTTCCCATGGGGCTTTCCTTTACTCAAATTGTCTGGGTGGAGGTTTAGGATGGAGAGGCTTATGTTGTTGTTGATTTTGATTGCCTCCCCATGAAAAGTTGGGGTGATTTCTCCACCCCGAATTATATGAGTTACCAAATTGGTTGTTTTGAGGAGGCCTATAGCCTTGTCCTTTGTGACCTTGCCCATAAGTGTTTTGCCCATATCCTAGCATGGCGTTTACCTGTTCATTACCAAAACTCGGACCACTTTGACAATCATTAGTAGCATGAGAATTGGATCCACAAAAAGTACAAAAATCATTCACCACATTAGCATTGGAAGAAGGACCACTCATAGACAATTTATCAAGTTTTTGATTAATTAAGGCCATTTGCCTTGCCATGTCATCATTGGGACTCAACTCATACATGCCTTTTCCCTTTCCCCGAGACCCTTTTTGTTGGGAATTGGCTCCCAACATTTCAAACAAAGCTTGGGTCTCCTCGGGAGTCTTTAGTCCAAGAGTGCCACCGGCGGCATTGTCAACCATGGTTTGGTTAACATTGTTCAAACCATCATAGAAGGTTTGATGGAGAAAAGGTAGGGAGAAATTGTAATGAGGGCATTGCACTAAAAGCATCTTAAACCTATCTCAAGTTTCATGAAAGGCTTTCCCGGGGTCTTGTTGGAAATTTATAATCTTTTTCCTATAAAGAGCAAGTTTCTCATGGGAGAAGAATTTGGTAAGAAAAGCATCATGGAGTTGTGCCCAAGTTATCATGCTCCTAGGTGGAAGCAACATAAGCCAAGTTTTGGCTTGATCTTTTAAGGTAAAGGGGAAACATTTTAAACACATTTGTTCCTCCGTGACCCCTTGCCTACCCGGAAAACTTGACACGGTCATCAAATATTCACGTAAGAAATTCAAAGAGTCCTCATTCGGGAGGCCATGAAAATTGGGCAACATGTTAAAGTATTGCCCCTTAATCTCGAAATTCTTGGCCTCCGGAGTGAGGACGATGCAAGAAGTGGTCGTATCAACTCTAGGCCGCAAGAAGTCATTCATTATAGGAGGCTGTTCCGCCATCTCCTCAATGTTTTCTTCTTCCTCGGTGGAAGAAGTGCTAATTTCACTAAGTTCTTCGCCCGACCCCGAAACCGGTGTGTTTGAGTCCGTGCCGAATTCTCGAGTAGGAGTTAACCCCCTCTCAAATCTATCAATGGCGTTGTTTCCAAGAACTAACGGGGAGTTCAAGGAACGTCGCCCAAACATACACTACTCAAATAGACCAAATAACCTAAACAATTCCCCGACAACGACGCCAAAAACTTGATGGGTTAAAACTCCCACTTGTAATAAAAATACCTCGCAAGTGTACGAGTGTCGTTGTGATAGCGTACACAAGTAAGGGGTCGATCCACGAAGAATTGTTGGGTGATTAAGTCGATTTGAGAAATGTAAGACGAAAATAATAAAACACTTAAAAAAAAGGGAGGGATTAGAATTTTTGATTATAACACACAACTACAATGGTAAAGAATTAAAATTAAAGCTAGGAGTAACAAGTAAATAAAGAGATCAAATTCAAATAGAGATTAAAACAAGAATAAGAGAGGATTTCATGAATTGGATTTCATTCAATCACAAAATACTATGCCATTAATTTTATTAAAAAATATATTAATTTCTATCTTGGGTTCAATCACTAAAATCAAGATTGGGACGGTAAGCCGGCCGAATTACAATCTATTATTTCAAAATCAATTACTTTTCGCAAATCAAGTTCAAGCAATTAAAAATGAAAGCTTTGAGCTTTAAAGATTTTATAAACCAAAACCCATGTGGTTTCAATCAAGATAACCCCATGAATTTCATCATCTAGCAAAAGTCTAAGTCAAAATTCTCAAATCAATATAAAAAATTGACACTCAAAAAGTTAAAAGGGAGAAATTAGGAATCAACCATAATTTAATCCAAAAAACTTTCATTAACATAGCAAAGATGAAAAAGACATAAATTAATTAGAGAAAATAATTAATGGCATAGCAATAGTGACAAAATTACATCCAATCCATGAAATTAAGAGTTTAGCTACACATATTAAATATTAAATAAACAAAACTAATTAATAAAAACATAAAGAAAACTTATCTTAGATGAAGAAATAAAGTCCTAATTTTCTCTCTCTAAGCCTTGCCTCCTTCTTGTTTCCCAAAATGAAGATAAAACCTAAAATATGAAAACATTTTTTCTATTTATACCAAGGACAATGGCTGGGCTGCTTAAAATCATTAAAACAATGAGGATTGGGCCAAAAAGAATTAAAGCCCACAAAAATACAAAGAAGCCCAAAAAATGCACACAGCAGCTGAAAACTTGGCCTTGGCGTTGGAAATGCTGGCCGGCCAATGCTTGGAAGGGCGCCGACTTGGGGCTTTGCATGGGCGGGCGCCGTTATGGCTTGGGCGGTCGCCGTAGGGCTTCGGCCTTGTTTGGGCGACCGCACTAATGCTTGGGTGACCGCCCTTGCTTTCCTCTCTGCAGTAATTCCTTAAAAGTCTCCAGCCACGAAAATTCCTAATATGCCTTGCATTTTCAAAATGCCTCAAAAGTCCCCCAAAGTTTGCTCCGCTCCATAATTTAATATTTTCTTCACATTCAACCACCCATTTTTCACCATTTTAATCTGAAAATAAAACAAAACTAACAAAGCAATTAAACTACCATTTTACTCGGGAATTTTGCAATAAATAGAGTTTCGAACATATAAAATGGATATAAAAACATATCCATCACAGACCTATGCTCATATTCAGGCGACCTACCTAAAGACGACCTAGATTCTCCTTGGAAATCCTTTCTATTCCTAAGAAAGGAAGGTTTGTTGGGATCCTTCACATAAAACATTGATATATGGTTGAGGAACTCGTGAAAAAGATGAAAAGATACAATATTGGGGTCGTCTATTTCTAAATCTCCCAAGTTCTCTCCTATGGGCAGGCCTAATTCACAAAAAGTCAATCCCCACCTCATCAAGATGGAGGCACACTCATCCAGGGTCATCTCTCTCCATATTCCGTTTATATGTTTGTATATTCGGTGATTAACAACGCAATACCCATACCATGCCCTAGGTTCGCAACTAAAGGTCCTAGCCATGGCAGAAATCAACAAAAACTCGAGAATAATATAGAAAGGCAAAGAAATCGAAAGATACCTTAAATATAGTTGATGACGAAGGTAGCACGAGGAAAATAAAGGGCCGAAGACAACGGAAATCAAGAGCTTTGCTTTAACCGGCCGTCGAAACTATACGCCTGAGTATCGAAGGTTCTCAAAATTCAAAGGGGAAAAGGTTTTCTCTCTCTTAATCCTTACTGAAAACGGAAAGGCTGGGATTTCCAAATGGTTAAATCAACATTTAAATACCCGGACGGCTTTCGAGGCGGTAATATTACGGAATTTCGGCGCTTCAACTGATCCAGCCGTCCGCAGTCAACGTCCAGGATCAAGCCACGTCACCATTGGTCGACTAATTGTCAGTTCGAGCATCGACCTGCGATCTACTTCAAATATAAATCAAAAATACTTTTAACTTCCTGGTCAACAAAGTCAACTCAGAAAGTTGGGGGCCACTGAACGGAATAAATGTGACGGGCTAGGCCCAACCAGCAAGCCCAATCTCGTACATATTATATTCACCACATTCTCTGTGGGCTAGGCCCAATTATTACCAGGCCCATGGTCCAACAGCATGATCAGTCGACCTAAGCTCTTTGTCCGACCTACGAGGTCCCGACCTAGCATGGTCCGACATACAATCCAGATCTCAGTTCGGGCATGACCCGATCCCATCCATCAGTCAGGTCGACCTAGATTCAATAGGCGACCTCGACCTATTATATTACATGATGACCTACAGAGTTCAGGTGTGAACACAAGTCTTTTCATAACGGACTCCCTACAAATCAGGAGTTATTCGTGGACAAGATCTCTTATGCATATCTGATCCGAGATTATAGGGATTTAACACAATCCTACCACAATTATATCTCTCATCAACAACTATAAATACAAGGCAATGTCAACCGTTCCAAGGTAATTACTTTTTGATTATTTGAGAATACATTGTTCCATATAATTATTTAGCTCTCAGACACCGTACTTATCCTCACGCCCGAGGGTCTTCGCCGGAGACCATTTCGACTAGTCGTGGGTTCTATTTTCAGGTCAGAAATCAAGAAATTGATCTTGCAGCTGGACGAAAATTGATAACGACACGATTCTTGCAACATCAAAACTTTTTTCACTTTTAATGATAGATTTGGAAGAAAAAAAATTGTAAGAAACAGTTGGCCGACCATGACAATATACTAAGGACTTAAGCATATGCTCATACCTATATTTCATAAATAAAATGGTACAATCATGTCACAAATGGCACCTCGTGACATAAACACAATATTATATTAATAAGAGTAAGTTTTAGGGAAATTTTTTTTTTCATAAATTATAAAAAGCCTATTTTCATTTTTAAAAATATCAAGTTTAGACCTTAAAACATTGAGTTTAGGCCTTAAAATATCTAGAAAATAAAATAGTGAGTTTATGCGTTAAAACATTGAGTTTAAGCTAGAAAATAAAATAGCGAGTTTAGGTCTTAAAACAGTGAGTTTAGGCTTTAAAACACCAAGTCGATATATTTGAAAACATAATTTTTTAACTTATGGAGAAATAGGTTTCCCCAAAAATTTTCTTTATTAATAATAATATTATTATTACTCACAATTTTCTTTAAGCATTAGAAAAATCTCAAAAGTCAACCAAAAAGAAGTTTAAAAACTCGTGTCTTCCTTTGTTTTTGAAACTATGCTTTTCTCTCATCATCAATTATTGTCATCAAAATTATTAACAAATCCTTCTGCGTTATTTGCGCTATTGAGTTTGACCATCAATTTTGTTAAGTGTTTAATGTTACTAAACACACTCTTTTAAACTTTATACTCCCTCCGTCCCGGTCGACTTAGGACTTTTTGCCATTTTGGACGTCCCACCCAACTTAGGACGACCCAAAATGGAAACCTTAAATCACTATTCTCTCCACTCATTCTCTCTCTTACATTATTTTAATACTCACAACACCATTATAATTTATTATTCCCTCCACTCATTCTCTCTCCTATTTTTAAATTACACTCACAACATTTACCTTTTCCTTAATCGCCGTGCCATTTCAAAAAATCCTAAGTCGGCCGGAACGGAGGGAGTATATTGTATCTCTTGGTAATTGATAAAACGCGACACCTTGAAAGAAATTGAGTAACTAGGCCTAGGATTGACAATCGAACACAAAATAATTTGGTGTAAGTCCTGGTGTGATAGCATCAGTACTAAAGCAGCGAAAAAAACAGATTTAATCAAAGTGAAACATGAATTTAAACACTCATCTACAGCAACTTGCTGTAGACAATAAAAAACTTCTCTTATTAAAAGTCGTACGAATCAGTAACACAAACTAGACTAAGAGAAAAACAAAATAACCAAATAACCAAAATAATCTCTCACACTAAAACCTCTTTTGTTCTTTGAAACTCTAGAGGTTTTAATCATAAAAATTGTGTGTAACATTGAGACTTGCGACTGCAATTTATAGTGAAAGGAGTCCAGAAGATCTTTCACAATTAGACTTCTACCTTTCTTAGTCAATCAAATCAATTCTTTCTTATCATGAATTCTTTCATTGTGTGAGAGATACCTGCAAAATAATTAAAACATACACTAAAACAACGAAACTAATTAATAGGTTAGTCCATAAATAATAACAACTAAATAAAATAAAGAAGATATTTACAAATATATTCTAAAACTAAGAAAAATACAAATCCTAATAAATATAAATCATCCTTCCTAAAACCGTGTGAAACACTCGCACTTACCCACCTAAAATGAAGCGGTCTCATATTAGGCCTAAAAACTTAAGGAAAATCCAAAGTTTACAAAAAATAATTAAGAAATGATGTGTGGCCAATTTTTTATAGCATTTCCCTCTCATTCGTATTTTATTCAATTAAGGGGCAATTATCAATTGGTTCCTAATTTTAATGAATTCAACCAACTAATTCATGAAATATGGGAATCTACCATTAGGTCCTTTCATTGTAAATGGACACACATATTCTTGATAAATTTGACAAAATTACATAAATGCCACCGCTTAATGACGTGGACGCATGTGATCCATTCCCCATCTCCCCCTCTGCACTTTCTTTCTCTCTTTTCCTTTTTTTTTCCCTCAAAACTTTAAAATGAAATATCTTAAGATCTAGAAATCAAAAAAAATCTGAAACCACCGGTGTGTTCGTATTGTCAATACGAATCAAACTAGTAGCATTAACATATAATCTGGAGCAAATTTCAAAAGTTCACAGTTTTTACAAAGTTCACAGTTGTTTTTGTTAAGTTCACAGTTATTTTCTACATTTGTTCTCAAAACAATTAAGATAAGTTTACAGTTGTTTTAGCTAAATTCATAATTTATGCATGAAAATGACTATTATTTACTTAATTCACTGATTTTTTTAGTTAAGTTCACAGTTGTTTTAGTTAAGTTCATGGTTGTTTTTAGTCTTTTATAGCCTTTATTTTTGCAATTTTATGAGATTATTTGACCTATTTGTTAAGTTCACTGTTGTTTTTTGTTAAGTTCACAGTTATTTTAGTCCTTTATGGCCTCTATTTTTGCAATTTTATGAGATTATTTGACATATTTGTTATGTTCACAGTTATTTTTACTTAAGTTCACTGTTATTTTTTGTTAAGTTCACAGTTGTTTTAGTACTTTATGGCCTCTATTTTTGCAATTTTATGAGATTATTTGACCTATTTGTTAAGTTCACTGTTGTTTTAGTCCTTTATGGCCTCTATTTTTGCAATTTTATGAGATTATTTGACATATTTGTTAAGTTCACAGTTGTTTTTAATTAAGTGCACAGTTGTTTTAGTTAAGTTCACAGTTGCTTTTAGAATTGTATAGTCTTTATTTTTGCAATTTTATGATATTATTTTACCTATTTGTTAAGTTCACTGTTGCTTTTTGTTAAGTTCACAGTTGTTTTAGTCCTTTATGACTCTATTTTTGCAATTTTATGAAATTATTTGACATATTTGTTATGTTTACAGTTGTTTTTACTTAAGTTCACTGTTATTTTTTGTTAAGTTCACAGTTGTTTTAGTCCTTTATGACCTCTATTTTTGCAATTATGGGTCCCACTATATTCAAAAATAATGGAAGTGGGAGAAGGGTTGTGAGAGGGAAGAAGTGAGTGGATATGACAAGTGGGACCCATAATTTAAATGTGTGAAAGAGAAAAGTTAGTGGGTATAATAGAATATTAATAAACATTGTCCATTTTAGGAAAGATAAAGCTTCTAACGGGACGCTATTTTGAATAATTGGTGAAGCTTTTCTTGGGACGGAGGGAGTATATTTTTTATTGACAGACCAAAATGTCCTTTAACATATTAATGAGCCCACTGTAACATTTTATAATACCAAAAATGTCCTTCAAATTTAAATTCAAATTAAATTTAGGTACTAAATGTAATACATATTCGATATTCCCCAATCCATTTTTTCTTCAGTCCAATTAATGCTAAAATTTTTTGCTAATCTATCTTAGCCATATAATCATCCCAGCTTCTTACTACACCCACAAAATCATAATACATCCCAAATAGCACCATTATAATATTAACTTAGAACCTAAAAATTTATTAAAAAATATCAAATTGTGGGAAGAAAGCTCACAAAACTCCCAAGCTACATTTTCCACAATACAAATCTGAAAAACAAATAAAAAAAAAATCAAATGTACACCTACAAAGGGAGCAGTTTCGTCTAGCACAAATACTCAACAACACCATTGACGCCGAACGCCTCCTTGATTTCGAAGTAGATTTGAAGAGAATGGGGTTGATTTTGTATAGATCTGGCGTTAGGAAGATACTCCAAAAATTGATGGCCGAAAATCATCGTCCAATTACTGTTCAACAGTGACATTAGTGGTGTTTGTAGCCCTTTGCTTGGTCGGGGTTTGGCTGATGACATCGTCATCTGTAGTTCCGATGAAGGGAGGGTGGCCGGAGATACGGAGAGGAGTGGTGGCAGGAGAGTGAGAGAGAGATAGTCGCCGGAGAAGGGGAGACGGTCGCCAGAGCAGAGGATACAGTCACCGAAATAGGGGGAGATGGTCGCCGGAGGTGGGAAGGAAGAGGTCGCCTGAGGGGAAGGGGAAGGGTCGCCGGAAGAATGGTAGAGAGAGAAAGTGAGAGAAGAGAGAGAGAGAGAGGATGGTTTTTTATTTTTTGGTAAGGGTTAGTTTGGGTGAAGGACTAGATGGAATTTTGATTATGATGTCGGACTAGTAGGTTAAATTTTAAAATACTTGTCTAAATTGATCTTTTCACTTAGAATGAAGGACCCCATTGATAATTTTTCCTTCAATTAATTGTTTGCATTTATTATTATTGGTTTCCAAATACAAATTTCAAATCCATGATCTTAAAAAATAAAGATTTTGATACCATGTTAATTTGCTAAACACTTCAAAAGTTTAAACTAATAAATAGAAACTCAATAATATATATCACATATTAAAAAAAAAAAATCATGACGATAAATTAAAAAAAAAAAAAGGGAAAGAGGAAAGACAAAGACACACCTAAAATATCTATAGAAAATAACATGTCACAATATATTCCAAGTGTGAGATCTTAAGAGATCTTGTAAAACGAAAAATATGTCATAATAATCTGTTAAATATCTAACAAAAATAAAGTAAAGGAACTTACGCATCATAAAATAAAATGCATCAACCTTTGACCTTTTCAATTCATCGAATAATCCTTTCTCTTTCTCTTTATGTATGACAGACACCAGATTTTATTTTAGGCTCATCCAATTCTCTCTTTTTGTCGGGTCTGGCGGCTCTTTCTTTTTTCTGAGGAAAAAATTGGTAAGGAGGCTTATAAGACGGGATAACAATTATTACAATTAATAAGATTTATTAAGAGGGCGTTTGATTGTAAATTAGGCATTCGAATAATTAAGCCGATTTATTGGGATTAGATCTTAATCCCCTCACTAATTATACTGATCTCAGGAAAGTATTATTAATTCCTTCCATAATAATTTCCTCATTAATAATACTGCTAATCCTTATTCGACAACCAAACGAGCACTGTTTTAATTATTAATATTAATTAAATTAACTTCAACTAATTTTATTAATAAATTGTTTAATTTATATTACAAAAGTAACACTTGAAAATGATAGAAAAGTATATTTGATGGAGATTGAATATATGACCTCTGATATGAAAATAAACATCGAATTCCGCTTGATATAGGATTCTTTGCGGCTAAAACCGCAAATTAAACTAAGAAAAAAATATACTTCCTATTAATCAATTTGCTTGTATCTTAATTTTAGATTTTTCTATGTATTAATCATCAGAAAAATCTTAAAACTCAACCAAAAATAAGTTTAAAAACTCAAAATTAGCTTTAGAGCAGTACATAAAGGGTGGAATTAAAGGCATGAAAATTTGGCATAAAATGATTGGGGTAGTTCAGCTATCCATGAATTTCCTACTTTATTTTTGTGGATTTGATGCTGCCAGTTTGGGGCACGATTGTAGTGCATACAGGTCGTGGATTTCTTTATTTAGTGGGACAATATTGATTTCCCGGGGACGGTATCATGCTAATATCAATAGATTTTAATTCAGCGACAAGGATCTGAAATCACGAACAAACGAATTTATCGAAATGATATCCGGCTAATATCCTCCGGTGTAATGATAACAGTGTTATAAATTTGTGTAAAACTGAATGGAAATAACGTAATATCAAAATATCTAAAATGACATTATCTCTTTCCGTTGGATATGAAGTAGTATTTATAGTGTTGTTATGGGATGTTTACGATTCCCGCAAATCATGTAGATAATGTTGGCGTAACTGTTTACGAGAATGTAGGAGGCGGTTACAAATAATGACGTGGTTTACGCACATGCTGTTAAGTCGAGGTCGGCTTGTTTACCGAGGTCGACCTGATTTCGTGACTTGACTAGGCAGAGATTGTGAAATGAGTAGATCGTATTTCGGATGAAGCTAGGTCGAGACCTACAAAGGTCGAACAATAAGATTGGTCGACTAATCTAATTGTTGAAAATCACGTATTTCAGTGATGCTTTAATGGGCCCTCCACGCTTGATGGGCTTTCTATGCTCGATGGATCTTTTACCTTGCTTGAACATAGGATCAGCCCGTTGAGTTTGACCCATCATTTTAATTCCGTTCAAGTAAATTAGTCAAATAATCTCCAACTAAAATCGTTCATGAAATTAAATAACAAGATTAAAAAGAGTAATTGACAAGAATAAGTCTAATATTTGTATGTATGTGAAGATGAGTAGTTTGAGGGAGTCCACGTAGATGGCTTAGGCATCACTCTTGGAACTTAGATCTCATTATGAATAGGAGATATGATATTATTCCTTTGTTAAAATGGATTTTTAATTTTTCATTATTAAACCTTACCCAATTGGATAAGGAATTTTATCTTATTTATTTTCTATAGTAATTGACACCAACCTATGTTTAGTAATGGGGGGGGTATTGGCTTTGGCCATGTCTTGAAACTTCTATTTTTGGAGTAATTAATTTTTGAGAAAATAGGTGTGTGCCGATTTGCAGGCTAATGTTTCAATTTTATCAATTTAAAGTTCAAAGTTACTAACACTCATCATTTAGGGTTTTTTTTATCGAAATTTCTACCAAAATTCAATTAAATTACTCGTATCAACATTGTAATGAGATGTATTTTGCAAGTTATTGAATGAACGTCTTTTTTTTTTTTTTGTACTCTTGAAAAACATGAAAATTATTGATGATAATACGAGGCATATGTGATTTAACTGAGTTTATAGAAGTAAACGAGAAATGTGAAAATATCAAATTGCATAATTGACGTAGCTGAATATTTATACAAGTCCTAGACTAACTAATATGGTGTACACGATGCACGCGGGGTCTTAGCTTGATGGTTAGAGTTCATGACTTCCAACCTGGAGGTCATGGGTTCGATTCCCCCACCAGTGGTTAGAGGGAATGACATTGCCCTCCCTAGCATAGCTAGGCGCCTCTGTGAAGTGCATCAAGGGGGTAGCGGTGAAATGTGTTGATCCCCTTCTTTTTCAAGAAAAAAAATAAAAAAAAATATGGTGTACACGATATTGATAATAAGGAAAAGATAATTACAATGAAAAAAAGGATCACAACAAATATTAATAAATGTATATAAATAATATATCTAAGATTGTGTATCTCTATCATGCACCTGAAAAATGGACGACTAGTACGAGAGTTCAATATTGGACAAAATGTCATGAGTAAGAGCTTGGTCAAGCTGTATTGTAAAGATATCATCGAGTTGATCTTTATTGTAGATGGAGGGCACTCAATAATTTGTATTTTGAACATTTTATTTGGGAAAAGAAAATATTATATTTGGAAAGAGTTAGGAAAATCGAGAGAAATAAGGAGAATAGATAATAAGGGGCAAGAATAAGAATAAGAAGAGCATTTAAGTGATTGGATTGTAAAAGATAGAAAAAATTGTAAAGAAGATAGAAAAATAAATATGAGAAGGAATTTAGAGTTCGGGCGAAAGGAGTTGTAAGGAAAACGATTTATGATAAAGACCTAATTTGATTTCAAGATTGAGAATATGAGATAGAAAATGTGGATAATGAGAGAGATAATAATAAGACAAGAAAAATACTTTAAGAAGGAAAAGCAAAGAATTGAGAGAGGGAGAGAGAGAAAGAGATATTAAAGACTACGACTTCATTAGGCTTGTAGTAAAGAAGAATACTACCCAACTTAGTTTTAAGATTTGAAAAGAGGATTGAAAATTTTTAAATTTTAGCATGAGAGAAATAGTTCGGCCAATTTGAGATAATTTAATATGTTTATTATCATAATATAATGAATTCAGGGGCGGGGCCAGGGGGCACTCCCCCCCCCCCCAGCGGCGGAAATGCAGTGAATTTTTTTTTTGCTACCCCCCCAGAGCCGAAATCCGGCGAAAATTAGGGATTTGGCCGGAGAATAAAGAGTTCACGTTTTTTTTAATTAATCGACGCCGCCGCCGCCGCTCCTTCTCCTCCTTGCTGCCGTCTCTCTCTCTCGGTAATTTCCTCTCTCTCTCTCTCTCTTTACAAATTTGAATGGAGTTTTACAAATTTAAATGTGTTTTGATTAATTTTAATTTCTTCACAAATTGATAAGTTTTCAATTGTATTTTTTGTTCGTTTAGGTTTATCAATTGATAAATTTGTATTAAAAAGGCCTAGATCTACTGCTTCTTCTAATTTGAACATGATTTTGTGTATGAAATATTATGACATTTTTTCTTATTTATTTGTTTTTCATGGATCCGACCCATTTTTTACTTGTCCGACCCGTTTTTTTTTTTTTCCGGGGCGCTACCCCCGAACCCCCGTGTAATCTTGCCCCCCCCTCGGACAATTTCTGGCTCCGCCCCTGAATGAATCCAAAGATAAGAGAAAAATAAGACCCAACGTGACATTGGGAACGGTGACAGTAGTGTGATCACATCAATGACTGCACTAGACAGATTACAACGGAGAAAAATCATCTAGAATTACAGATATGATCATCGAAGGTTGAATCAGCAGATTAGAGGGATAATACCAAAAGTCACTTGGTCATATAGAGAGAGGAGAAGATTATGAGAGGTCATGAGGACTATCTAGAAGGAGAACATGTAGATAAATATTGAAATTAGAAGAAGAAAGAACAATTTGCAATCTTTATGCTCTTAGTAATTCTACTAAGAGACAAAGATAAAATTTAGAGAAGGAAAAAGGAAGAAGAAAATTTAGAGAGAAGAGAATAACAAGGAATTAAGAAGAAGAGTAGGGAGGAGTTGGTAACAAAGAGTATTAAGCGGTGGTCATAGGAGGAGAGTTGAGAGTTAAGAAAGGAAGAAGAAAAAGAAGACGGAGAGGGAGAGGGAGGAAGATAAGACTGAATATTTTCGCTCTTATATCATATAAGTAAGAGAGTATTGTGCAAAGATCAAAATTGTAATATTGATATACCTTATACAAATTATAGATTACCTAACTTAGTGTACAAGATATTGACAATAAGGAAAAAACAATTATAATAAGAAAATGATCGCAACAAATATTAATAAATATATATAAATAATATATCTAATATTGTGTATCTCTATCAGAGTTTTGTAAGCAATTCATCAAAAATCTCTAACTAACTAATATTGATAACTTTATACTTTAAATTAAAAATATTGAAACATCATACCTCAATTGCCACTAAAGATGGCCACTAGGTATGACAATTTCACTGAATTCGACCCGTTTTCGAGACATTTCGACCCGGACGGGGCAGGTTTGGTAACAATTTTTCAAAACCAGCGGCTTCGGGTTTGGGATCGATAATCCCCTGAGACCCGACCCGACTCGTATTAGTACTTTTGTGTTGTTTTCCCACTCTGCCCCTGCACATACTACTAATTACAAATTTTCCCTCAAATAAACCTAGCTAGGGTACGAAGTTCACCATGCGTTCAAATCAAAATTAGGTTAGGTACCGAGCAGCGTCGGGTTTAGTGGGCCTAACAATTCATTATGCAGAACCCAAAATTCCGTAATTCAATTTCCGGTGGGTAGGGTCGGGCCAAAAACGGGTTTTGCTACCTCGGGTTGGCCCAAGTTCGGTACACATGCCTAATTATCTGAGTCGAGTTCGGTAAAGGTCAAACCCGGTCCTTCCTGACCCGTTGCCATCCCTATCCGCCACCAGCTAGTTTTCCATTTTCATAGGAATATTATACAGAGTTTCACTATACTTCATCCGTTTCGATTTGAAGTTCTTATTTTCCTTTTATTCTCTTCTTATTTAAGGTTTTTAGTTGATTTATTATTTAAAATGATAATGAGACTCATTTGTTATTCTCATAACAAAAACTTGCTATCCACTTTATCCTTTCTATTTTTACTTTTTATATTTATAACATTTTTTTTTAATAATTATGCCAAATCAAATTAAAAATATTAAATCAGTACGCAGGAAATACTTCTTTCAATCCCTATCATATTTACCAATTGCCATTCTTTTTGTTATTTTTTCTGTTAGTTAGGTATGAACTACTCCCATTACTCTAAATATGAGTCATAATTTATGATTCAAATAATGTCTTATTCAATCAATCTTTTAAATTAATGTCTATTTCTTTTATTCAAAAAAATCGTACTCCAAATTTTAGAAAAAAAAAATAATACTAAAATTGCATATACCAAACAAAACAAGATTCATCACACGTTTACACTCATGATACAATATAATGATATCGTTAGCCGATACTCTCTCTACACAAGAAATTAAACTATGATGATCAATTGCATTCATCAAATATTTATATAATTTTTTTATTGTAATAAATTTTAAAAATTGTTAAAAAGCAATATTAAAATAAATTATATCAGTTTAATTATTACTGACTCATCAGATTGGGGGAGGGGAAGAAGAAAGTAGGAGGGAGTTAGTTGAGCATTTGAAAAACATGGGCTTGTTTACGCGGGAATTGCCGCCAATATTACCGGCAAACTCCCGACCTAGTTCCACCAATTACGTGACCAACACAGCCTCCCCTCACCTTAAAACAGTACGTATCACGTGACGTCAATTGCCCCTAATTTCCCGCCAATTGTACGGACCACTCAAAAACTTGACCTCCCGCCACTCGCACAGTTATCCCATCCCATGTCAAAAATATGTGAAAATTTAGTATGATATATAGAAGGTTCATACACTATTATCTATTATCAAGTATCAAATTATTTATTGAACTTTTGAAGGCCTGTGATGGGCCGTGGTTAACCCGAATGAAGAAATGTTTAGTGAGTCAGTGTATGATACCTACGTAGCGGGTCGAGCTTCAAGCTCAGGACGTTACAGTAAGTATCTAAGCAGTGATACTACTTCCTCCGTCCCGGTCGAAGTGTCCCAACTTTCTATTTTGGGCGTCCCATTTAAAATGTCTCATACCCAAACAAAAAAGGAAAGTTTTTTCACTATTCAACTCACTCATTCTCTCTCCTACTTTACTTTTACACTCACAACATTCTCTCTCCTAACTATTCTTCCCACTCATTCTCTCTCCTATTTAATTTTTCATACGCACAACATTTAAACTTTTCTCTTTCTTACATCACTTTCCTTAATTCTCGTGCAATTGTCCTTTTCGGACACTTCGGCCGGGACGGAGGAAGTATTTATTTTAATACTTCCTCCGTTCCGCTCGATGCTTTACCAAAATGGTGAAGCACGTAAATTAAGAAAATTGATGAGTGAGAGAAGGGTTATGAGAGAAAAGAAGTGAGTGGATATGACAAGTGGGGCCCACAATTTAAATATGTGAGGGAGAAAAGTTAGTGAATACTCCCTCCGTCCCACCAAGAGTGTCACCCTTTTAGGGGTGACACACAAATTAAGGAAAAAAAGGGGGAAGAAAAAATGTTGTGGGTGTAATTTGAAAATAGGAGAGAGAATTAGTGGAGGAAATAGTGAATTTAAAAAGTGTTGTGAGTGTAGAGGAGAGAGAATTAGTGGAGGAAATAGTGGATGAGATAATAGAATATTAATAAAATATTTTCTTTTTAGGAAAGGTGACACTTCAAACGGGACGCCATTTTGGGTAAAAAGTGACACTTGAAGTGGGACGGAGGGAGTATGACAAGACAATTTAAGTATGTGAGAGGAAAAAGTGAGTGGGGTTGACAAATGGGGCCCATATTTATTACCATTTTAAGAAATGTGAAGCTTCCACCGGGATATTCATTTGGGTAAAAGGTGAAATTTTGAACGGAACGGAGGGAGTATTAAAGAGAAATTTAAAATTAGCAAAAAAAATTATAGAAAAAGGAAAGGGAAAAACACAAGCGCACTAGTAAGTCCGACGGGCAGCAAACCAGTTGTCCTGTCAAGACAGTAACCGTTTTCTCACCTAATCACAATTTGCCACATCAGCAACAAACTGCAGCGGTACTCTTCCGGTAGGGATGAGCAGAAAAATCGAAAAATCGAAAATAACCTAATAAGACCGAAAAAATCGATGCCGAAAAACCGTACCAACGGTTAATTGGATAGGTACGGTTTATGAAATATTGAAAAACCGAATCTATCGGTTCGGTTTGGGATACATGATTTCACACCGATTACTCATACCGAACCGTACCGATATGCTTCTAAATAATAAATATTCATAATATTTACTATAATTTTACATCTATTCAATTTCCATATATATTAAATAAATAAAAAGTATCTTCAAGATTTTCAAGATTTAGTAAATCTTGTCAAAGTCAAAGCCCATTAGCCAAATTAAATAAATATCCTTTAACCTCACAGGCTCACATCGCTTGAGAATATCCTTTAATTGGGCCAATTAGCCAATTAGCCAAATTATATATGACGCCTATTCGTATCCTCCCCCATCGATTGATCGGCTGATCGCAATTCGCAATATCGGTATTGATATATATTTTGACAATGTGGGTGGAGAAATGCTTGATGCGGCGCTTATCAAGTCTGTATAAGCAAGGGAAGATTGTGTATGTGGAAAACATGAATGAAGGGTTGGAGAGTGCTCCGGCTGCGTTTGTTGGCTTGTTTTCTGATAAAAATGTTGGGAAGCAGGTTGTTTTTGTTGTGCTTTTAAGGTTGCCATTATCTTCTCAAGGTTGTGTAGTATGATGAATATTTGTGTTAAAATATTGAATCAGATGTTGAGTGTCAAAAAAAAAAAGATTGATTTTAAGATCGAATATTACCGAACCGACACTTATCGAAGCCGAAAACCAACTACACCAAACCGAGCTAAAACTGAGTAATGACGATTTATTAAAATTAAAAACCGAATACTTTTAATTCCGTAACAATTTTAGCCTAAGTGTGGGGAGTTCAAATCTTGGCAGGAGCAGCTGGAGCAGCCAATTGGTGTTGTAAGAGTGATGTAATTGCCTTTCGGAAATGAGCAGCCACCAATGGTGATGTAAGTGATGTAAATGCCTTGTAGGAGGGCTCCTGGCTCCTGAGTATAAGTGGCTACTGCCACTGGCCTACCGATAGTGCATCCCGCGATTTACCTCCACCAAGATATCATGGCCAGACTTCTGGCCGTGACAATCCGGCGGTTCTGGGAACCCTGATATCAAAAAAAAAAAAAAAAAAAAAAAAAAAAAAAAAGAAGCCCTCACTTTCACTTTTTCATAGTCCCACTTAAATCTCTCTCTCTCTCTCTCTCTCTCTTTCTCTTTCTCTCTCACACACACACACACTATTCTTGTTCTTCATCGCTTTTCCTTAGATATTGGAAATTTGATTCCTCTACTTCATCGGAGCGGCTTTGTTTGTATACAAATTACCAGCTTATGTGAATAAATTTTGCTTAAATTCCTCGTTAGAAATGGATGATGAGTATGCAAAGCTTATCAGGAGGATGAACCCGCCAAGGTATTTTAGGGATTCAATAAATTTCTGTTTTAATTTTGATTTGAAGTAATTACTCGTCAAATTTATCTTCTGGATTATTGATTTCATGTTCTTATTTTGGATTTGATTCGTCTATGTCGAATTTTGTTCTTATTATGTTATTGCAATCCTCTTCACCAAGTTATTCTCCTAATTTGTTCCTCTCGTTTTTGTATTTGCTCGTCTGATATATTTCATCTTCTTCTCGAGAGACCTTGATTATGCTAAGAAATTTGATCTTAAATATGACGAGTGATAAGCCCGGACCTTTTAGACCGGGCCTAAGCTCTATCTGGTCTAAAGGCCAAAGTATGATGTGCCATATCAAAGACAGCTGGAATCAAGACCGAAAGAGTAAAGACCGCGATCATGTAAGATCGTCAACAAGTTGACCGCGCCAGTCCTGATTGAGATGTCCCAGACCGCGTCAACTATATTGAACTCGGTCTCATACCAGACTCCCAGTGTTACCATTAGACTGCCAGTTAAAAAGTCAAAGCTAGTGAGACAAATGTCTGTACCTACACTGACGCCAAGAGTCGGCTTGTTCCCATCACATTAAATGGTGGCTCAGGCGCGTAAGGCGCCGCACCGACTATCGCCTGCCTCCTCTGTCCTTGTCCAATCAAATGCATCCCTTTTCAGTAAATTTTACTTTATTGTACGAGTCAACCAGACGCGGACACGTGTTATGGGTCAAAACACAAAATATCATATATGACTGACATCATCAACAACTCTCCATTACTATAAATACAAACACTTGTCCCCATGGACAAGAGAGATGAAAAAACCACTATTCTAAGCCACATTATCTAAACCATATCACACAACTCACTAAGACATTCCAAGTCTTACTCTCAGTTATTCAGCCTTCAGAGATCTTACTCTCACACCCGAGGGCCTGAGCTGGATTAAACTCCAGTTTGATCTCTAAAGGTGACTCTTGTCTTTGTTGTGTTATAGGTACAATCATCCCATACAAGCCAGATATCGTAATTCAGTGAGACTCCGAAAGTCGTGGCGTCATAAGTGGTTCCATTGTCGGGAAACGTCTAGTTTTTCTACTATAATCTGGTGTCTTTCTTTTCGAAACAAACACCTTTCCAAAACACTTACGTCCAAAAAACAACTTTTTAGCTTTTTTCTCCTTCGAAAATGACCGGCACTCCTATTCAAAATGCTGGTTTTCTTACTCCTCCGGGTAATAATCAAACTTCTCCCTCTCAATTCAATCCTGTCAGGCCAAGCACCTCAGTCTTTAATAGGTTGGGTGGTCGTTCTGTCAGCCAAGGGTCTCTTACTCCTTCTCAAAGAGACCTTAGGGAGAAGCTTGAGGCTGCCCGTAAAGAAAAAGCCCCCCAAAATCTAAGTCCAAAAAATTCCACCTCCCCTATCACTCCTGAGTTAATGCTCAATAGAAACCAAGCTCTTGCTGATAGGGCTAGGCTCGTGGCTGAGGCCATTGCCATAAATGATGCCCAACTCGAGTTGGTTGAGTTGGAAGCCAACGGTGGTGTCCCCTTAGAGGAAGGTTCCCACAGGTTCTACCAAATAGTCCCCACAAAATCTCTAGCTAGTCAAGCTAGGGGGACAAAGAGGTTAGAACCAACCCTCGATGGCCGCGGTCACGAGGAAGAAGAGGATGAGGAGATAGGAGAGGGAACATAATCTACTACTCTCCCCGAGAAATCCAAAGCACAACCCACGGCTAAAACCAATAGGAAAGCCGTGATTTCTCCCTCCAAGAAGCCAGAAATGGACAGCACGAACCCAAATTTTAGCACGTTCATGCACCAAATGTGGGAAACCCACTAGCAAGGCTCCACTAAATGTGGTCGCACCATGGATGCCTTTGCGAACAAGATTGTCAGCGCGCCAATCCGAAGAGGGAAACCTCCTCAAATAGAGACCTATAATGGCTCCACCAATGCGAAGTGCCATATGGGAAGGTTTGAAGGATAGATGGCCCTATTCTCCTCGGATGAGGCCGTTATGTGTAAAGCTCTAGTTGCTTCCTTCACGGGCAAGGCTTTCTCTTGCATGTTGGCCCTTAAGCCAAAGTCCCTTAAAAGCTATAATCAATTCAGACATAACCTTTTAAACTCTTTTGCTGGGGCGGGCGAGCCCGCGAGGCCAAAAACTAACTTAATAAGGGTCAAGCAGAGCGCCGCGGAAACCACCAAATCCTACATCACCCGGTTCAGAAAGATGTCCGAGCAGATTGTAGACCTGTCCGAGAGCGATATTCAGCTCTGCTTTGAGGGCGGTCTCTTCTCCAGTTTCTTAAAAATGAACTTCGTCTCAGACTAACCCAAAAATGTGGAGGAGATGTATGAGAAAGCCTCTGCTATTGCCTCAGCATAATGAGTTAGCTGCCCGCAGGCCGGGCAAAGAAAGAATTGAGCATATGCAAGAGGCCGGCTAAGGATAAAGTCGCGGTTACGACCATGGGAAAAATAGAAACCGCAACACTGATAAACTCAGAAGGTTGGCGGACGAAACAATTTATACTTCCCTAACCGCGCCACGGGCAACAATCTTAAAAGCTATGGAAGCTCCTCATCCTCCTCCAATGGGCCGAAGGCTAAGTGAGAGGAGCAGGGCTAAGTGAGACAAAGGTCTGTACCTACATTGACGCCAAGAGCCGGTTTGTTCCCATCACATTAAATGGTGGCTTAGGCGCCTACAATGCGCGCAAGTCACCGCACCAACTATTGCCTGCCTCCTCTGTCCTTGTCCAATCAAAGACATCCCTATGCAGTAAATCTTACTTTATTGTACGAGTCAACCAGGCGCAAACACGTGTCATAGGTCAAAAGACAAAGATATCCTACATGACTGATATTATCAACAGCCTTCCCTTACTATAAATACAAACACTTGTCCCCATGGACAAGAGAGGTGAAAAAATCACCATTGTAAGCCACATTATCTAAACCCTACCACACAACTCACTAATACATTCCAAGTTTTATTCTTAACCCTAGCACATAACTTAATAAGACATTCCAAGTCTTATTCTCAGTTATTCAGCCTTCAGAGATCTTACTCTCACACCCGAGAGCATGAGCTGAATTAAACTTCGGCTTGGTATCTAACGGTGACTCTTGTCTTTGTTGTGTTATAGGTACAATCATCCCATACAAGCTAGATATCCTAATTCAGAGTGAGACCCCGAAAGTCGTGGTGTAATCAAAGAGCAAATTTGAAAAGTTTTTGTCATTCATTTGGGGACATACGCAGTAGTAGTAGTTTAATTGGTGAGACTGCAATTTTATTTATTAGTTTTGGATTATTTGATTTTGTTTAGTATCAAAGCCTTGGAATTGGAATAGGGCTACCTCTTCAAATTTTGCAATTTTATTTTGAGAGTTGTTATATAAACACGTAATATTGTTGAGTAAGCCCGTAACGATAAACTCACCCCAAAACAATTACACTCAACATAACACATACCTGTGCTTTTCCTCATTTACCCTTTTGAACCCTAAATCACACACCCCCACACACACCCAAACCCACTTCT
Organism: Adenophora triphylla var. japonica; assembly: GCA_022495995.1. Classification (NCBI taxonomy): domain Eukaryota; kingdom Viridiplantae; phylum Streptophyta; class Magnoliopsida; order Asterales; family Campanulaceae; genus Adenophora; species Adenophora triphylla. Next base: position 133,401 of record JAFEMH010002863.1, read on the forward strand.
TCTCTCTATACCCTAGACATTTTTTTAGGCTAAACTGCTCCTTTGCTCATCTTAGTTTTCACGTTTTTCCAATGTGCTCACTTATGTAATTTAGGGTCCAATGACCTCATCAAAGTACGTATTTTTTCCAATGCTCTCACTCCCATTACAGAGTCATTAGTTTTTTAACTGATTTAGAGCATGTGCAGTCGTGTGACTAACCCCGGTTAAAAGATTAACAAATTAGAACAAAAAATTAGCATGACCCTAACTTCGTTTTGTTTAAGGTCAATGATTCAACTTAATTGAACAACGACTTCTCCAATGGAACTCTACAGACCTTAAATAAACAAAATGAAGTTAGGTCTGATTCGTGAATTTTTAGGTTTGATTCGTTAATTTTTTAAATGAGGTTAATTATGTGACTGCATGTGACCTAAATCTGTTAAAAAACTAACTCCGTCATAGGAGTGAGAGCATTGGAAAAATTACGTACTTGGATGAGGACATTGGACTCAAAATTATATAAATTAGCACATTGGAAAAACGTAAAAATTTAGGTGAGCAAGGCAGTTTGACCATTTTTTACAGCAACTTCTCTTCTCTCTTTCTCTCTTCAATTCAATTTCTCTCCTTCCTTCTCTTCTTCATATATTGATGACCGACTGGCATAGGAATGAGACTAGCATTTGTAGCCCCATATAAACTAAAATGATGTGGATAACCAGAAGCGAGAAATCGACTAGCCAATGTTGTGCAATCGCAGCGGAAGCCAATTGAACAATAACCAAGAACACACACCAAGCAATTGAGAAATTGAAAGAGAAAGAGATGGAAATAGATTGGGGTTTTGAACCTTGCCTCTGTTTTATTATGTGCAATAATCTGTACAAGTTTACATAGGGTTACATAGTATTTATACTAACTAAACCCTAGCCCAACTTAGACTAAATAAACCCAGAAGCCCGTTCAAGAAAAACCCCGCTGGGCTTGAGGCGCCCGCCTCAAGCAGCTCCAGGCGCCCGCCTGGCGACGTGCCATGCCAAGCCACCCCTTCGGCCTTCGATGCGCCCGCCTCAGCAAACCCCATGCGGCCGCCTCAATGCTGATGCCCACGCCTCAGACCTACTGTGATCCAGGCGCCCGCCTCGGCCAATGTGAGGCGCCCGCCTCGCGACGGAAAAAGAAGCCATCCGGGCCCTTTGCTAGGACATCGAGCCATAACATCCAACAATCTCCACCTTGGCGAGCATTCACCCAACCCAACAGAAGATACAAGGAACCAATACCCGAACCACCCCGTGTAGACATCGAACCTCCCCATCTCTAACAGCTAGAAATGTGCAACAAGTCCAAACAGTGCTTGAACTTGTCAGTGGTAACCGACTTTGTCAACATATCAGCAGCATTCTCCGTAGTGTGAACCTTCTCTAGCACAACCTCACCCATATCAATCAACTCCCGAATCTTGTGAAACCGAACATCAATATGCTTCGTCCGTGATGATAAATATGATTCTTTGCTAGAAAAATCGCGCTTTGACTGTCACAAAGCAACTTCATTCCACCTTGCTGAATGCCCAATTCGTTGACCAAACCCCGAAGCCATAAGACTTCCTTTGCAGCTTCAACCGCTGTCATGTACTCCGCTTCCGTTGTAGACAATGCAATAATCGACTGATCATAGATCTCCAACATATGGGTCCACCACCAAGAGTAAACGCATAACCCGTAGTCAACCTCCTTCGATCCAAGTCAACCGCATAATCTGAATCAACATATCCCACAACAGAAAGCTCCTCACTCTTACCTCCAAACATGATGCCATAATCCATAGTGCCCTTCAAATATCTGAGAATCCACTTGACTGCTTCCCAATGATGTTTACCCGGATTCGCCATATACTGCTAACCACACTAATAGCTTGCGCCAAATCTCGGCCTCGTGCAAACCATAAGCATACATGAGACATCCCATCAAGCTTGCAGATAGGGAACCTTTCGACATACTCGAACTTTAGTCGAACTCTGGGAATCTCGAGGCGGCATAAATTAAAATGACTCGCCAACGGTGTCTTTACAGTTTTCAGATCCCGCATATCAACCTCTCCAACACCTTTCTCCACATAGCCTGGCCAGACAATCACAATCTCCTAGATTTCTGTTTCGGCGAATCTCCATCCCAAGAATCTTATTCGCTTCCCCAAATTCTTCATGTCAAATTCTCGTACTCAACAAGGCCTTCAACCGATTGACCTCGTTCTTACTTCTACCCGCGATAAGCATATCATCCACATACAAGAATAAAAATAAAAGAACCATCATCAAGGCTCTTCACATACACGCAAAGAATCATACTCACAACGCTTGTAGCCAATACGTACTACGTAGGAGTCAAACCTCGTATACCATCGCCTCGGATCGCTTCAGCCATAAAGCGACTTCTTCAATCTACAAACCAAACGCTCCGCCCGGGCTCCGCAACCCACGCTGGTTGCTCCATGAAAATCTGTCATCCAACTCACCACGTAGAAACGCAGCTTTTCACATCCATCTCGCTCCAACACCAAATCACGCGAGCTACAAGACCCAACACAATTCGAATGGAAGTGTGTCTCACAACAAAGCGAAAAAATCTCATTATAATCCACCCTCTCGCCGCAAATACCCTTCGCTACCAACCGAGCCTTCAACTTTTCCCCCTCTTTCCCGAGCACGCTTCTCATAGCGAAAACCCACTTCGCAACCAATAGCACGCTTCCCTTTAGGAAGCTCCACCAAATCCCACGTATCATTCTTTGCATAATGACTCCATCTCCTCCGCCATGCTAGCTTACCCACTTATTCTTTTCCTGATCGTTTATAGCCTCCTTAAAAGTACTCTGTCTCCACTACTAAGGACAAGAACATATGAAGCCACGTCTTCAAATCCATACCCGACCGCGGCTTGATTACTCTATTAGGTCTCCCAACCGAAGTACTAGCCACTTCTTGTGTAGTTGCCTCGACTCCAAGAGTGAGATCCGCACGCATCATCCTCACGTAGCTCCACCTCAATAACCCGCTTCGCCCTCTTTGCTTTCCGGCACCTTCTCCTTATCATCTGAGTACACTTCAACATAGCCTTTTCATCAAAGACTACATCCCTACTAATCACCACCTGCTGACTTGGGATCCCAAAGCTTGTATCCTTTCACACCTGTTTCATACCCGAGAAAGACATACTGTTTTGACTTTGGGTCAAGCTTCGACCGCTCTTCACCAGAATATGCACATGTGATGGACACCCAAACACCCGATATCGGTGAAGTCTACCTCATTACCCGTCCATACCTCCTCCGCAAACCTCGTTATCCAAAGAGACTCTATGTGATCTCGTTAATCAAGAAACATGCCATACTACCGCACGCCCCGTGTTCTTCGCCAACCCCGCATCAATTGTAGGCACCTAGCCCTTTCCGCAATAGTTCTATTCATCCTCTCACCACACCATTTTCTTTGTGGTGTCTTGCGTCACCGCGTAGTGCCTCTTGATTCCACGCTTCCTACGTAACTTCTTGAACTCGCCATCTGTGTACTCTGTCCCATTATCACTCCTCAAACACTTGATTTTTCACCCCGTTTGATTTTTCACTTCAGCTTTCCACACCTTGAACTTCTCAAAAGTTTCTGACTTGTGCCTCATGAAGTAAACCCAAACCTTCTTCGAAAAATCATCAATAAACGTCACGAAGTAATAATGTCCTCCTCTAGATTCTGTTCTGACCGGCCCCCACACATCTGAATGAACATAGTCGAGAATGCCCTTTGTTGTATGCTTACCCGTCTTGAATTGCACCTTATTCTGCTTTTCAAGAACACAATACTTGCAAAACTCAAGTTTACAAGTCTTCACACCCTTCAACAACTTTCGTTTATGAAGTTCCCGCATCCCCCTTTCACCCATGTGACCAAGCCTCATATGCCATAGACGGGCATCAGTATCAACCTCAGACTCAACGGATGTGACTCCACCTACAACCGTGCTCCCTAGCAACCTATAGATGTTTTTAGAGCCCTTCTCACCCTTCATCACCACCATAGCACCCTTCACTACTTTCAATACTCCACCTTGTGCTTTATAGTTCATACCATTAGCATCCAAGGTACCCAATGAAATCAGATTTTTAGAAACGTCTGGCACATGTCTAACATCACATAACGTTCTAACCACACCATCATACATCTTAATTCTTATAGTTCATATGCCAGCAATTTTACATGTAGCACCATTACCCATAGTAACTATACCAGAATTAACTGACCTATATGTATCGAACCAATCAGGATTCGCAGTCACATGAAACGAACATGCCGAATCCAGAATCCAGCCATCTGTCGGGTGCTCCACAGCTGATGAAGTCGTGAGCATATCTCCATCCACATCCTCTGAGCAATCTTCAACCACATTGACTGACTTTGAAGATCCTTCTTTGCCTTTACCGTTCCCCTTCTCCTGACAATTCTGCCTCTTATGCCCCTTTCTGCCCACACTTGAAACAATTCCCCTTGTACTTCTTTTTTTACTGCGAACGAGAATTCTGTCTCTGCGAGTTATTCCGGAACTGGGATCTCCCACGTTCCTGGTTTTCCTTCACAAATAACCCCTCACCCGCAGGTTCATCAACGGACTTCTTCCGTTTATGAAAAGCTAGAAGAGCTTATGTGACCTGTTGCAACGCTACATTATCTTTCCCCCAAGTCAACGTAGTAACAAGGTTTTCGTATGTTGAAGAAGAGGGCAACGAATTCAACAGCATCAACGCCTTGTCCTCCTCCTCGAACGTCACCTCTACCCTAGCCAAATCGTTGAGTATTTGATTAAACGTGTGGATGTGAGATTCAAGATCCGAACCCTCTGCCATCTTAAGCCCATACAACCTTTGCTTTAGATGCAACTTGTTCGTCAGCGATTTTGACATATACCTAGCCTCCAAAATCTCCCAAACCTTCGTCGGTGATTCTTCATCGATCACGTGATACACCACCTCATCCGCAAGGCACTGTCGTATAGAAGATACAACCCGTTCTTGCAACTCCTTCCATGGTCCTTCTTCGACATCATCGGGTTTAGTCGAATGCCGAAGAACTTTTCCCAAGCCTGCTTGAACCAGAAAATCCTTCACCCTCCTTTACCACAATGCAAAGTTTTCATGCCCATCAAACTTCTGAACATCGGACTTCACGGTGATAGAATTAACCCCAGCCATCGCAAATGTGCTCGATACCGGTTGTCAGGCAATCGCAAATGAAGCCAATTGAACAATAACCAAGAACACACACCAAGCAATTGAGAAATTGAAAGGGAAAGAGATGGAAATAGATTGGGGTTTTTAACCTTGCCTCTGTTTTATTATGTGCAATAATATGTACAAGTTTACATAGGGTTACATAGTATTTATACCAACCAAACCCTAGCCCAACTTAGACTAAATAAACCCAGAAGCCCGTTCAGCAAAACCCGCCTCAAGCAGCTCCAGGCGCCCGCCTCAAGCAGCTCCAGGCGCCCGCCTGGCGACGTGCCATGCCAAGCCACCCCTTCGGCCTTCGATGCGCCCGCCTCAGCAAACCCCATGCGGCCGCCTCAATGCTGATGCCCACGCCTCAGACCTACTATGATCCAGGCGCCCGCCTCGGCCAATGTGAGGCAAGTAAATTTTTGTCGAACTTAACCGAATTTCTTCAAGAAAATCAAATTCGTTTTTTTTAGTAATTCGACTAAAGGCAAGTAATTTTTCAAAGAAAAATCGGCTACACCCAACTGATTCCATTGTGTGTGTATTTTTTGTGTCAACAAAACACTGCTGAAACTTGAAGTGAATTGAGAGGGTTTGTTTGGTATGGTGGAGGTCAAGCATAAAAGTAAAAAAAAATAAGGAGATTTGGGGAAGAATTAATTGTGTACGTTTCTCTTCACTGTGTATTTTTGTGCGTGACTTCAACAATAGAAGAGAGGAAGAAATGGTGGGAAAAGATGAAGTGGGGGTTTTGAGAAGAGAGTGTGGTGGTGTATGTAAGGGTTAATTTGACATTTCATTTGATGGCAATTTTGAAAAAAATTGGACTACGGATTTACTCAACAATTTTACGGGTTTATATAACAACTCTCTTTTATTTTGTCTTGGATGTTACTGGTTGCTGTAGATATGGAACTTTTTTAGTACTACAGTTTTTACTGTTTTAAAGCTTCATATTAAGCTTCTATTATTTCTGTTCAAGTTTACCCTTTGTAATTAGTTTTGTTGTTGGCAAGTATCTGAATTTAGTTACTCAAGCTCAGAAATGGTATTGGTTTATACCCCTAAGAATCTTTTATTTATTTATTTATTTTTCTTCTGTTGAATTAGCCTTTAATTTGGGTTTTTTCTGTTTGTGTTGCAGAGTTACAATTGATAACAATTCTAGAAAAGATGCTACTGTTATCCAGGTACGCTTCCCCAAAGAAGCACTGTCACCGATACTTACACTTCGACACCTACACCCCAGACACCATGAAACAATATTTTCAAAACGTTTTGACACCCACACGCTTGGGACAAGTTACATATAATATATTTATAATCTGTGTATATGAGTATTTCACATTCCAATCTTAAACCCTTTTAATAGAACTGGGAAAGGTCACAAAGAAAGGTCTCATAAAAACCATGAGACTATATTGATTCCATCTTTACTCCATTTCAATAATGAAAATTAAAGAAGACATTCCCATTTAATGAAATTCTACAATGTGACCCATTCAAAAGTTTCACTTTGGCTCTTGAAGAGTTAGAAAGTGTCAAAAAATGTGTCTTGAGGTGTCCCAGAGTGTCTGGGAGGGTCAGATAATCAAAAAGAATTATTGAGAAAGAGTGTTGAGGACTTGTCTGACGGGTGTCATATAGTGTTAGGTGTCGAAGAGTGTCAGACAAGTGTTACGCCGACCTTGATTGGTGTCAGTTCTTCCTAGACCCTACCTTCCTACATGAATTGTTAATCGATTTGTCATGTGATGCTTTTAGAAAATAGATTAGGTCCTTGATTGGAGCATAGTCAATGGGGACTGAATTGGAGTTCATGTAGTTTAAATCAAGCAAAATTGCTTCAATTCCAATTCAAAGGCATTGATTGGAAGGAAATAGATGTGTACATGCCTTCATGTTTTGCTATCAATTTGTTGCGTGATGGTTTTAGAGAATAGACTGGGTCCTTTGTTCGGGAGCATAGTCAATCTGGACCGAGTTGGAGCTCATTTAGTTTCAAATTTGCTTCAATTCAAAGAAAAAGATGTCAACCTCCCTTCATGTCCTGCTATCAATCTGTTATGTGATCCTTATAGAAAATGGATTAAGTCATTGTTTGGGAGAATCTTTGATGGGAGTCATTCGAGCTTATGCAGTTCAAATTTCATGCAAATTTACGGCAGTACAAATTCAAGGGTTTGAATTGGAAGGAAGTAGATGTTTACCTACCTTCATGTCTTGTTTCAACTTGCGTGTGATGCTTTTAGAAGAAAGTAACTAGGGGCTTTTCTGGTGCATTGTTTTCTTAACACAATTTTTTTTCAAAATTACCTATATCTGTAACGTTGCTTTTTACAGCACAATTCTTTCTTACTCCCTTTATCCCTAAATGAATTTTTTGTCCCAAAATGAAGTCATTTTTGAAAATAACTTTGTCCCTTAATGTTTTTTTTCCAATTTTCTTTTCACTAGTCACTTTATATTTGCAAAACTAAATGTTTGGAAAGTGGAATACAAGAATATTTATGCATCTTTGTCATTAAAATTATAAAAGCACACATTTTCAGAGTGTCCCTTAAAAATGAAATTTCGACATTTATTTAGGGACGGAGGGAGTATTAATTTGTATGGTAAAGCAATTCAAGTTGTGTGTTTCCATTTTATAGATTTTTCAAAAAGTTGGACTTTAAAAATGCAGCTGATACACATTTTAGGGGAAAACATTTTTTAAAATGTTGGACTTTTAAAATGCAGTTGATACACATTTTAGGGTAAAACCCTACCTTTTTGGCATAAAGAAACGCAGCACCAGACAAGCCCTAGTTCCTGTTAGGGAACATAGTTAATGGGAACAAGAATGGGAGCTCATGTAGTTCCGATTTCAAGCACATTTGCTCAATATGAAGTGTTTTCGTCCCCTTTGGTTCAATCTAACGTATGTTCCTAAATTGGATGCTGATTGTAGGTTGAGAGTGTCAATAAACATGGAATCCTTCTCGAAGTTGTCCAAGTTCTTACAGATTTAAATCTCGTCATCACCAAAGCGTACATATCATCAGATGGCGGATGGTTCATGAATGGTACCTTTTTTCTTTCCCTGCTTAATACTTTCCAGTTAATTTATATAAATGAAAAAGGTCCAATTCTTTTGCTGTAAGGTTCATCTTGTTTCTAAGCACCATACATTTTTTCAACCCGTGTTGCAGTTTTTAATGTGGTAGATCGTGACGGAAAGAAAGTTAGAGATGGAGGAGTTATCAATTATATAAAGAAGGTAACCACCTTCTTCACTCCGTTTCACCTTTTTTTCCCGTTATTGTAAGAGGATTAATATTTTTTTTACATAATAACTGGCAGACTCTTGAAAATGATGCATTTGCCGGATCATTGAGAAGGTCGGTAGGATTGAAGCCTTCAGAAGATCACACATCAATTGAACTCGCTGGGACGGACAGACCCGGATTATTATCTGAAGTTTGTGCAGTCTTAGCCGACTTGCAGTGTAATGTGGTCAATGCAGAAATATGGACCCACAATTCTCGAGCTGCAGCTGTGGTTCATGTGACAGATAATAAGACAGGGTGTGCAATTGAAGACCCAAAGAGGCTGTCAATTATAAAGAAACTGCTCTGCAATGTTCTCAAGGGAAGCGACGATTTGAAGACCGCAAAAATGATGCTTTCGGCCCCCGGGACCACACATAGACAGAGAAGATTGCATCAGATTATGTTTGCTGAGCGGGACTATGAGAAGGTTGAAAGAACAGAGGAGGGGTTGAGGCCACATGTAACTGTGTTGGATTGTGTTGAGAAGGATTATACAGTTATTAATATGAGGTCAAAAGATCGACCAAAGTTATTGTTTGATACAGTTTGTACGTTAACTGATATGCAGTATGTTGTCTTCCATGGGGTCGTCCACACAGGAAGGAATGAAGCTTACCAGGTACACTGATTTTTCTTTTCACTTATTGAAAATTAAAATTTTTTGGGTCTGTTTTACCCTCGAAGTTGATGCTACCTTCATTTGATAATTGTGTTTTTGGTGGAGTTAAATGCCTATTTCATCCTTGACCTATGCAACTTTTTTCGTTTGTGTCCTGATTTTTTTCCCTTTTCATACACGACCTTAGTATTTGTGAACCATGTCATCCTTCCGTCCATTTGCCATCCATATCTCTGTCAAGCGATTCCCACATGGCACAATGATGTCACAAATTTGCTCATGTGGAACCAATGTTGCTCAGTTGGCATACATCTAAATCCTAATGCATTTAACTCGTTTCTGGTGGATATAGGAATACTATATACGACATGTTGACGGGCTGCCTATAAGTTCAGAGGCAGAGCGAGAACGTGTTATGCAGTGTCTTGAAGCAGCCATTGAAAGGCGAACATCTGAGGTGCAGTAATAAAATTCCTCTAAAACCAATTTAAAATGAGGGTTAATTCCACTTCCCACCCTGGAGGTTAGGATTAGTCTCACTTTGCCCTTCTAAAAAACTTTTTATCCTATAGTTTAACTATAATTTGGACCTTGCATAGTGTAAATTAGCCATTTAGGGGTTGAATTGTCATTTAGCTGACATAAAATTGACAACTAGGGAAAGCGGACAGTGAGACGTAACCAAACTCAGGAGGCAGTAAGACTTGTCTGAACCCCAAAGGTGGGCAGTGGAATTATTAACCCCTCAAACTAGTAACTTTCCCTTTTCAATTTGCGGTAAGAACGATATTTTGTTGTTCGCAGGCGCTAGTGTTAGAACTGTGTACAGAAGATCGGATTGGTCTCCGGTCAGATATTACGAGGATATTTAGAGAGTACAGTTTGTGCATAAAACAAGCAGAAATCTCAACAGAAGGTTCGAAAGTGAAAGATACTTTCTACGTTACAGATGTGACTGGCCATCCAGTTGATCCGAAGACCATCGACTCGATTCGTAGACAGATTGGTCAAACTATACTTCAGGTCAGATGGAACTCGAGCTTTCCAGCAAAGGCGGCCCCACCGCCGGAAGAAACAACAATCAGCTTTCTGTTTGGTATCTTGTTTAAAGGTAAACCATTTCAGACTTTGATCAAATCCTAATCATGAATACAAAAAAGGCGAAACGGGTAAAGTGCAAATATGTAGATAGATGCAAATCAATAGAAAGGGTTTTTAGTGTATATAGCTACAAAAGTCTGAAACCGGAAAAGGGCAGATGCAGATGAATAGAAAGGGTTTTTAGTGTATATCCCTTCCCTTTAGTGTAGATAAGAAAGGAAAAACATAGCCATACTGTAGAAATTACCAAAGGGCTTACTATTGTTTGTATATTCCTTCCCCTTGTGTAAGCAAAAACTATGTAGTGTGAATCTTACCTTACTTGAGTTTGGTTGTACAGAAACCAACTCACAGATTGTATATATATATAAAGATTCTAATGAATGGAGTATGATATTGTACATAGTTGTTTATGTGAAAGTTAATATATACTCCCTCAGTCCCACTGAGTTTGCAAAAACTACCCCATAAGGTCTCCCACTTGAACTCACAAAATCCATTTTAGGTAAACTTAATAAATAGTGGGAACCATTTGTCACTCACAACAATTATTCACTTACTATTTCTAACTCTACTTTCTCTCCCAGTCAACTATCTATACTCACAACCTATCAAACTTTTCACATTTTTCTTCATTTTCGTGCCTTTACGGTTATTTTGCTAACTTAGGTGATACAGAGATAGTGTGTGTGTATATATATATATATATATACTCCCTCCGTCCCACCCAAATAGATACCAAAAAAATGGGCACACATATTAAGGAAAAGGAAGAGAGAGAAAAAGTGAAAGAAAATGTTGTGAGTATGAAAAATTAAATAGGAGAGAGAATGAGTAGGAGAAATAGTTAGAAGAGAGAATGTTGTGAGTGTAAAAGTGAAATAGGAGAGAGAATAAGTGGGAAATATAGTAAAGATTCCTTTTCATTTTGGACAGTATCAATTGGGCTGGGACGGACCAAAAAGGAAATAAGTATCAATTTGGATGGAACGGAGGGAGTATACATTTTGAAATTTTGCATATTATTATATTATTGTGGGATGCATAAAATAAAATGGCTCTATTTTCATTTTGAGATTTTGCATATTACTCCCTCCGTCCCACTTCAAGAGTCCCACTTTCCATTTTAATCCGACCCAGACTAAGAATCACATTCTATAAATGATAAATTTTGAACAGTATTTCGGACATTTATACTCTTATAATATATTTAAAAAAAATCATTCATTCTGCCCTTATAATGTTAACATATTTACAAAAAAATCAATAAAAAAGAGGGGAGAAAATTAAATGTTTTAACTTTTACATTCTCTTTTCTTTAATCTTCTACCCATTTGCAATTCTTTATTCATTTTTTTTTAAAGATTTTCTTAGTGAAATACTACCCCTAGAACCATTGAAGTGAGAAAGAGGAAGTATTATATTATTGTGGGATGCATAAAATAAAATGACTTTTTTGCAGATTATTGATTTTTGTGGGATGGAGGGAATATATATACAGTATATATCATCAATCACTTTCACATATACAACTACTCCTATGTCTTATCATACTCAATTCATTAGATTTATATATATACATACTTAGCCTTTAGCGTGTTGGCCACGTTTTTGTTTTTTTGTTTTTTTTTTAATTTAATTTTTTTTTTAAATATGCCCGTGTCCAAGGCCACATTTTTTTAAAACTATTTTTTTTTTTAAAATAATTTAAAAAAAAATAAAAAATTTTTAATTTAATTTTTTTTTTTTAAGGGCGAAATGGGAAAGTGAGTGAATAGTGAGGGCAAAATGGTCATTTCCACGGATGAAACTATTCACACCACTGTTCAAAACAATGATGTGATTTATAATATATATATAGATATACACATATTTGGTTCTCCCATTTTGGCACTGCAGAATGTGCAACATTGTCATACATCAGTTAATAATGTGCCTGAACACCTTAGTTCTGGTAAGATCAGCCAACTTTTAATACTAATCACAAGAAATCTGGGCCAAAATTTCAAAAAAATCTATAAATCAGGCAACAACCACTGTTCAAATAAAGCAAGACATAACATTGTTCTCCAAAGTAAAGATTACAGCAACTCATCAAATTACTCTAAACAAACAAAACAATAACAAAATTACTTCTAAAAACTTAATTTTTCAAATAATAGATTGTTCATCATACAGGCCCTTAGTTCAGCCTCTGAGCAGCTTCCTTGGCTAGGACCCTCTCTTTCGCCTTTGTTTTGGCCTGGGATTTGGAACCCATTATCCCACCACCCCATTTCTTCCTGTTCTCCTCGTACTTGTCATTGAAGTTAGCCTGAAAGAAACGCAGTACAATTGGATTCTAAGGAAACAACATAAAACATCGGAAAATAGGGCTACATCACCACAAGATTAAAAGTGCAAGTCACCTTGATTGCCTCCAAGACTTTGCTAAACTCCATTTTGTCTTCGTTCTTGACTGTGGTCAAACACAACACTGCCGCAGTTTTCTTGTGGACGATCTGGAAAGAGAGGAAACTTGTAAGTTGATCCGACAAGTAACATTGGTTTTCTAGAATGATGTTATTAATAAGCAACACTTACAGTTCCCAATCGGGACTTTCCCTTCACTATACAGTAAGGGATCTCCATTTTTCTGCACAATGCAGGGAGCCAGACAACAAGCTCAATCGGGTCGACATCATGGGCAATGACCACCAATTGAGCTTTATTCTACAGGAAAAGGTAAAGATTATACTTGGAAGAATAAATGGAACAGGTGAAGAGAGAATCGAAAATATATTTTGAGGAGAATCAAGGAAAAACCTGCTCAATGAGATACGTGACATGGTTCAACCCGTACTTTACAACAATGGGCTTCTTTGTATCAGGAGCTTTGCCTTCAGACTCAGCCTGAGCCCTTTTCAAAAGACGGTCCTTCTTGGCTGCTTTATCCTCTGGCCTGTATTTCAGAAGCATCTTGAACAAAGTTGTTGCTGCAAATCAAATCAAAACCACACCAATTTCAAATTATTGATATGCCATCAACCTCTTGAAAAATAACTCAGGGATGCAAGTAATACAGTATTATTATGTGAGTGGCTGCAAGTACATGAAAGACTAGATGCTAGCAGATCCACAGGAGGGTAGATGCAATGAAGATTTTCTACCTATGACATACCAAATAAAAGAAATACCACACTTATCAACTAAAAGTCAACGACTGCATAATTCAAACCTTCCTAGTAGACCCAAAGTATGCTTCACTGTTTACTTTTTACATTCTTATTCATTCTAACGTACGGAAACTTCAGTTGGACTGTTATTTTACAATAAAATAAATTTTTACTCTGGTCTTAGCACTATAGTCCGGAAACAATTTCAATATCACAAACATACATAATATACACAATACCAGCCAGCCATCATAATCGAATATCATAGAATAGATGAATGAGGGAACAGTGAAGCAGCTCATAAACTCAAATATCAAAAGCAAATCCTACCAAGATTCTTGTCAAGTGTCTTGGTGAACTGGTTCAAGGCAGGTGGAACCTTCAACCTCTGCTTGAGGATCCTTCTCTTCCTCTGGATACGAACAACTTGAGGCCATCTGACAAATCTGTGTAGATCCTTCTTAGGAGGTAAAGCCCCTCCTATCCCAAACTGCTTTGGCCTCTTCTCAAATAAAGGATTCGTCACAGTCTCCTATAACCACCAACACCATAAATTCTGAGATGTTACTCTTCTAACTCAATTGACAATTGCACAAACACAAAAAATAGATCCTTGACTTCCCATATTTGTATATACTGATATAATGCAATGAACATTAGCAATCAATAAAACCAAAAAAGTCCAACGAGGTAACTAAATGATGGACCCCACCTAATAAAAGAACAAAATGACAGGCTATATGTGTTTCATGTTGCATATGTGCAAAAATTCTAATAAATTTTATCTAAAAGCTTTCGGAATCTCAATATGTTCACCAAACAAACCCTGACACAATAGTCTTGTTCATGTAAAGAAAGAAGCAATTAAACAACTTCTTTTTCTCACCCTCCATTCTTACAGTCATTTTCTCAAATTCTACAGTTAAATTTGTTAGCATGTGGTTCTATGCACATTGTCAAAGTTCAAAATGTTTTTTTATAGTTGAGCGATGAAATGCTTTATCAAAATAAAGGCATAAAAAAAGTAAAATTCTCTCTACTTATATGAGTAGTAAATACATATATAGTTGTTTGATATCATAGGAGACTTGGGTTGCTGTGGTTCAATAAAACTATTTGCAGGTAGAATTGGCTACCATGAGGAATCTGGTACTATGTCAGAACCTAAACCCATAATGTGCTACTCACCACTCCGTCCCAAAATAAATGACCAAAAAAAATTCAAATTTGCTCTCGATTAAGAGAAAACTTGAATTTTTTTCTTGGTCGGTACTTTTGTAAGCTTTCGAATTAATGCTAATCACATCAAACTTAAAATTTTCAAGTTTTAATTTCAATTCTTTGAAACTAAGGGGCCGATGTCAACATTTAAATTACAAATGTAGAGAAAAACCAATGATGATCAAACTGAACTTGGATTTTTAAGGCAGTTGAAGGACTTAGATTTACAGGCTCAAACGAATTACCTTCTTCTTCTTGGGTGCGACCGGAAGCTTCACACCTTTCTTCGGAGCCTGATATTACATCAAAAAGTTCGAAATTAATAAGAATCAAAAAATCAAACAAATGAGAAGACGAAAAACAAAGGATATTTTAAGAAAAACACCATTTCCTAAGAGCTACAAACAGAGATCGATGAACAAGATTGATCAATTAACAGATCAAGAAGAGATTGAGAAACTCCAAATTACGACAGTGATTTGGGCGCTCACCATTTTTCGCTGCAGCTGCTGCTCACTATAAAGATCGGCTCCGCTTGAGTATGAGTAGTTAGGGTTTGAGACGACCAACAGTAAGAACCAAAAAACCCTAAATATTTTGCGTGTTGAAGAAAAGACTACATATCAGTCATGTTAAGCCCGGCCCATTAAGTTACTTAGTTAGGGCTTTTTACGCATAGCTACATTGAACTGGGCCGGTCATGTTAAGACTGGCCAATTGGGCGAATTTCGCATAGCTCCAAATCCACCACACCGGCTGGCTTTTGTGTTCCAAAGACAAAATGATTTTGAGTTTGAGTTCGAGACCACAATTCATCAAATTATTCCCGACAGTGTGTAGGTGCGTAAAATCTAGGGAGAAACGCGTTTTTTCATAAGTTATGGAAAAACGGGTTACGGGTATCCAGAACCTTTTGAAAGGATATCCAGAAATTTTTTGTATTGGCCATGACCTTGTCCCATGGTTCTTACGGATATCGATGCTCAAAGGTTACGGATATCCGTAACCCTTTGAAAGGATATCCAGAAGCTTATGAAAGTGATATCCAGAAACCTTCAAAATGATATCCAGAAACTTTCAAAATGTTTCTGGATATTCATTTGATGGTTTCTGGATATACATTTGAAGGTTTCTGGATATCCAGAAACCTTCAATAAGCAATTTCTGGTCTTGACCTTAGATTTGGCTTCAAATCTATTTTTTCTGGATATCTGCCCAAAGGCTTCTGGATATCCGTTCCAAAGCTTCTGGATATCCAGAACCCTTTGAGACTGATATCCAAAAATTTTCTTCTGGTTATCAAACGTATAGCTTCTGGCTATTAAAAACGCGTTTCTTCATAGTTATGGAGAAACGCGTTTCTCAGCAGACCTACTCGTGTAGGTGAAGGAGAGCTGATGATGTGATTGTGAAATATGGATTTGGGTCTGAATAGTAAGTTAGGCCCAACGTGGCGAAATGGGCCAAGTGGGCCAAGGAAATAAAGTGGGTATTGTACGTAAGCCCATAAGTGTGAAGCGACATTCAAGTGAGGCGACAAGAATAGTAGCGATATGAGTAGGCCTGAGCGTGAAAATAAGCGGTAAGCGAGAAGTACCCGTAGCAGTTTGCGACATGTTGGGTGGAACTAACAGGCGACAAGCATAGGGCGGTTATGGGATTGGCGACAATATGAGTATTGCCCCCTTTCTTAGGATTGTCGCATGGGTGACAATCATGACTGGTGACGATTAAGTGACTGATATGCTGCCACGTAGGTACCCACTACAACCGTCAAAATAGTATGATTTAACAAGGTGAACAGTGATTTCCCACTAACTTGGGGGTGGTTGACACCCTTAGGGGATGATTGACATGTGTCCCCCCATGTGCAAGGCACATGCTGGATGGGGGTATATAAGCATTAGAGAAAATCATATTGGTAAGTCTCTCACACTCTCTCTAAACTCTCTCTCTCTCTCTCTCTCTAAGTTCCATTGTTATCCACCTTGCTACCAGTCACATATTCTCACGCCGGAGGGGTTTTGCCAGAGCCACCCCCGGCTTAGTTCACGTTCTTGCTTGTGTGTAGGTGACGTGTTTGACCATTCGAAGAGGACTAGCCGGAGTATCCATCGTTGGAGGTTTAGCTCAGATCATGTGCAACACATTTGGTTGTGTAGCATCAGTTGATTTCGTTGCCGGGACCTGACCGTTTTTCTTTGTTTGGTCCGGTGGAGCTTGGTGGTTGTTGGTGGTTAGTTTGAAGGTGGTGCACTGTTTTGTTCTTGTTCAAAAGGCTAGGAGATCCCGTTTGTTAGTGGCTGTCAGTGTTGTGTTTCTGGTGGTGTAAGTTTGTTGGGTCTATTGCAATTTGTGGTTGATTTGTAGTTCGTGTAAAGGTGGTCATTGTTAGAGTCCTTGTTGTGAGGATCCCGACCCGGAACCTACACGTGTCCCGAGCTGGAGCGTCCCCAAACTAACTCCAAACTCCCTAAATTTTAAAACTTTGATTTAACATACTCCCTCCGTCCCAGCCATCTTAAGAAAAAGTGAAATGACACGGGAATTAAGGAATATTATTATAGTATTAGGAGAGAGAATGAGTGGAAGAAGTGTTGTGAGTGTGAAAAATTAAATAGGAGAGAGAATGAGTGGGATGAATAGTTAGGAGAGAGAATGTTGTGAGTGTAAAAGTAAAGTAGGAGAGAGAATGAGTGGGGTAGAAAGAGTATAAAAATAATAAAAACTTTCCATTTTTGGAATTCTTAAGATCGACGGGACGCCCAAAATGGAAAGTTTTCTTAA
This sequence comes from Adenophora triphylla var. japonica, assembly GCA_022495995.1. NCBI lineage: Eukaryota > Viridiplantae > Streptophyta > Magnoliopsida > Asterales > Campanulaceae > Adenophora > Adenophora triphylla. The sequence goes on from JAFEMH010002863.1 coordinate 150,848, forward strand.
GATCGGTGGGACGGAGGGAGTACATACTTAAACATAATTAACATAACCATTTCAAAATAACTCCACTCCTCTCCGCATTGGAGGAAGAGTTGAACAACTTTGAAAGTAACAACCTGTTTTAGTTACAAAAGATTTTGGTTATAACGTAGAAGCTAAGTTTTATATATACAACTCCATAAAGGAATTTTATCAAAATACATCTTTCTACGCCAACCTATACATACCCCGACAATCCCAAAATATCACTTCCAAACTCCTTTCCGTCCTTACTTGGCCGGTCCGCCTGTCTTGGGATCTAAAAACATTAAAGGGAAAGGGGTGAGAATAAATCTCAGCAAGCTATTATGAATGCAGCAATATGCCAAGTAAGATGCAACACATAACAAGGTGCATATAACATGTTGGGAAAGCTGTAAACACCTTACATTACCTCGGTTTACCTTTTCCCGTCTGAACAATAGTCGTACAACATTGGAGATAAAACTCCACTAATTAGTGAACTGCTTGAGCATTATTCACTTCTTATAAGACCCGTTTTTCAGGGAACCATATAAGATAGTAGCAACTCTGTAAGGCTTTTGGCTCAATACAGATGCTATAACCCCAATTTGTGGCCACAGAAGGGGACGGTCACAGGTATAACATAATCCGATCACATTAGGTCACATTTTCCATAATTGATCGTATTACGCTATACCCCAACATCAGCTGATTAACACAAGTTCAAGCACATAATAGTTACTTGAAATAAAATCCACAAAAGGGATAAGAAATATAACCACATGGTAAATTATACTCATGTTCAACAATATCGTAGTGCAACATTTATTTAATACACTATGCATAGCCCAATCAATGAATATGTATGCAAGTAAGGTAACAAGGTATCATCAACCAACCCTACATAGTCAATATACAACAATACATGGCCTCTATAAAGGTCAAAGCTCAATTTACCAAGTTGAAGTCACATTGGTTAAGTTGCAAAACAAGGCTGTCAAGCGTTTTTCGAGCAATATTTAAAGTACTACCTCAATTGAATTTTATCCAATTAAGATGTCATTGTGTAGCCAAAGTATTCTACTTTAATCTAGGTTAAAGAGGGTTCATTTATATCCTAGTTAAATTGGGTTTAAACAGCTTGGAAAATGGTCAAGAGTTACCAGGCCAGGGCAGACTCGTGCCCCAGGGCACGACTCGTGCCCATTTGACCTCCTTCAGATTCAGTCGTCCCTAATAGGGCACGACTTCAGCTTAACATTGATCACGACTCGTCCCACCCTCAGGCACGACTCGTGCCACAGGGCACGACTCGTGCCACAGGGCACGACTCGTGACCTGAGCCCAGAATTCAGAACAGAACTGGAAATTCCTCAGTAGCTATACCAAATTGTCCCAAACCAAGTTTCCCTTGTTTTGTGAACCTAGAAGGGCTTACTAAACTTCATACTTCTCATACTAAATCATTTAAACCTAAAATAATGTAAACCTAGATCATTTACAACTTGATTTCCTACCCATTTCACTACCACATTTCAAGTTTAACCTTCTCATTTAACTCAAACCATATTCTTACACTCTTTATCAACTTCCATGAACAACAACATTATTCTATGTCATTAACCCATTCCTCAACTCCAAGAAGTGTTTCAAAGCATCAAACAACAATTATAATAAACAATAACAACATCAAATATTTCATGAACATTTAATTGAAGGAAAGTCATAATAACTCACATTAGCAATATGAGATGGAACAATGATTTTCTTAGCTTGATGTGCTCCCCTCGTTGCCCCGAACACGAAAGTACAACCGGATCGAAAAATGGAGAAGGATTGAATTTGCTAAGAATTTGGAAGGAGAGGTTTTAAGAAAGAGCTTCCATGGATTCTAATTGAGGAGGAAGAAGGTATGAGATGGGGGAAGTATGGGGAGGTTTGAAAAAATGAAGGAGGTGATGAGGGAAAAAGGGAGAGGCATGGCCCCCCATTACTACATTAAATTACATCTTTCAAAGATGTACAACTAAGCCCTCTAAGGTTTAGGAAAATGCAACTACACCACAACTTCAATTATTTACACTACCCACCTCTACTACTTATAACAATTTATTTATTTTCAATTATTATAACTTCACCCCAACACTTTATCTTATTTCTAATTGAACCCTAAAGCTTCAAAGTTATCTCCTAACCATCTTAACTTAACATAAACAATTAAAGACATAAAGTAAGCACATAAGGTCAACCAATAACATAAAATGCATATAATAGGATGCTAAAATAGTGCCTAGGTTTAGGGTCGTTATACTCACTCCCCCTTAAGGAAAATTCGCCCCGAATTTTAAAAAGACTTACTTGCAAGTTCAAACAACCAAGGATATTTCTCTCTCATTTCCAACTCTAGCTCCCACGTTGCTTCCTCAATGGTATGATTCTTCCATAGGATCTTTACCACCGGAATGCTCTTAGTCCTCAATTCCTTAACTTGAAACTCCAAGACTCTCAACGGTTCTTCAACATATGACATATCCGCTTGAATCTCATCGGGAGGAGAACTCAAAATATGGGAGGGATCATGACAATACTTTCTCAACATTGAAACATGAAACACATCATGAAGCAAAGAAAAGGATGGAGGTAACGCCAACCGGTAAGCCAAATCCCCAATCTTTTCTAGAATCTTAAACGGACCAACAAACCTCGGAGCCAATTTACCCTTATTACCAAATCTTTTAATTCCCGTCCTCGGAGAGACCTTCAAGAACACGAAGTCACCCACTTGAAAAGATAAGTCCCTTCTTCTATTGTCGGCGTAGCTTTTCTGTCTACTCTGAGCCGTCTTCAATCTATCATGAATCACCTTGATTTTCTCCGTCGAATCTCTAACCAAATCCGGGCCCCAAAGCCTTGCTTCACCAACCTCGTCCCAACACATAGGGGATCTACACTTCCTACCATACAACGCCTCATATGGAGCCATCTTAATACTAGACTGATAACTGTTGTTGTAAGCAAACTCAACTAACGGTAGATGATCTTCCCAAGACAATTGGAAATCCATCACACAAGCCCGTAACATATCCTCAAGTATCTGAATGGTTCTCTCGGACTGACCGTCGGTTTGAGGATGAAACGCCGTACTAAAACATAGTTTAGAACCCAAAGCCTCATGCAATGCTCTCCAAAATCTAGAAGTGAATCTCGGATCTCTATCGGAAACAATACTAACCGGAACCCCGTGAAGTCTAACAATCTCCTTCATATACAACTGAGCTAACTTCTCCATCGAGAACTTGGTTGACACCGGAAGAAAATGAGCTGATTTCGTCAATCTATCCACGATAACCCAAATAGCATCCATCTTCCTCGCGGTAAGAGGAAAACCCGATACAAAATCCATCAAAATCCCTTCCCATTTCCACTCCGAAATATCTAATGGTTGAAGTAGTCCCGCCGGTCTCTGATGCTCGGCCTTGATTTGTTGACAAGTTAAACACTTAGATACATAATTCGCAATTTCCCTTTTCATCCCATTCCACCAATATCCACGTTTCAAATCTTGATACATTTTCGTACTACCCGGATGAATCGCAAACTTGGACTTATGACCATCCTCTAGAACACGCCTCTTGATCTCCGGTGATGAAGGAACACAAATCCGGCCTTGAAAAGTTAAAATTCCATCTCTATTCAACGCAAATTCCCCGGCTTTCCCTTCTTGCACTTGGCCCAAAAAAATTTTCAACTTCGGATCACTTTGTTGAGCTTCCTTCAAATCCCCATACAAGGTAGGAATGGCTCGCACATTCGCAATTATTACTTCACTCCTCAACTCTTGGGAACTCAAAGCTGTCACATAAGCCTTTCGGCTTATCGCATCCGCTACAACATTTGCCTTCCCCGGATGATAGGAAATTACACAATCAAAATCCTTCAAGAACTCTAGCCACCTTCTTTGTCGGTTATTCAACTCCTTTTGTGTGAACAAATACTTCAAACTCTTATGGTCGGTGAAAATCTCAAATTTCACCCCATAAAGGTAATGTTTCCACTTATGCAACGCAAACACAATCACAGCCAATTCCATGTCATGAGTAGGGTAATTCTGTTCAGCCGGTGATAACTTTCTAGAGGCATACGCAATCACTTTCCCATTTTGCATTAGTACACATCATAATCCCGCCTTCGAGGCATCACTATAAATAACAAAATTTTCACAATCATCCGGAAGAGTAAGAACGGAAGCCGATGTTAACCTTTTCTTCAACTCTTCGAAACTCGCTTCACATTTAGAATCCCATACAAAAGATACATCTTTCCGAGTCAACCTTGTCAACGGAGTTGTAATTCGAGAAAAACCCTCAATAAACCTTCGATAATACCCCGCCAAACCAAGAAAGCTACGAACCTCAGTCACAGTTGAAGGTTGCTTCCAATTAACTACGACTTCAATTTTTGAAGGATCCACGGAAATTCCCGAACTAGACACCACGTGCCCCAAGAAAGAGATTTGCTCAAGCCAAAACTCGCACTTGCTGAACTTGGCGTACAACTGCTTCTCCCGAAGAACTGATAAGACAATCCTCAAATGATTTTCATGCTCCTCTCGGGACTTAGAATAAACAAGAATGTCGTCAATGAATACCACTACAAAGCTGTCAAGATACGGCTTGAAGATACGGTTCATCATATCCATGAATACGGCCGGAGCATTAGTCAACCCGAAAGGCATCACAACAAACTCATAATGACCATATCTCGTTCTGAAAGCTGTCTTTGCAATATCATCCGGTCTAATCTTCAACTGATGGTATCCGCTTCTCAAATCAAGTTTAGAGTAGATAACGGAACCTTGAAGTTGGTCAAACAAATCATATATATGCGGGAGAGGGTATTTATTCTTTATGGTTGCTTGGTTCAACAAACGATAATCAATACATAATCGTAAGGTACCATCCTTCTTCCGGACAAATGAAACCGGTGCTCCCCACGGTGACACACTTGGGCGAATAAAACCCCGGTCTAACAATTCTTGCAACTGAACCTTCGACTCTCTTAATTCAGCTGGAGCCATTCTATAGGGTGCTTTAGAAATAGGTGCTGTACCGGGCACTAGGTCAATACAAAACTCTACCTCACGATCCGGAGGCATAAAATACTCACTTGAAAACACATCACTAAATTCATTAACAACCGGGACATGAGCTAATTCGAGGGATTTCTTACTTGAATCTACTACATAAGCCAAGTACCCCACACACCCCTTAGATAGCATTTTTCTAGCCTTTAAAGCAAAAATAACATGTATACCGAACATAGATTTGTCCGCATTAAATATAAAAGTAGGCACATCAGGCATAGCAATTGAGACTCGCTTTCTACGACAGTCTGCCAAAGTATGACACTGACTCAACCAATCCATCCCAAGGATCACATCAAAGTCACGGATTGGTAACTCTACCAAATCCACTGGCAACACATGCCCACATATAGTTACATCACAACCACGATATATCAAAGAAGATGCGAGGCACTCTCCCATAGGAGTAGAGACCTCCAACACATAAGGCATATTTTCAGGCAATTTATGTAATGAAAATGCAAAATGAGATGCCACAAATGAATGGGAAGACCCAGGGTCTATAAGAATGCGGGCCTTAACTCCTGAGACAGGAACTATACCTCTAATGACAGCATTAGGATCGACCTCTCCTCTACCCAAGGCGAACACTCGACCTTGCACTCTATCCTTGGGTTTCCCTTTGATATCTCTTTTCACACCAACACCTTGCCCCCCTTGTCCGCTACCCGAAGCTTGCTTCCTTTGCCACTTAGGACAATTCTTCCGGAAATGGCCTGTTGCCCCACACTCTAAACATTTGCCTTGCTTGCTCCAACACCTATCCTCTGAATGTCCTGGCTTCTTGCAATATCCATACAATGCCCCAAACTGACCTGGAGTCGAACGGTTTGTCGGAGCCGCCACATTTCCTCCTCTGCCCGCTCCCGGAGCTGATGTCCTTGGCTGCCCTCTATTCTGCCCAGAACCTTGACCTTGGAATCAATTCTTACTTCCACCTTCCGACTTACTACGATGCTCTTCTATATCATTCTCAATCCGATACGCCATATTCACTGCCGCTTGATAGTTGATGAAGTCATGCGTCAATAGCTGCTTCTGGAACTCCACCCTTAATCCTTTCACGAACCGGTAGATTCGCCTCTCTTTTTTCGGTACCAAATGAGGACAATATCGGGATAACTCTGTAATCTTGGCAGAATACTGTGCTATGGTCATCGTCCCTTGCTCCAATTTCAAGAACTCGACTTCCTTCTTATCCCTTGTAACCATTGGAATGAAATGATCTCGAAACTTGCGTGTGAAGTTCTCCCAAGTCTGCGGTGTAAGGTCCCGATCCCAGCCATCCTTCACTACTTGCCACCAATGCTCAGCAGGTCCTTCTAACTTGAAGACAGCGCATCTCACCTTCTCCGCATCCGGGCTCTCCATTGCTGCGAAAATCTTATTCATTGCCTCAAGCCATCTCTCCGGCTTCAACGGATCCGGATCTCCATTGAAACTAGGGGGAGACATCTTCACAAATTTCTCTAGTCCGTGCACTTGTCTACCTTCCGGTTGCTGTTGAGCCCTACCTTGGTTTTGATTTGCCATATTCTGAAGAAATACTCGGAACATGTCCATCATTTCTGCATTCGGATTACCAACATTGCCCAAAGCTCGAGTCTGATCATCATCATTTCCTGCCATTAGAACAAACTCCTGCATTAAATACTCAACGTCAGTTATCGCACACTCTCACTCAGCTAGACTCTACCCGAGAACTCTAACCGAGCTGTGATACCAACTGTGAGGACCCCAACCCGGAACCTACACGTGTCCCGAGCTGGAGCGTCCCCAAACTAACTCCAAACTCCCTAAATTTTAAAACTTTGATTTAACATACATACTTAAACATAATTAACATAACCATTTCAAAATAACTCCACTCCTCTCCACATTGGAGGAAGAGTTGAACAACTTTGAAAGTAACAACCAGTTTTAGTTACAAAAGATTTTGGTTATAACGTAGAAGATATGTTTTATATATACAACTCCATAAAGGAATTTTACCAAAATACATCTTTCTACACCAACCTATACATACCCCGACAATCCCAAAATACCACTTCCAAACTCCTTTCCGTCCTTACTTGGCCGGTCCGCCTGTCTCGGGATCTAAAAACATTAAAGGGAGAGGGGTGAGAATAAATCTCAGCAAGCTATTATGAATGCAACAATATGCCAAGTAAGATGCAACACATAACAAGGTGCATATAACACGTTGGGAAAGCTGTAAACACCTTACATTACCTCGGTTTACCTTTTCCCGTCTGAACAATAGTCGTTCAACATTGGAGATAAAACTCCACTAATTAGTGAACTGCTTGAGCATTATTCACTTCTTATAAGACCCGTTTTTCAGGGAACCATATAAGATAGTAGTAACTCTGTAAGGCTTTTGGCTCAATACAGATGCTATAACCCCAATCTGTGGCCACAGAAGGGGACGGTCACAGGTATAACATAATTCGATCACATTAGGTCACACTTTCCATAATTGATCGTATTACGCTATACCCCCAACATCAGCTGATTAACACAAGTTCAAGCACATAATAGTTACTTGAAATAAAATTCACAAAAGGGATAAGAAATATAACCACATGGTAAATTATACTCATGTTCAACAATATCATAGTGCAACATTTATTTAATACACTATGCATAGCCCAATCAATGAATATGTATGCAAGTAAGGTAACAAGGTATCATCAACCAACCCTACATAGTCAATATACAACAATACATGGCCTCTATAAAGGTCCAAGCTCAATTTACCAAGTTGGAGTCACATTGGTTAAGTTGTAAAACAAGGCTGCCAAGCGTTTTCCGAGCAATATTTAAAGTACTACCTCAATTCCATTTTGACCAATTAAGATGTCATTGTGTAGCCAAAGTATTCTACTTTAATCTAGGTTAAAGAGGGTTCATTTATATCCTAGTTAAATTGGGTTTAAACAACTTGAAAAATGGTCAAGAGTTACCAGGCCAGGGCACGACTCGTGCCCATTTGACCTCCTTCATATTCAGTCGTCCCTAATAGGGCACGACTTCAGCTTAACATTGGTCACGACTCGTCCCACCCTCAGGCACGACTCGTGCCACAGGGCACGACTCGTGACCTGAGCCCAGAATTCAGAACATAACTGGAAATTCCTCAGTAGCTATACCAAATTGTCCCAAACCAAGTTTCCCCTGTTTTGTGAACCTAGAAGGGCTTACTAAACTTCATACTTCTCATACTAAATCATTTAAACCCAAAATAATATAAACCTAGATCATTTACAACTTGATTTCCTACCCATTTCACTACCACATTTCATGTTTAACCTTCTCATTTAACTCAAACCATATTCTTACACTCTTTATCAACTTCCATGAACAACAACATTATTCTATGTCATTAACCCATTACTCAACTCCAAGAAGTGTTCCAAAGCATCAAACAACAATTATAATAAACAATAACAACATTAAATATTTCATGAACATTTAATTGAAGGAAAGTCATAATAACTCACAATAGGAATATGAGATGGAACAATGTTTTTCTTAGTTTGATGTGCTCCCCTCGTTGCCCCGAACACAAAAGTATAACCGGATCGAAAAATGGAGAAGGATTGAATTTGCTAAGAATTTGGAAGGAGAGGTTTTAAGAAAGAGCTTCCATGGATTCTAATTGAGGAGGAAGAAGGTATGAGATGGGGGAAGTATGGGGAGGTTTGAAAAAATGAAGGAGGTGATGAGGGAAAAAGGGAGAGGCATGGCCCCCCATCACTACATTAAATTACATCTTCCAAAGATGTACAACTAAGCCCTCCAAGGTTTAGGAAAATGCAACTACACCACAACTTCAATTATTTACACTACCCACCTCTACTACTTATAACAATTTATTTATTTTCAATTATTATAACTTCACCCCAACACTTTATCTTATTTCTAATTGAACCCTAAAGCTTCAAAGTTATCTCCTAACCATCTTAACTTAACATAAACAATTAAAGACATAAAGTAAGCACATAAGGTCAACCAATAACATAAAATGCATATAATAGGATGCTAAAATAGTGCCTAGGTTTAGGGTCGTTACACTTGTTGGTGGTTGTCAGTCTGTGTTTGTTGATAAAAACCTGGTTTTGTTTGGATATTTGTTTGTAAGCTTAGAAAGTTGTTAAAATGGGTCAAGACAAAGCGACCCATTCGAAGGCTGCTTAAAATTTGATGTTGGCGACCCCAAATCCCAAGGAGGTTCGCGGAGGCGGGGGGTCTGAAAGGGAGGGTGAGGTGCATACTTCTCAGACGGACTCCAGCATCAGGCAAGCTAGAGGGCGGGAAGATAGGGCGAAAACTGATAAGGCCAAGACAGTGGCTGAAGGGCAAATTCCCGCCCCATCCAAGAATGACGATGCTAGGGCGAAGACAGATAGGTTAAGGGCAGACAATGAATTGTTGCTGCGAGTTCTCGCAAATAATCAAAGGTTGAGGGAAATGGATATGGAGCCTTCTCATATCCCGCATGAATTATTGGTTGGGGCAGCAGGAAAGGGCCCAGGTGGGGAGCGAGAAGCCAGTGTGAGTGTGGCCAAGGAGCCAAGGAGGGCGAGGGACATGCCACCGCCTAAAGATAAGACCAGGGAGCGCAGACGAGATCAGGGGAAGGCGAAATCTGAAGGAGCAGTTGTTAAGAGGAAGGCTGAGGATTTTGAAGCGGGAAGAAGGAATAAGAAAATATAAGTCTGGCAATTGAAGGGAGCAATCTTATTACTATGAGTACGAAAGCGACGAGTCAAGCAGTGTTTCGACTTTCGATAAAGATTATAGGCCCAGTCGATCCAAGCATTCTGAGGAAAGGTCGCATCAGTCCCGACATTCTGAAAGACATCATCGGGATGAGGAGTCATCGCGGGATAGGGAGCGTAGGCAATAAGAAAGGAAAGATAGGGAGTATAAGAAGGAGAGAGAAAGGAGAGATGCTAAGGCGGAGAAAGCGGCAGAGGTCGAGAAAATTGCTGAAGCCTTGAAAGTCGCAGAGTTGGCTAGGGCTACTGAGGTTAAGAAAGCGAAGAAAGAGGAGGAGGAGAAATGGAAGAATGAGATGGCGGAAATGGCCAAAAAGATTAAAGAGTTAGAGGCGGGAACTAAGAAGGTAGAAGAGAAGAGTTCTTTTCTGGCCCCATTTGCGAAATGTATTAAGAGTGTGCCCCAGATCCGAATTTTCGTATGCCTAATCTGTCGAGTTATTCTGGGGATTCTAGGGCGATAACCCATGTAGGTGAGTTTGAGGCGACAATGTCTTTGTTAATTGAAAATGAGGCGGTGTTGTGTAGAGCTTTGGTAAGCACATTGGCGGATCATGCCTTGGAGTGGTTTTTGGCTCAGCCCTCGGAGTCAATTACTGGTTACCAGGATTTTAAGAGGAAGTTATTGGCGAGATTCAGTGCGTCTGGGGCACAGCCGGTGCGAAAGCAGGAATTGTGCAGCCTTAAGCAGAAAGAGGGAGAGGGGATTGCAAGCTTTACGGACAGGTTCATGAGCGTTGCAAACCAGATTTCTGATATTGACCAAGGCCAGATAATCATGTTATACAATGCCAGTTTGCTTCCATGTCCTTTTAAGCAAGAGTTGGGCATGAGGTTGCCGGAGACCACTGGGGAATTGTATGAGAGGGTCAGAGGATTTTGTGGCGGTGCGAAGGATCATGATGTGAAAGGGGCTCATGCGGCAAGTTCGGCGGTGAAGAAGGTTATGAAGGATAGAGTTGAGGTGGTTCGAGATGATAGGAGGGGATCTGACGGCAATCGAGGCGGAGGTCAGGCAGGAGGTAGTGGGGGCCGTGATGGAGGCCTTGGTGAGGCCGTGGTGGTATCCGTGATGGTGGCCAAAGTGATCAGCCAAGGAGAATTATCAAGCACAGCAGATTGAACACCCCTATCAGTGAGATCTTGAAGAGAGTAAATCTGCCTGCGTCGAGGAATGGACTTCTGGGGCAGGGATCAAAACAGTTATTGTGATTATCACAAAGATAGAGAGCATCTAACTGATGATTGTTACAACTTGAGGCAAGTGATTCAGATGCAGATTGATAGGGGCGATTTGAAGGAGTATTTAGAGGAGAATGTTGAGTGAGATGATCAGAGAAGGCAGGAGAGAAATATGGTTGATGTGATTCATGACCCGTTGCCCAGTATGGCCCATTTGAATAATCAAATCATGACTTTGTCGCACACTTTTGATGTTCCCCAGTATCCCGCCAGCGAAGATAGAGTGATCAGCTTTTCCCAGCGAGAACTGGCTATCACTAAGAGTCACGGGAATCAGCCGATAATTATCACGATGTATCCAGGTAACAACATAGAGCAGCGAGTCGTGGTGGATTCGGGGGCGAGCATGAATGTTTTGTATTATGATGCTTTTAAGAGGATGAACTATGCGGAGGCCAATTTGGTCCCCTATAAGGGATATTTAGAAGGCTTTACCAACCATTCTGTCAAGGTGAAGGGAACAATCGTGTTGGATGTTGAGATATGCGAAGGTTGGCAAGATCTGAAAACATTGAATTCATGGTGATTGACCTTGTTTCCCCTTACAATGCTATAGTGGGAATCCCGTTCATTTGAGCTTTGAAATGGTTTTGTCGATTCCCCACCAAAGGGTGAAATATCCTACTCCCAATGGGATAGGCTGTTTGAAGAGCGAGGTGATCAAAGTGATAAGGAAAAAGAAAGAAATGCAAAAGGCCAAGGCAGAAAGCACGAGCTCCATGACTACCAAGTCTGCTTCTAGCCAACTGAGGATAAATGTGGTTGAAATTGTGGAGGTTGTGGAGGATGAAGCTGATTGGATAGTGACAAAAAGCATGAGGAATGGAACATCTATGGTAGTGGCCGCGACAAGGGATATTCCAGAAGTGACGACGGTTGGAGGAGAGGAGGTGCAGGAAGTTGAAGTGGTGAATGAGTGAGAATCTGGTCTGGATGTGGGGCGAGAATTGGGAAATGAGGTGATTGAGGTGCGAGAACCTGAGGACAATGCTCCTAAGCAGGAAGTTGATGTGACAGAGATGCGGGAACCCGAGCCTGAGGTGGCTGAGCGGGATGTAGATGGCGAGAACAGTTTTGCGATGGAAGTAGTGAATGTGGCCCATAATTTGAGTTATGCAAGGGTTGTGAGGTTGGTACATGTGGCAGAGCCGAGGATTGAGGAAATTGTTGAAGAAATTATTGATGAGTCTGATGAGGATTATGAGACCGTTTAGGTGGAGGATGCAGAGGGGAGGCCTACTGGGAACATTTTTGCTGATCCCAGGAAGGTGATTGTCGCCAGGAGCAGGAAGAGGAAAATAATGGAGGTGGAAACTCTGCAAGTGCGAGATGAGCCTGACATTCTGGCGGGAGAAGAGTTGGAAGTGAACAGTTATTTTCCAGAGAAGAAAATAAAGATTGGTAAACAATTGTCGCGAGATGAGTGGGAATGCTTGGTTGAGTTTTTGAAGGAGAATTTGGATGTGTTTGCTTGGCGATCGGAGGATATGAGGGGAATTGACGAGAATGTGGCTATGCACTGTTTGAACGCTGATCCTGACATAGAGCCATTTAAACAAAAGGTGCGGCATTTGTCTCCTGAGAAAGAGAGGGCAGTTTTGGAAGAGGTTGACAAGCTACTGAAGGCGGGAATAATTGAGAAGATCCAATACCCTATTTGGTTGGCCTGTCCGGTGATGGTTTTGAAGTCAAATAAGAAGTGGATATAGATTTTACTGATTTGAATACGGTATGCCCCAAGGATTGTTATCCTTTGCCCAAGATTGACAAGTTAGTCGACTCTATTGCCGGCCACAAGGTGTTCAGTTTCATTGATGCTTATTCTGGGTACCATCAGATTAAATGGCTGATGAGGACGGGGCGAAAACAACTTTTAGGACGCTGAAAGGAAATTTTTGCTATAAGAGGATGCCGTTTGGCCTGAAGAATGCTGTAGCGACTTATCAACAGATGGTGAACGAGGTGTTTAAGTCGCAGATTGGGCGAAATATTGAAGCGTATATTGATGACATGGTGATTAAGACAAAGGAGAATAATCATTTGCTAGATCTCGCAGAGACTTTTGAGAATTTGAGGAGAAATTCCATGAAGCTGAATCCTAGTAAGTGTACTTTTGGAGTCACGGCGGGAAAATTTTTGGGGTTTTTGGTGAATAGGCGCAGGATTGAGGCCAACCCAGAGAAAATTCAGGCTTTGCTGGACATGTCGCCTCCTACGTCTATCCGCGAGATCCAGCGGCTGAATGGGAGGATAATTACATTGGGGTAGTTTATTTCCAGATCTACGGAGAGATGTTTACCCTTTTTTAATGTGTTGAAAGGCGGGAAAAAGTTCGAATAGGATGAAGAGTGCAGAGTGGCATTTGAAGAGATGAAGGCTTACTTGGGGAAGCCACCTTTGTTATGTAGCCCAGTTGAAGGGGAAGAGCTTTTTGTGTATTTGGCGGCTTCAGACTATGCAGTTGCAGCAGTTTTGGTGAGAGAGGATGGAGGTATTCAGAGGCCAGTTTATAATGTTTCGAAGGCTCTGAGCGAGATTGAATCGAGATATTTTAATGCCGAGAAGTTGGCTTACGCTCTGGTGGTGGCGACGAGAAAGTTGATGGCTTATTTTGTCGCCCACTCTATTGTTGTTTTGTCTGATGCCCCATGGAGAAAGATTTTGCAGCAGCCTAACTCGACGGGAGGATTGTTGAAATGGTCAATTGAGTTGACAGAGTTTGATATAAGGTATGAATCCCGCTGAGCGATAAAGGCGCAGGCGTTGGCTGATTTTATTGTTGAAACTTCATTCACTAGATCTCAGGCGGAATTGGTCGAGGAGACAGGGAAGAGAAAGGCTGCAAAATGAGCGGTACCTAGTTTGATTGAGGAGAAGGAGAGGCCGGCGAAATGTTGGGTTTTGCATGTGGATGGGTCATCAGCAAAGGATAGGGGAGGTGCGGGAATAATTTTGGTGTCACCTGATGAAGAGTGTAAATATGAGAAGGCATTCAGATTCAAGTTTTCGGTGTCAAACAACCAGGCAGAGTATGAGGCCTTGGTGGCGGGAATTGAATTGGCAAGGGATATTGGGGTGAAAAGGATTGTTGTTCATTTCGATTCTCAGTTGATTGTGAATCAAGTACGAGGCGAGTATGGGGTGGTGAACTCAGTTTTGATAAAGTACTGTAATTTGGCGAGAAGCATTTTGAGCAGGTTTGAGTTTTGGGAGCTGGTGCAAATTGATAGGGCCGAGTATTCTCAGGCAGATGCATTAAGAAGAGCGGCCAGAGGCGAAATGAATGAGGTGGCTAATGAGCCAATGGTTGAATATGTAGATATGCCGGCAATCAATAGGCCCGTAGTGATGGAGATTGAGGAGGCTGAGAGAAATTGGGTGACGGAAATGAAAGATTTTCTGGATAAGGGGGAATTGCCGCCTGATGAGGAAAGGGCTAAGTTGGTAAAGGTGACCTCACCGCAGTTTACTGTGCAGGATGGTATTTTGTATCGAAATCATTTTCGAAGCCGCTGATGAGATGTATAGAGCCAAGCCTAGTGCCAAAAGTTTAGTTTGAAATTCATGAAGGCGTGTGTGGAGGCCATCCGGGGGCGAGATCTTTGGTGAAAAAAGTTTTGTTTCATGGGTATTACTGGCCCAGTTTGAGGAAGGATGCTGAGGATTATGTGAAAAAATGCGAGAAGTGTCAAAGATTCGGCAATATCCTAAGGCAGTCCGCGACTGAGCAGACCCCGATAGTGGCGACATGGCCTTTTGACATGTGGGGAATAGATTTGATTGGGCCATTCCCAAAGGCCAAGGGAGGATGTCAGCATGTGGTTGTCGTCGTTGATTATTTTACAAAGTGGACTAAAGCGAAGGCCTTGGCGACAATCAATGAAGATAATGTGATCAGGCTTATTCAGGAAAATATTTGGTGTAGATATGGGCTGCCCAGAGCTATTGTTTCTGATCATGTAACACAGTTTGGGAAGAAGTTTTCAGCGAAATGTGCGAGAATGAATGTAAAGCACTGGATGTCGGCAGTGTATAGGCCACAATGTAATGGGCAGGCTGAGGCGGCAAATAAACAAATCATTGCCGCCATTTGCAAGATTCTAGAAGGAAGAGGTGGTGCCTGGTTGGAAGAATTATCGACGGCACTGTGGTATGTCAGAACCACCATAAAGGGCTCAACTGGTGAGACGGCGTTCGCGCTGACTTATGGATCTGAAGCCATGGCACCAGCCGAGATGGCGCTGCCAACATATCGAGTGACTTATTATGATGAGGTAATAAATGGCCAGAGGCATTGCAATGATTTAGATCTTAGTGACGAGAAGAGGTTGCAGGCGAGAATGAGGATGACAAATTACAAGCAGAATATGAAGGCCCAGCACGACAAGCGAGTTAACAAGAGATCCTTTAATGTCGATGATTGGGTTCTTAGAAGTGCGGAGGCCACGGGGCCTAAGCCAGGATTTACTAAGCTGAATGAAAAGTGGGAGGGGCCGTTTCAGGTGATCAAGGTTGTTCGTGAAGGAATTTACAAGCTGAAGAAGCAAGATGGGGAAGAGTTGAAGAACGCATGGAATGTTGATAACTTGAAGCGTTTTTATCAATGAAGTTGTCGCGCCTGTTTGTGATTCAACCTTTTGATTGTCGTCCTAGATAGCAAAAGTTATATAACTTTTCTTGTAATTTAATCGTTATGATTGTCGCTCATATGGGGAAAAGTTATGTAAAACTTGTCATTCTAGAAGGATGTAACTTGTATATATGATTGAAAAGATGGCGGGAATCTTTCAGCGACATGTTTGTATTGTGTTCATTCATACTTGTAACCTTCTAACAAGATTAATTTTGTGTTTCATGGATCAATGGATGAATGGACGAAGGCACGAGGATCGGGAGTTGAACATGGAATGACGAAAAGAGGCAAGCTTGAAGATGGAGGCAAGTTGTCGCTAAAGCTTGAAGTTGGAGGCAATAAAGATTGCCGCTAAAGCTTGAAGATGGAGGCAAGTTGCCGCTAAAGCTTGAAGTTGGAGGCAATAAAGATTGCCGCCGAAGATGCGTCCTGGCTTGTAGGGCCAGGCGCCTGGAACACTACGTGCTGGCTTGTAGGGCCAGACGCCTGGAACATTGCGACTTGGCTTGGAGGGCAGGCGCCGGGAACACTGTGTGCTGGCTTGTAAGGACAGACGCCTGGAACATTGCGACCTAGCTTGGAGGGCCAGGCGCCTGGAACAAAACGAAACATAATGGGAACAAAAAATGTGGTCAAGGAATATCTTGTCGCAGAGGTGTGATGTACCCGATTTTTGAAATCAAACGGAGTCGCCACGCCATTTTTATTTTGAGGGCCAAAACTTTGAAAAAAACCCGAGATCAGAGATTTAGGTTCGGAGGTCATGTTACGCGTCGGGAAGGACGTTAGTGTGCACCCGACGCGCCTCGCAAAACGAGTCTTCCAAACATTTGAAATCCTTTGTGTGTGTGTGTGTGTGTGTGTGTGTGTGTGTGTGTTTTGACCAAAATGAGTTGAAACTGAGAAAAACAAAAATGGAGAACTCTTTATAAGACTTTGAACAATCCCCAAGATTTTTGGTATGATTTTTGGATTGATTCTTGGCACTCAAAAGATTTTTGGATTTGAAAAGCAATTCTGCCAGAATGAAAGAAGGCAGTTGACCCTTGACTTTGAAATGGACTTAAAGGCTTCAAAACCTCAGAATCTGGGGAAAGTCCGAGAATGAAAGTTTCTTAAAACACCCTAAATAGGGTTTCTGCAAAGTAACTTTCCATTTTTGAAGTAATTTGAGGGGTCAAAACCTTCTGGAAATCTCAGATGTGAAATCTGGATTTCCAGAAGCTGATGAACTGGCCTCTAAAAGAAAAATTGAAAAAAGGAGTTTTACTCACTCAAAAAATAAAATAAAAATATTTCTGGAAATATCTGGATGTTGGCTACAAAAAGTATTTTGTAGTCAACACCCAATTCCAAGTTTTACTGGGTCCAAAAAATAGGAAAATGGACTGAGGTCTCAGAACAATGCTACTGGACAGCAAGATGTTCTTGAGGGAAAATGTGATTTTTGGGGGGTTTGCATCTATGTTCACCCCATTTTCATCCCTAGACTTGATACCACTACTTTTTGTTAAGTGTTTATCATATTCAAGTCATCCTTGGGGAATTTATGGGATTTAAACATGTCCTTTGCAAAGGGAAAGGGGGTTTTGTAAAGATGAAACCAAAGAGAAAGAATTAACTAGAGATCTAAAATGTGGACCATTTGAGATGGTCATTCATGAAGATGAACTTCAAGATGACCATCTTAGGTCAAAACTCAAGTTAAACTAGACATAAAATAAGTCAAAGTAAGAAGAACAAGATGATCAAGAGATCAAAAGAGAATTTTAGGGTTTTGAGAAGGAGGGCTTTACCAATGGTGACACCCTATCTTCCTAGGCTTGGAATTTGACTTGAGAAGTATCAAGATTTGGTGTTTGGCTTGAGGAGTATCAAGGTTTGGTGTGTTTGGTATTTGATTGGGAAAGATTCAAGAGAAAATGGTGGCAATCTAAGGATTCCCACTGTTTTCTCTCTATATTTCGCCAGAACTTCGTTGCTGTGAGTAAGTTGTGTTGTGTAAACTGAGAGAGGAGGGTTCAATTTATAGCCCTCTGAAATCCTCAATCATGTCCGCGCGGAGGGTATCGTCAGCGTGCACTGTTCATTAATTACTCTCCGAGCTTTGGACAGAAGAAAAATCTTTTCAAAATTCAAATTAATCACCGCTTTTGTTCCAAATAGCTTTCTATCTTTGGTTTTTTGGCTTTTTTGAGATTCTTTTCTAGGCTTAACCTTAAGTGGCAATGCCCACTTTACCCTCATTTTGTTAGAAAGGTTAGGGTTTGTTAGGAATGTTAGAAATGTTAAAACTTTCGTTAACTTTCTAACGAAAAAGCTACCAATTCAAATTGGAGCACTTACAGTAGCCCCTCGGCGACGGTGCTTTCGAAGGAAGCGGGGTCGTCGATAAGAGTAAGGCTCCAAATTTGACAGGATGATCAAGTGATCGAGTGGCTGAACCTATTTAATAGGGTACCTACGTATCCCGAGTGGGAATTAAGCCGGCCGTAGTTCGGGTCTTTGACCCTGGGGATGATGGCGTTTTAGGTGCCTCGAACCTGATGAGCGAGTTCTGCAGTCGGTTGCTGGAGAGAAACTCTGCCGGGGATAGGAGATGACCATCTTCGGTCGGACGGCTGAACCTAATGATAGGCTACCTACGTATCCTTAAGAGGAATCAAGCCGCCGTAGTTCGGGTCTTTGACCCCGGTGATGGCGTTTTAGGTGCCTCGAACCTGATGAGCGAGTTCTGCAGTTGGTTGCTGGAGAGAAACTCTGCTAGGGATAAGAGATGATCATTTTGATCGGAGGGCTATCCGCTCTGCTGGGGATAGAAGTGACCATTTTTGGTCTGATGGCTGAAATTGTATATCCGCTCTGCTGGGGATATGAATGACCATTTTCGGTCTGATGGCTATCCGCTCTGCTGGGGATAAGAGATGATCGCCTTGCCTCGAGGGCTATCCGCTCTGCCGGGGATAGGAGTGACCATTTTCGGTCCGATGACCGAAATTGTATATCCGCTCCGTCGGATAATTGCGATTTATCGCTTCCCGGTGTCATGTGTGATGGCGTCTTAGGTGCCTCGAACTTTGATGATGGCGTCTTCGGTGCCTCGAACCTCAGAGATGGCATTTTAGGTGCCTCGAACCTCGGGAGATGGCGTTTTAGGTGCCTCGAACCTTCGAGATGGCGTTTTAGGTGCCTCGAACCTTGGAGATGGCGTTTTAGGTGCCTCGAACCTGATGATTTGGGATAGATGGACTTCGGTCTTATGTCTGCCGCCGAAGGATGACCGTGCCGGGTCGAGTGGCCGGACCTAATGATAGGCTACCTACGTATCCCTAGTGGAATCAAGCCGGCCGTAGTTCGAAATCTACTCGAGATTCTCGTTGGCTTTGGGATTCCGTTAACTTCGCTGGGATTTCGATAGCCTTGGCTGGGAAAAACAGACGTATTTGCTTCGGGAAATCGGTCTTACGCTTTATCACGGAATGATTTTGATGAAAGATACGGGATTCCGTTATCTTTCTCTGGCACTCGGTCTTATGTTTAACTCGCCTAGGATGATTTTGATGAAAGATACGGGATTCCGTTAACTTTCTCGGGAAGTCGGTCTTACGTTTAACTCGCCGGAATTTCTTTTGAGGGTATGAACCTAAATGGGATCTGAGTTCAGGAGTATGAACCTAAGTTGAGGTTTGGTTCAGGACTATGAACCTAAATGGGAACTTAGTTCAGGAGTATGATCCTAAGTTGAAGTTCGGTTCAGGAGTATGAACCTAAATGGGAACTTAGTTCAGGAGTATGATCCTAAGTTGAAGTTCGGTTCAGAGTATGAACCTAAATGGGAACTTAGTTCAGAGTATGATCCTAAGTTGAAGTTCGATTCAGGAGTATGAACCTAAATGGGAACTTAGTTCAGGAGTATGATCCTAAGTTGAAGTTCGGTATCTGAGGGAGACTATTTGAAGGTGTTCTCACTAGGGAAGATTCGGGCTTGCGAGAACTATCGGGAAGAAGGGTGACCAATGTTGGTTAAGTGGATGGACCTATGGTAGGCTCACAGTTCGTCAAAGGGGATGGCAATAACGAGAGGCCATGGGCTTTGTGCCCAAGATTGATCGTTTCTTGGGGGTCATCCGAGGATTGACCATTTTAGGGAATTCTCCCGAGGATTGACTATTTTAGGGAAGTCACCCGAAGATTGACTATTTTAGGGAAGTCGCCCAAGGATTGACTATTTTGGGGAAGTCGCCCTATGGTTTGACTAATTTTGGGAAGTCGCCCTATGGTTTGACTATTTTTGGGAAGTCACCCTATGGCTTGACTGTTTTGGGGAAGTCACCCTAAGGTTTTGACTGTTTTGGGGAAGTCGCCCTAAGGTTTTGACTGTTTTCAGGAAGTCACCCTATGATCTGACTATTTTTGGGAAGTCTCCCTGTAATCTGACTTTTTTTTTTTTTTTTTTTTTTTTTTTTTGGGAAGTCACCCTATGGTTTGACTGTTTTCGGGAAGTCGCCCTAAGGTTTGACTATTTTTGGGACGTCGCCCTGTAATCTGACTATTTTTGGGATGTCACCCTAAGTTTTTGACTGTTTTGGGGTAGTCGCCCTAAGATCTGACTATTTTTGGGAAGTCACCCTAAGATCTGACTATTTTTGGGAAGTCACCCTATGGTTTGACTATTTTTGGGAAGTCGCCCTATGGTTTGACTATTTTTGGGAAGTCGCCCTGTAATCTGACTGTTTTTTGGGAAGTCACCCTATGGTTTGACTATTTTGGGGAAGTCGCCCTATGGTTTGACTATTTTTGGGAAGTCACCCTATGGTTTGACTATTTTGGGGAAGTCGCCCTATGGTTTGACTATTTTTGGGAAGTCGCCCTATGGTTTGACTATTTTTGGGAAGTCGCCCTGTAATCTGACTGTTTTTGGGAAGTCACCCTATGGTTTGACTATTTTGGGGAAGTCGCCCTATGGTTTGACTATTTTTGGGAAGTCACCCTATGGTTTGACTATTTTGGGGAAGTCGCCCTATGGTTTGACTATTTTTGGGAAGTCGCCCTGTAATCTGACTGTTTTTGGGAAGTCACCCTAAGATTTGATGATAATGTTCTTTTAGAAAAGTAGTTGACTAAGATATGCTTTCATACTTGTGCTGTGCTTACCTGTAGCTGCCGAAAGGACTGAGGCTACGGCTGATGTTGATGAAGAGTTGTTGGGTTGCCGTTCGTGGGACGGTTTCTGCTGACGATTTGCTGTGTTTGGAGGCATTTTGACCTGAAGGAGGAATTTGGTTGAGTCTGCATCTTGCTGGTGATCGTTAACCTTGTAGAAGTTGTTGAACTTGTCTTCACATTGGGACTTCTTGCTTTTGAGAACTTGGTGTCTCTGACCGCATTATATTTGAGAACTTGGCGTCCCTGACCGATTCGTATTTGAGAACTTGGTGTCCCTGACCGATTCGTATTTGAGAACTTGGCGTCCCTGACCGATTTGTATTGGAGAACTCGCGTCCCGACCGATTTGTATTGGAGAGCTTGGCGTCCCTGACCGATTTGTATTGGAGAGCTTGACGTCCCTGACCGATTTGTATTGGAGAGCTTGGCGTCCCTGACCGATTTGTATTTGAGAACTTGGCGTCTCTGACCGATTTGTTAGACACTGGAGGTGGTCTTCGTTGGGGGTTGTTTTCATCCATTTGTGGACATTGGGGGTCGTCTTTAGCAAGTTGCGCACGCCGGAGCTTGTCTTTGCCAAAATCGTAGATGCCGGAGGCCGTTCTTCATCCGTTTGTGGACATTGGAGGTCGACTTTGGTGAAGATCATCCTTGCCGAAAAGGGGGATTTGATTTCACGTTTGAATTCCCGCATTCGTTAGTGAAGAGGAAGATGCATATATGACATTCATGATGACAGATGCATGATAGAGCCAAAAATGATTGTGAGAGTATCACCGCATATGTTTGCGAGATGATGCATTTACTTGCTTTCGAAGATGCACCTAGCCTAAGCTGACAGGAAATTATGATTTATGATCTTCAATTCACTTAGGATTTTTCCTATTGATTCAAGTTTTGTGCATGCTACATGAGCCCTCGGGAGATTTTTGTGGGGATGCATGGTTATGTATGTGTCCTGGAGACCGCTTGGAACAGATTTTGAGCATGTGGGGGATGAGAACCCTTGATCGCGATTTAAACAAATGTTGTTGTGGTGAGGTTTTGTCAAGTGATCACATGGACCTCAATTTTGATGAGATTGGATTCGGATCCCTGGTCTTGATTGGAATTTTCTCTCTCAATCTTGGTCATTTGAAGCCGATGCCGATGTGCTCTAGGGCACGTTGATATGAGTGAAGCTTCTTTCATTTGGGTGAGCCGTGACCTCGGCCGAAACCTTATCCGGAGAATGATTTGATGGAATTGCTAATGCCGGGAGAAACCCCGATCTTGAATTCCGATGCTACGGAGGCCGCCGTGTACCAAGTTCAAGCCGAAATTCTTTCTTGATAAAATTCGGGTCCAAAAGATCGTCTTGACAAAGCCCCGGATCCCGAGTAGGCAAAGCCTGGATTTTGAAGAAGTGACTTGGCGAATCTATCTCGTAGTGAAGAACGCAATGTGGACCCAAGGATGACTATAGAAGTCCCATCTTAAAGAGCCGATACAGAGAACCCGGGAGGACCGCTTAGCAAGCCCCACGTGAAGAAACACAGAGCGCCTTATTGCGACAGAGTCATCATGTGACCAAGGAGGCACCCATCTTTTCGCATCTTAGTCAACCGCCAATGGACAAGACTCAAGAATGTTTACGTGCGGGGCACATCTTTCGAAAAGTGGGAATGAATCCCGATTTTGTGTAGACACACTCGCTTTAGGTTTGACTCTTTTGAGAGAGTATAAGCGTTACAAGGTGTGGAAAAGTGTATGGAAGCCCCCGCCGACGTAAAAGACAAAGGTTTGGCTCTATTTTCCTATGATGTAGAGAGAGAAGACTTGTCGAGACACTTGAAAAATTGTCTTATTCATGATGATCACAAGGCTGCTTAAAACCCTTTGTTAATGTTCGGGTTATTCAACTCCTAAATCTGATATGAACAAATATTTTGATTAATCACAAGGAGAAAACCAACTGATATCGAGGATCAAGCTCGGAAAGTGTATAGGGACGATCCCTGATGAGACCGGATTTTTTTTCTTTTTTGAGATTTGTTTGTGATTTCGACCGGACCATTTCTGGTTGCCTACGTTCCCTCCATTATGAAGAGCTCAGGTCGCCGTAGTTCGGGCCTATCCCGAATGAAAAGAGAATGAATGTTGAAATTCGAGGGTCTGAGGACCTTTGGGGATTTTGAGGATTTGGAGGATTGAATAACATATCCCCTTAGAGTGTCCATGAAAGACACGGATGCGAAGCCCCAGTGGGACATCCACGGCAAGTGTTTGTGAGGAGAAATGAAATATGCTCACATGAAGGGAAGGGTTGAATTTGCACAATCTTTGATTGGTAATTTTGGACCAAGATGGATTAGATTCCAATTTTAAGCAAGCAATGAAGCATTAATTTGATCCTGACATCGAGGATATTAGAATGAAACTGCTATCCGATAGGGACTGTAGTTGGGTTTCCGGGCTTCGATCGGCCATCGGGTGATTTTGGGAAATTTTGACCTCTTAAGATGAGAGGTCGGCTGGGCCTTTTGCTGACTGAACCTCTAAAGATGAGAGGTTGGCTTGTAGGGACGTGTTTGGGAAATCTATGGCGGGGAAGATTGATTGCCTCTAAGAATGAGAGGTCAAATTTTGACTTTGGCCAAAGGCGAGGGTAATGGGAGTATCCTCTAAAATAGAGAGGATGGCTTGGGATTGATTTAAGGTAATGGTAAGAGGAAGTCCGAGCTACTGACAACTTTTTGCGATCTTGCGAGAATTCAGGCTCCTTTTTGATCATTGGAGAGCTTCTTGAGATGTCGGGGACTTTTGAGTTCTTCTTCTTTTTTTTTTTTTTGGAAGGCTTCCTGAGGAGCTTGGAATTATATCCGAGATTGTGAGGATTTTAAAATCCTTCTTTTTTTTTGTTTCTTTTTGTTTTTTTTTTTTGTTTTTTTTGTTTTTTTTTTTTGTTTTTTTTTTTTTTTTTTTTTTGACTTGGAAAGCTTCCTGAGGAGTTGAGGATTATCTTTGTCCTTCCTTCATGGCTTGAGATAATTTGCGCATCGCCGATTCTCGAAACTAACTTCTCGGGCTCGCTTGGACTTTCTCTCAGCATGGAGCAAAAATGATGGCTAAACCGGGTTTCAAAACACGCCGATCTTGAAATGAGAGGGTAGTGTTTAGTAAGGGTGAGGTAATGGCTTTCCTATGGGTGAAAGGTTTCAACCGCAATCCCTACTGGATGACCTAAACGAGATTAAGTCTTCATTGCTTGATTAAGCTTTATATGAGAAAAGATCCATGCAAATTCATCGAGCAACGAGATGATGATGACGAAAGGGATGTGAGCATATGAGATGCAAGATGGGGAGTTGGTAAGCCCCAATTTGGGAAGGATATCAATTGATTTTCTCTCTCTGATTAGTTTAAATATTAATCATTTTCGAAGAATTAGTGGTTGAGCAAAGACAAGTGATCATTTTGGATAAAACCATTTCAATTAAGTGTAACGTGGGTGCGCAAGTGATGTCTCGAGTCTAGCAAGAAAAGAAAAAGACTTATATTAAAAATTAGACACTTAACCACTATGTCCAAAATGGACTACAACGACAAATGTCCAGGAAGGACTTAGGTGAAATAAAAGTACTAGAACCTACGAAGGTTGACTCAAAAGACTATTTTAAAGATAGGTAGCCCCCGCCTAGCCGCTCTTTGCCGTTGAACCATGCATCTATTCTTCGAAGCCGGAGACGGGAGCTATTGCACCTTTCCATCAGATTTCCTTGGCAACTTTTTGCTCAATCCAACCATCTTCATTGCCTCGCGATGACCGGTTCATTGACCTTGCAAAGGGACGAGTCAAACTCCATTGTGCCCACAAGGCTTGAACCACCAAACTCGATCATGTTGACACTCATGTTGTTAAGGAGCGGGTTATTGATAGTGTTAGGCCCTTCAGCATCTCTAACCTCCCTTGCTCAATCAAACCTTGGATGGCCTTTTTCAGGGGGACGCAATCATCCGTCAGTGCCCATGGTATCGATGAAAGGCACAATGCTTGGAGGTATCCAAAGGAGCATTGGGGTTTCTAGGCCGATAATTTTCCAAAGGCCGGAGCAAACCTTCTCTCACCAAACCTCGAAGATATCACTCAAAGGCATCCCAAAGTTTCCCAAGTTTTGGAGCCTGGATCCGGATGGATCGTGCTTCTTGGGAACAAAGGAAGTGGCATTGTTACAGTCCGTCCCGCATAGCTAATCACTTCTTTACCTTTTGGTGAGCCGTGTTGGAGGTGGAAGAAACCCGGTATTCAGAAGCGTGTGCAGCAGCCGCCGATTGTAAGCCTTTTCGAACTTAGCCCCGAATTAACCATTGCACGCAAGTCGCCGTAGGAAGTGACCGAGGGAAGCTCTCAAATGCGGCTTCAAGCATGACCGAAAGATGTCTAATCGCTCCTCGTCGAGGGAGGAATGGCCATTTCACCGAGCTTTAAGTTCCACCTCTTATAGAAATCCCCAATATTCTCATTAGGGCGTTGCATCGTCGTTTGCGGTGTCAACTCGTTTGTCTCCCATTCCAAGTTGGCTTTATACTTATCCGTGAAAGCACCGGTGATCCGTTCCCAAGTAGCCCTAGCTTCAGCCGCAATCGGAAAACCATTTCAAAGCCCCGACTTCAAAGAGAGACTAAAGTAATCGGCCAACCGCCGATTTGTGCATCCCTTAGCCTTCATTGCCAAAGTATAGGTGTCCAAGTGAGTTTTAGGGCATGCACTCCCGTCAAACAATTCCAGAGCGGGCATCACAAACTTGTGAGGCAAAGGGGACAATCGAGCCTGGGATCCGTAGGCCGAAGAGCAAGTGTTCTTTTGGCGCCAATTCAAGAATCTGTGCTTTCATTTCCTTGTGTTGCTCCATAAACCAAGCCAATTGGGGATCCAAAGGTGGAGCGGGAATTCCCGAGCCGATATTTGAGCCAGAAGAGGACTAGCTGTTGGTGGTGCATTAGTGGAAGGAATACCATACTCCGGGGCATAGGTGAAAACTCGTTCTTGGCCCAAATTACCCCGGGAGTGTAGGTAGGAGCTTGGGCAAAGGGATAGAACCCAAATGACTTGCCGTTGGCTTCCAATCGGCAGAGAAGATGGAGGCAGATCTCGAGGTAGCCGATGGCTCGATTTCCTGAGTGAGGCCCATAAGTAAGCTTAAGTGCGGGGCCGCCGTCCCCGGTTGTTGAGTTGCATGGCCGGGTTGTGGCAAGGATGCATAACCGAGAGGATACCGTGGTCCCGGTGATTCTCGATGAAACGGGATGGGGGCTTGGTAACCCGTTGAACCCCGAGTGAGGAAACGGGTTTGCGGAAGCCGTATGAGGAGCAACCGATCTAGCATCATTCGAGGAGGGGCTCCCGACCGTTGCCCCAAACCAAACCGTGGTGGCATTCCAAACCGTTGCTGCGAAAGTCCGGATTGATTGGTCCCAAACCGAGGCGGGATCCCAATTTGCCGTGGCATTCCGGTATCCCCAACCATGGGAAGGCATTCCGTACCGACTTTGTCCCCACCGAGGCATTGCGAACCGGCTCGTCCCGTCAGCCGCATGGATCCAAGTGGTCTCAGCTGGGAGCCGGCCGACCTAGGGATCGAGGAGCATGGGCTCGTGGTAGTACCGTGGGAGGCCGGTGGTGGCATCCCGGAGTAGTCGGGTTGACCAAGAGCGGGATTGTGGTCTTCCTCTTCTTCCACAGCCGAAGGTGCCATCCGGTTGAGACCGGCGGCCAATCCATGGCTTTTGATAGCCTCCATAAGGCCGTTCAACCGTGCTTCCCGGCGCACTCTCATCTCTGTTCGCTAGCCGATTCCACCGTTGTTCTCGTCCGAGGAGTCCCGGGAGGCGGAGTGACGTTGTCCCCATCGTTACTGCCTGATGCACATTCTAAAATTCGGAGTCGGAAACAGACGGTGAAGCCGATGATGCGCTTGACTCTTCCCAACCGATTAAACGGTGACCCGTGCCCGAAACCAACCTTTGTGCGGAGTCATGGGGAAAGACACGAGGTTTCGATGTCGGGAATGGAAGGAGGGTAGGTGTTTGGGCTTTTGGCTCATGCAACATGCGATTATTTGTTCATGTTTACTTAAACATGCTTTATTAACCTAATCGGTTGGAAAAGATTGCTCTTCTTTTTCGCAAACTACTCGATTCCCGGATCGCCGGGCCCCGTCACTACGTCTATAAGCCCCTCGTATTCCACCCGTATTTCGACCTCCCGTGGACAGCCCCGGCGAGGGTCCTATAGGGCAAGCGGGTCCTACCGACCGAAAGAAAACGATCCTAAAAGTCCGCGGGTAATCGAGTCTTAACGAGCATTCGATGTAAATTACGGACAAAGCCGACGTCAAAAGTCAAGATCATGTCCGAGGGCTCGACGAAAAGTCGGCATGATTTGACCGATAAGCGTCCACAATTGATCTTGACTTGTCGTCATTTAAGCCGTAATTAGGCATGGAATATTCATTAATCCTTGATGACTCGTCAATGCCGGGAGTCCGTTGTATAATTTGTGCCGCCGTAGCCGAAGTCAAGGCGCCTGGTCAATATCTTGGTCAAAGTCTCGCGGCGGAAAACCGCGTAACTTCGACCGATTAGGGTCCCCGAAAGATATTGAGTCGGTATGCCGACAAAGGCTTGAAAGGAAAGGTCTATACACGGACAGGCATGACACGTACTGCACTAAAACCAACCGGTCTCGGACAAAGTGTGTCACTGACAAGTGCGTGGTCGACACGAGGCTCCATGGGATGTTTGGGTAGTCCCGTGCTCATCCGAGAGGCGTAATAAGACCAAACGGACCGCGACAAGGATTTCCCTGTTAGGGACGTAGTGTGCAAAGTGTAAGGTCACGTGCGCGTAGTGTGCAAGCAAGCCTATCTTCTTTTTCCGAGAAAAATAGAAATTTTTTATGTGTCTTAAAAAGGCATGATGCATGATTTTTTGAATTTTTTTTTTTTGAAAATTTTTTTGAAAATTTTATGAACACATAAGCACATAAGCACAAAAATTCCGACAGCTTAGGGACATTATTCCGACAAATAAAATTTTGACTTTTCCGAGGCGGCCAAAAACAAACACGAAAACTGTGCAAAAATCAACACACACAAAGCAAAGGATTTTCAAATGTTGAGACGGAAGCTTGACCCTCAAAAGCTTTTCTTTTTTTTTGAAAATAATGATACCGGTACGTGGGATTGTTAGACCACAATTTATCCCCGACTCGTGTTAGGAGGCGATAACGGGAAGTTTAATGGTTTCCACCAATATACCAAATATCATTTTTTTTTTTTAGAAAAAGCTTATTAATCGTCCCCAGCGGAGTCGCCACTGTGATGTACCCGATTTTTGAAATCAAACGGAGTCGCCACGCCATTTTTATTTTGAGGGCCAAAACTTTGAAAAAAACCCGAGATCAGAGATTTAGGTTCGGAGGTCATGTTACGCGTCGGGAAGGACGTTAGTGTGCACCCGACGCGCCTCGCAAAACGAGTCTTCCAAACATTTGAAATCCTTTGTTGTGTGTGTGTGTGTGTGTGTGTGTGTGTGTGTGTTTTGACCAAAATGAGTTGAAACTGAGAAAAACAAAAATGGAGAACTCTTTATAAGACTTTGAACAATCCCCAAGATTTTTGGTATGATTTTTGGATTGATTCTTGGCACTCAAAAGATTTTTGGATTTGAAAAGCAATTCTGCCAGAATGAAAGAAGGCAGTTGACCCTTGACTTTGAAATGGACTTAAAGGCTTCAAAACCTCAGAATCTGGGGAAAGTCCGAGAATGAAAGTTTCTTAAAACACCCTAAATAGGGTTTATGCAAAGGAACTTTCCATTTTTGAAGTAATTTGAGGGGTCAAAACCTTCTGGAAATCTCAGATGTGAAATCTGGATTTCCAGAAGCTAATGAACTGGCCTCTAAAAGAAAAATTTAAAAAAGGAGTTTTACTCACTCAAAAAATAAAATAAAAATATGTCTGGAAAGATCTGGATGTTGGCTACAAAGAGTATTTTGTAGTCAACACCCAATTCCAAGTTTTACTGGGTCCAAAAAATAGGAAAATGGACTGAGGTCTCAGAACAATGCTACTGGACAGCAAGATGTTCTTGAGGGAAAATGTGATTTTTGGGGGGTTTGCATCTATGTTCACCCCATTTTCATCCCTAGACTTGATACCACTACTTTTTGTTAAGTGGTTATCATATTCAAGTCATCCTTGGGGAATTTATGGGATTTAAACTTGTCCTTTGCAAAGGGAAAGGGGGTTTTGTAAAGATGAAACCAAAGAGAAAGAATTAACTAGAGATCTAAAATGTGGACCATTTGAGATGGTCATTCATGAAGATGAACTTCAAGATGACCATCTTAGGTCAAAACTCAAGTTAAACTAGACATAAAATAAGTCAAAGTAAGAAGAACAAGATGATCAAGAGATCAAAAGAGAATTTTAGGGTTTTGAGAAGGAGGGCTTTACCAATGGTGACACCCTATCTTCCTAGGCTTGGAATTTGACTTGAGAAGTATCAAGATTTGGTGTTTGGCTTGAGGAGTATCAAGGTTTGGTGTGTTTGGTATTTGATTGGGAAAGATTCAAGAGAAAATGGTGGCAATCTAAGGATTCCCACTGTTTTCTCTCTATATTTCGCCAGAACTTCGTTGCTGTGAGTAAGTTGTGTTGTGTAAACTGAGAGAGGAGGGTTCAATTTATAGCCCTCTGAAATCCTCAATCATGTCCGCGCGGAGGGTATCGTCAGCGTGCACTGTTCATTAATTACAGCTCCAGGCTTTGGACAGGAAGAAAAATCTTTTCAAAATTCAAATTAATCACCGCTTTTTGTTCCAAAGCTTTCTATCTTTGGTTTTTTGGCTTTTTTGAGATTCTTTTCTAGGCTTAACCTTAAGTGGCAATGCCCACTTTACCCTCATTTTGTTAGAAAGGTTAGGGTTTGTTAGGAATGTTAGAAATGTTAAAACTTTCGTTAACTTTCTAACGAAAAAGCTACCAATTCAAATTGGAGCACTTACAAGAGGCGATAAGCATCAAGTGAGTATCTTGTCGCAGAGGCGATAAGTATCAAGTGTGTGAATTGCCGCCAAGTTTGTAATATATTTTATTATGCATTATATCTAAAGTTACCACAAAGTTTAGTAAAACTGAGTGGCAAGAACCATGACTAGGGAGTGAGGCTGCCTAAAGACAAGCCTCACTTTTTTGAAGGGAGTAGTATGTATATAGAGATAAGATGATTAGATTCAATATTTGATAAACTATCAAAGCAAAGTTAGAATTGTCGAAAGATAAGACATGCGACATGCAAAAGTTAGAATTTAAAGCAAGTAGGAATTTCAAACAGGTTATAGAAAACAAAGCAAAGAAAGAAAACATTCACTAAGGTGAGAATCAAAAGATATGCAGCAAAAGCATAAGATAAAATGTCAAAACAAAGCGACAAAAATGATTACAAATTGTTTGGGCACGAAGGTCCACCGTCGAGATTAAAAGTAAATTGTTTTGAGACAAAATATGATTACAAAATACGAAAAGCGAAATAAAAAACAGAATAGTAAATTGTTTCGGTACAGACCCAAGGTTAAAGATAAAATTGTTTGAGGCAGTTACAATCATAATGAGGGAGGATTAGTGGCCTTCATAGGCGGCATTGAGAGCATCCTTGTTTTTTTGAGAGAAATCAACCCATGCAGGAATTGCGTTGTCGGCACGGATAGCGGGAACAGGCTAGGGGGCTTTGTCAAGAACTGCGTCTTCCTCCGCCAGTTGGGTCAGTTGGGTCAGTTCATCTTCGCTGTAAGGGACAAGGGTATATCCCTTACGGCTGTGCTCGCTGAAAATTGTCTCTGAACCCCATTTTGCTAGCCTGGCGGGGGTAATGGCGGGAATCTGGTCGACATCAGCAGCAACGGACCTTAGTATATGAAGGATCGCATTGTCGTATGCGTCCATTGTTTCAATGTCAGCTTTCATTTTGGTCGCTTCGAGGTCGTTCTTAAGTTTGGTGACCCGGTTAGCCTTAACAAAATTGTCATCCCTAAGTCGCTGATTCTTGGCGGCAAGGTTGGCAAGCTTGTCTTCAGCATCCTTATACTTTGTATCCATCTCATCCCTATAAGCATTTCTCGCCTTGATTTCCCCGTCCAGATCAGCATCCACTTTGGTTTTCTGAGCTTTCAAATCATTGATCGTTGCCTCCCGCCTGGATACCCGCCTTTTGTAGGTGTCCCTATCATTCTCAGCCTGAGTAAGGTCTTCCTCCAAGGTAGAGCACTTCTTGTCATGACCCTAAACCTAGGCACCAATTTGGTCACGTGTTGAG
Source organism: Adenophora triphylla var. japonica (assembly GCA_022495995.1). Lineage (NCBI taxonomy): Eukaryota > Viridiplantae > Streptophyta > Magnoliopsida > Asterales > Campanulaceae > Adenophora > Adenophora triphylla. Next base: position 182,172 of record JAFEMH010002863.1, read on the forward strand.
CACGGTGAGAGGGGTGCGTAGCATTTTACTTTATGCATTTCATAATAATTGGAATTTTTATGTGTTAGTTTTAACATTTTAATAATTGATTTGACATGTTAGTGATGCTAATAAATTAATTTTAATTATTTAATGTCTAAATGGAATAAATATGGATTTTGTAGTAAAGGTATAAAATTGAAAATTAAATAAAAAGCTTTATAAAAGTTGAGGGACTTATGTGTCAAAAGTGAAACTCAAGGGAGTTAATTGAAATAACTTGAATCTTGGAGGGCTTAAGTGAAAAGTTTACTTTATATATATCCTCACCTTCCTTCTCCTTCCAGTCAAACCGAGAAACCTAGAAAGAGCCATTTATCCCCCGTTTGAAAAATACTTTGATTCTATACCTTCCAAAAATCCCTAAAAATTAATCGATGCTCCGTTTTTCGATCCGACTACGGCAAAGCGATCAGGGAGACGAGGAGAACATTTAGAGCCGATCAGATCGTCTTTTTATTTCGATATATTTTTGAGTAAGTTATTATGATTTCTTTCAAATAGTTGCTCATATTAATATAAATGTTGATATTACGTGTTCTAAACGATATTTGGTATTATGGGATCAAATTATTTGGTTTTTAATAAATTTCGGGATTTATTTGGGTTGTAGGAATAAAAAGGAAAAATGGATTGGGTGATTGATTAGGATAAGATTTGGCTTGGAAATGAAAAAGTGTAATTTTATATGAAGTTATCATGTTATATATATATGATTTTTGGGATTTTAGTCAATTTTTATGACTTTGAAAATAACTAGAGATGTTTGTGATTGAAATGAATATGGGACTGTCGGGTCATTTTACTTGGCTTGGAAATGAAAAGAATCTAGGTGATAGATATGGTGTGGTAATGATTAGTCAATTAAAATGGCTTTGGAAATAAACAAGGAAGGATTGTATATAAAACTTGATATTATGTGTTATAAATGAATTCTGTAAAGTTGGAACATATAATTGGGGAATGGAAATGGAAAGAAAAGGAGTTGGGTTGAATGGGGTTATTTAGATGTCATGGCCTTAGGAATTGGGTCGGAAATGATGACGTGGTTGTTCTAATGGCTGTTGGGAATGATGGTAATATAGGTTACCCTTGACATTTGAATGTGTGGGATCACTTGTATTGACTTGGGAATGGAGGGAATTGGTTCGGGATGAATGAGTAGGTAAAGAGTGAGATTATGGTTTGGTGTGAGTTGCAAGGGACGGTAGATATGTTATAGATTATGGAGTGAGTATGATTTTGGTTTATAAATGGTATAGATACTGATTTGGGTGGTTTGGCCTAGCTGGGAAATGAGAAAAATTGGTTTGGTTTTGGTTTGGCAACTGATGTTCAACATCAGCAACACTTCTGGTGTTGGGCACGACTCGTGCCCTGTAGCACGAGTCGTGATCCTCAGCTTGGAGTCGTGATACACAATCGTGAGAATTTGGGCAGTCGTGCAGGGGTTTGGCACGACTCGTACCCTGGAGCACGAGTCGTGCCCAGGACTGGTTTGGGGTATAAATTTCAAACAACTTGGAACCTAAGCAATCTAGTTCGGATTTGGTCCTTCCTTAACTATAATCCTAGAGCAACATTAGTACTTTACAATGGCATTTTAAATAGACCAAAATGATATTGGGAAAGTCCTTAAATCTTGCTTTGAAAATGGTTGAAAGACTTGATTTAAAAAGTAACCAAAGTAATAAAACTTGGTAAATGATTATGTAAACTTTATAAAAAGTGTTCAATGATATGACAGGGATATCTAGGGCCTACTAGATTTACATTGGGCCATTTGTAATCACTTATTCATGTATACTGGTTTATTTAGTGCATGAAATAAATGTTGCACTGCGCTATTGGGTTGAACAAGAATATTAATACCCTGTTGTTGAATTGTTGCTACTCAATACTGTTAAGTTATATGTTGCATGATATCATTGGATTTAACATGTGTATGCATACCCTGTTATGGATTATTGTGGCTCAATAGATTTTATATATATGTTACACTAATTGAGGTTTAAACATGAGTAATTGTACCATGTTGTATATGTTAAACATGAATAATTGTATCATGTTGTATATGTTAAACATGAGTAATTGTACCATGTTGTATATGTTAAACATGAGTAATTGTACCATGTTGGATATGAATAAACATGAGTAATTGTACCATGTTACATATTGTTATCCCTATATGTGGATTTGACTTCAAGTAACTGTTATGTGCTTGAATGTGAATGTGATATGTGATTGATATCAGTTGATATTTTGGGGTTATAATGGAATACGACCACTTATGAGAAGTTGTAACATAAGGTGCTCGGCTTTCATTATACCTGTGTCCGTTTCCACCCCACTGTGGCCACAGTTTGGGGCTCGGTTACTATGGATATGCCTAAGCAGTTCATAGGATACTGATACCTTACACGGTTCCCTGAAAAATGGGTCTTGTAAGGCGTGAATAGGCCTAAGCCGTTCACAAGAAAAATGTGTTTCAATCCCAATGTAGTACGACTTATTGTTAAGACGGGAAAAGGTAAGGTCAGGTAACGTAAGGTGTTTACTGCTTTTCAAATGTGATATTGTGCAACTTGTTTATGTGTTGCATTCTTATATGGCATATTGCTGCATGCATAATAACTTATTGAGATTCTTTCTCACCCTTTCTCCCTTTAATTTTTTTAGTTCAGCTGAGACAGGTAGACCAGACTGGTGAGGCCGGAAAGGAGTTTGGACCGTCTTTTGGGTTGTCCGGGTATGGTTAGTGTTTGGGGAGTTGGGAATGAGGTGTGATTGTTATTATTTTGGGAAAAAAGTTGTGTATAAAGTTTTATAAATATTTTTAGTTGTAATGTTTTAAATTAAAACAGGTTATGGTTTGGTTTAAAGCAGGTTGAAATCACCTCCTAGTGGTGAGGTCATGTCCTTTTGGTTTCAAACGTTTATTCAACTTTAAAATTATTTAAATAAAAAGTTTTAATTAATAAGAGGTGGTTGGGGACCCTCCAGCTGGGGCACGAGTTCATAGGTCCCGGGGTTGGGGAGGCCCCACACTTCTTGCTCAAGCCCAAAGCAGTACTGCTGATTTGTAGGATAAAAGTGACAATCAAGTGTTAGAAATCTAAAGAACGAAATAAAAGTGAAAAGAAGTAAAGGTTTCATACCAGTGAAAGTTGGATTCCCGCATGATAGGCTGAGTGTGCAGGATCTTCCCCTTGAACATATGCGACTTGTTCAGCATCGCTGGATCGCTTTAGGGTTGTGGAGCCCAACAAGCAGGCCACTGGATCCATCCTTTCAACAATAAGTCCCTTGAGAACGGGAATATTGTTGGCTTCTTGGCAGAGAGTTTTCATACCCTCTTCATCAGCGGGAATCTCAAAACCCTCCTCCATCCAGCTGGCTCTGCGGAGGGGAGGGGTGCGAGAAGTAGATTGGTGAGTTGGAGAAGTAGTAGGGGCTGGTTCATTTGATTGGGAAGGAGGGGGCGGGATGTCAGTTCCCACAAGATTCTCTATCTGGACCCCTTCAGTTTCTACATTTTGATTATCAAGATGATCATCAGCATCAACATCAATTGGATTTTCTTTGTTTTCCTCTTCATCCTCCAAATTTAAAGCCTCGGGCTGGTCCCCTTGAGATTGGGCAGAAGCCGCCGAACGTGGTCGCTTTTGTTGGCGGGGAGTGTTTGAGGAAGATCTCTTGCTAGAACCTTCAGTCACAATTCTGTCATCTACGCCAGTTGGCGAGATGGGAATGTGTAAGTACCCCAATCTGGATCGCTCTCCATCCAAGCAAAACCAGGGGCAAACTTCCGGAGGTCATAACTCCTTCATACGAACTCCGATTGAGACGTGCCATATATGGTTGGAAAGCTCTCGACGAGAACTAGCTTGCCATCACAATTAAAAAATGTGGAAAAGCATGGAAGTCCGTACGGACCTCTTTGCATCATAATTGCAAAATCCGCTTAAAGTCCACTAGATTCCCTCAAATCCCGGAGAAATCATTACCCCCCTGCATGGTTGGTCCGTACGAACCTTTTTGCATGCTAGATGGTCCGTACGGACCTCTTTGCAAAGGGGACACCATCATTCCAGAATATTCACAATTATCACATATTCCCTCAAATCGAGGAAAACTAAAATTCTAGATAACCTAGGAGGTCCGTACGGACCTCTTTGCATTTTTCTGGCACTATAAATAGAGGGCTCCCCCTCCCATTTTCAAACACACCTCCCTCTTCTCTCTTCCTCCCTTAGCCTTCAGGCTCCCCTCTAAGACCCTTCGGGGCAATCCCGGCCCCTTTCGGATCCTTCCGAGGCCTTCCGAGCCCCCTCGTGGTGCTCCGAAGCCTCCCCGAGCGCTCCCGCGACGCTCCCGCGCTGTCCCGAGGCACTCTCGAGGTACTCTGAGGCCCCTCGTGGTACTCCGAGGCCTTGCCTGGTCTTTCCAAGGCGTCCCGGCTCTTTCCGAGTCAAACCGGCGATCCCAAACCACGCCGAAACTCTGCCCGAGTGACTCCTGCCACCCCAACGCACGCCGAACCTCTGCCCGAGTGATCCCTGCGATCCCAACGCATGTCGAAACTCTGCCCGAACGCAGCCTGCGATCTCCACTCACGCCGAAAATCTGTCCGCAGACAACCGGCCCCCTCCCGAAGCAATCCCGATCCGTACCGGAACATCATTCCATCCTCAAACACTATTCCCCAGCGGAAGACAGACACGAACCAACATTGGTAAGGCTTCCTTCCATTACTATTTCAATACATTTCAATACGCAGTGTACAATGTAGACATCCGACACAACATGCATTTTTAAAAGCACACACACACAACATTTAAAGAATATTAGGGGTATCTGAAAGACTCGTTTTACGAGGCGACTCGGGTGAGCTCTAAGATTCTAATATTCTCTTCCCGAGGAGTCATCTGACCTCCGAACTCAAAATCTCATCACACAAAAAAATAGTTTATTATTATTTTTAAACTGATGCCCTTTTTCAATGTGTTGGGCTTAATAATAAAAACGGCGTGGCGACTCTACAAAGCAAAACACGGCGAGACACCTCCAACCGAAAACGCTGCAAAGCGGGAATAAAGCCAGATGCCGGGGCGCGAACGCGCTGCCTCTCGGATCCGGGCGAACATTCCCCGAAAACAGCGACACGCGAATGCGAGATGCGCGGGAGCTCGGATCCCGGGTAATTTCAGTTGGCGACTCCGCTGGGGAATTTTTTGTTTTAAAACCTTTTTAAACAAAACAAAAGATTTTTAAAACAATGATGAGGGTCAAACTTTCATTTTACCCCCTTCTTTAACTGTTGTGTGTGTGTGCACGTGCTTTACTTTTTATTTTACAAAAAAAAATAAAAATACAAAAAAAATGCATCAATATACATCTGTGCATACATTTAAAATTCTTCAAAAAAAAAAACTTCTGTTTTTACTCAGAAAAAGAATTTTAGAGACCGCACACTACGCGCACTGCTGCCTCGGTTACACCGCACACTACTCACACTGCTGCCTCGGTTACACCGCACGCTACGCGCACTGCTGCCTCAGATACACTGCACACTACAACCCTTAACCCGGGGTGGTCTCAGTTAAAGTCCGTTTGGTCTTCCTAGGCCTCTTGGACGCGCACGGGATCATTCCAAACATCCCATCCTAGCCAAGCGTCAACCCTGCACGTTTGAGTCTTGAGTCACACTCTGTCCAGACTCGGTTGGTTTTTACCCAGTCCTTGTCATACAGTCTGGATACATATACCATGTCGGCCATTTTCTGAGTCAAGACTCGGAACTCAAGATCCCTTGCGCAAGCAAAGCGATGAAAGGTCATGCTAAAATCTTGACCTGATCTTGATTTCCGAAGCTACACCTAGACGATGTTCCATCCCGGATATACATCCATGCTCACATGACACCATGTCATCACGCCTTTGATACGTCAGCCATGACAATATGACCCATGCCAACGCCTAACGTCACAGATCCCTTGCGCAAGCAAGGTAAAGAGAGGTCATGCCGAACTCTTGACCTGATCTTGACTCAGTGGCCGGCTCGGTTCACTATTCACATGGCTAACGCATCAAAACGAACATGACATGCTCGGTCCTTAGGTTCGATTTTTCTTTTAGGCCGGTGGAAACCGCTTGCCCTATAGGACCCTCGCCCGGGGCTGTCCACCCTGGGATGTCGAAATACAGGTGCAAAACGAGGGGCTTATAGCCGCACAGATGGTCTCCACTGACCCAGGATCTAGCATAGTTGCGAAAAAGAAGAGCAATCTTTTCCAACCTACCTAGGACTCTGAGAAAACATGTTTTAAGTAAATTAAAACAACAAAAAAAAATCATAAACAAAAATATAAAAGAAACGGAAATCGCATGCCACGTGAGCTTTCCCCCTTTTATCCTGTGAGGCCATTCTTGTGTCTAAACCTTGCCCGTCACCCCCTCCAGCAAACAGAGAGTGATCGAGATTACCCGGGAACCCGTCTCCCTGTGTCAAAGCCGCAAGGTCCAACTTCCTAGCTCTGTCACCAGGACAGTCCGTTAATTCCCCATGGCCAAGTCAGTGGATAACAACGATGAGAATGGGACCTTACCCCCGAGAAATTTCCCAACTTTGGAAGAAGTTTGGCAGGTCCTCATGGCTATTGAGAAACGCCAAGGTGAACAACAAGCCTGGATCGAAGATGCTATGCACCATTTCGGGACATTAGCCACCCAACTACCTGGGGCTTCCAAAGCTGTGACTGCTCCTGCGGTTTCTAACGCCTCTCATTGTCTCCCAGAAGTCAACCTGTTGCCCTCGTACGAACCATGGAGTTATGACATAAGGCCACAGGACCCTCCGGGGGAAGGCCTGCCCATTCAGCCTCCTGAGGTCCCGGTACCACCGCCGAACAACGAACACATCTGGTGGGACGCTCGCGACAGAAGTGCTTGTCCGGAAATGGAATTCCGTAATGAAATGAACGAGGGCCGTTCTCGAAGAAAGAAGAAGCCATCTTCTCAACAAAAACCGAAAAAGAGGTATGAATCCTGGTGATCCCACGGTCGAAACCCTTGGAGAACCCTCGTGAAAGTTTGACTACTATGTCATCTACTCCAAAGAAGCCTAGCTCGCACAAGGCCATGGCAATGTCTCGCTCCATGATCACCGGGACGAGCTCCGCACCGCCACCGAAGGCCCGAAGGTTCAAATAATCCAACCCCGTCTTGGGAAGATCTCAAAGCCACTATTGATGCTTCAAGCAAAAGCCATGACAAAGGACGAATTGAAATGCGCCCGGCCTTACGCCAATCGTGGTCCTCCCACTACGTAAATAGGAGAGACAAGCAAAACCATAAGTCCGTAAGTGAACGTTCGACACGCTCCGGTCAAATCCCAGTGAATCCTCCACGGGCAGACAAAAGGCCGCCCATACCCGAGCCACGAACCGAAAAGGGGCCCTACGCCAAAGAAGCCGAAACCTTGGACCCAAAGGCCGAAGATCCCGTCTTAACACGTATCAAGCGCACTCAGCTAACATCTCACTCTGGTCCTTACTCACTTCATCTTACCCGCACAAGCTCAAGTTGGAAGAAAGCCCGGCCTGCACCATGGTTCCCATCACAGTGACACTGATGAAGCGCCTCGTATGATTGGCAACGTTAATTACAGCAATATCATCACTTTCACAGAGCTCGACCTTCCAAAATTTGGGGCTGACCACAATGAGCCTCTCTACATAACAATCCAACTGGACGAGCGTCGTCTCCCACGGGTTTTGGTAGATGGGGGATCATCCATGAACGTCCTGCCATCCAAAATGATGGATTTGCTAGGGATCAAAGTGATCGATCTAAAGCCCTCAACTCGTGCAATCAAGGCATACGACTCAACGTCCCGCCCGCCTGGGAATAGCCACTTTGAACCTGTGGTTCGGAAAACAAATGGTCCCGACGGATTTCCAAGTCATCGACATCCCGATCACATTCACTGCCATTTTGGGACGCCCTTGGTTACACCAGATCAATGGGGTGGCATCCACTCTCCATCAGTGCGTAAAGTTCGTCCAAGGAACAGATCTAACCATCATCTACGGTGATAGCGTAGTCACCGAAAGGACCGACATAAACGGCGTCCCGGTCTTAGAGATCAAACACGACGATGATGGCATGATGCTAACAGGGTTCACCATCGAAAGCCCAAAGGATCAGGTATGCCACATAGACCTGCCTTTGATTTGGGACAAGATCCCTCCCCCGATGAAAATGATGAAGCACATGAACTACATCACGGGGCTCAGTTTGGGAAAACGCCACCAGGGTACCCTACAAATCATCCATATCAAAGAACAGAATACCCTCCATGGCTTGGGATACTCTCCTACTCCCGAACACATTGCGGAAGACAAACGAGCTGCACGGAAACGCTCCGCCGATAACAAAAGAGGCTTGCACGCAATCTCCGATCTTCGTCCTTACAGCTTCGACATGACCAAGTATTTCACAAAGAAGGCCGGCAACTTGGAAGAGGATCCAGGAAAGGGAACAGAGTTGATCGGCCGCCAAACAAAGCCGGCCGACAACCATGGACAAGCTCCAGCGGAACCTGGCAAGATCTCAGTAGGCCTCAAGCCAAATCCCGTCCGAAGAGCATTTCTCGATACACCGCCTCTATCGGGATCCATGACCACCACTATTCACAACGAATTTTGGTTCAGGAAAACCCCTCTTTGGCGTAAGAACTCGAAAAACTCTCTCGTCAACACTCCCGCCTTCAACAAGCGGGACGAGTCCGCATTCGAGCTAGTAATGCCCAAGACAAAAGCAAAAGACTCCGCAGACGATGCTTGGAACGAGCCACCGCTCCACCTCGCTCTTCAATGAAGAAATCGAGATGCCGACCCGATCGATTTTGTTTCGATAACTCGTGATAGCCATGATTGGGAACGGTGACACAAAGGCTTTCAACCCCGTCTCCTATCAAGCTCATTGCCACTCAATAACCGGGCCACCTTCTCCGACCCACCGCCAAAAAGGACATGATCGAACAACTTGGTCCGACCCCTCGAGTCCTAGAGTCTAGTGTCAAAACTCATCCCGAGTCCATTATCTTTGAATTTGAGTCTCTCGAGTCATCCGATGGCCTCACGCCGTAAGATTACGAACTCATTGCCAATAATGTATTCCCGTATGCTCTTAATGAATGCTTCTATCTTTCCGAGTATCCTCTCATTGCATCTTTAACAACCGATAAATTAACTAACACACAAACAAGCTAATAACGATTCACTTGATAAAGAAGCGCACACATTAAACGAACAATACATTAAGCACATCTTTAAGCATGTTGTCAAACGAGAGAAAACCGGGCCCAAGCTGCGAGGAGGTTTTAACCAAAGTGAATTTGGGAACCGCCGAAGAGCCAAAAGAGACGCAAATCGGAAGTTTCTTCACCGGCACAGAGCAAGACGCATTGATCGCACCGCTCAAAGAATTCGTGGACGTGTTCGCTTGGTCTTACCGAGACATGCCCGGATTAGATCCTAACATTGTAGAACACCGGATTCCCTTGAATCCCGAGGCTAAGCCCATCAAGCAAAAGCTACGCCGAATCAAGCCGAATGGTCTTTACAAGTCAAAGAAGAGATCGAAAAAATGCTCCGCGTCGGCTTCATCGTGGTGATCGAGTACCCCACATGGCTCTCCAATATCGTCACGGTCACCAAGGCCAATGGAAAAGTACGCTGTTGCGTGGACTTCCGAGACCTCAACAAAGCAAGTCCCAAGGACGATTTTCCACTACCCAACATCGACATGTTGGTAGACACTACAGCCAATTTCGAAGTCAAGTCCTTCGTGGACGGGTTTGCCGGCTACAATCAAATCAAGATGGCCGAAGAAGACCAAGAAAAGACAGCCTTCACAACCCCCTGGGGAACCTATTGCTACACAGTAATGCCGTTCGGACTAAAGAACGCTGGGGCTACCTACCAATGGGCGGCAACCACCCTCTTCCACGATATGATCCACAAAGAGATCAAAGTGTACGTCGATGACATGATCATCCACTCAAAGGGATCAGATGGACAACACCTCACAGACCTGAGAAAATTCTTCAATCGCCTCCGAAAACACTCAATGAGGCTAAACCCTGCCAAATGCACATTTGGGGTTATCCGAGGCAAGGTCTTAGGATACATGGTCACCGAGAGAGGCATCGAGGTTGATCCTCAAAAGATCAAGGCCATCATCGAAATGAGACCACCACAAACTCAGACAGAGGTGAAAAGCTTCATGGGCCGCCCGCGTATATCGCCCGCTCGTCAACCAATTGACCTCCATGTGCGAGCCAATCTTCAAACTGATGAAGAAGAACGCCGACATCAAATGGAACTCAGAATGCCAAGATGCCTTTGAGGAAATAAAGGCATACCTTGTGAGTCCTCCTATTCTCTGTCCTCCCCACGAGGAGAAGCCACTGTTGCTATACCTAACTGTGACCGACACCGCGGTTGGAGCCATGCTCTGTCAAGAAAAGAAAGAGTCACGAGTCGAGAACGCCATCTACTTCGTTAGTCGAAAGTTTCAAGGCAGCGAAATCAACTACTCAGCCCTCGAGAAAACCTGCGCAGCTCTGGTATGGGTTGTTAGAAAATTACGGCACTACATGCAGTCGCACACACGGTACACTTGGTGTCCAAAATGGACCCAGTCAAATACCTCTTCGACAAACCATCTCTGTCAATGAGGCTCGCCAAATGGTCTTTCTTCCTAGCGGAATTTGACATCAAGTACGTGAACCAAAAGTCAATCAAGGAATGGGCAATGGCTGAACAACTGGCTGATTTCCCAACCGACGAGGCTCGGGGCCCCGAACCACAATTTCCTGACGAGGGAATCTTTGCACTCGAAGGCGAAAATTGATGGCAACTGTTCTTCGATGGAGCAGCCAACAAAAAAGGAAACAGCATCGGTATGCTCTTGGTCGATCCCAAGGACGAGCATACCCCAATCGCCATAAAGCTCAATTTCGAGGTAACCAACAATGCCGCCGAATATGAAGCCTGCGGTGCTGAACTACAAGCCACACTCGAGAGGAATGTCCAGAAACTCGAAGTTTATGGGGACTCAGCCCTGATCATCAACCAAGTTTCCAACAAGTGGAAAACCATAGACCCAGGCTTGCAAAAATACCATGCCTGCATGGAGGACCTCATCACACAATTCGAAGAGGTCACCTTCCACTACTTGCCAAGAGACCGAAACAGGTTTGCAGATGCCTTAGCCACCTTGGCTTCACTTGTGGAAATCCCTGAAGGAAAAGCAATCAAACCCTTCAAAGTCGGACGAAAGGAAATCCCTGCCTACTGTTGTAAGATCGAACCAGAACCTAAGCCCATCAATGAGCCATGGTATAACCAGATCTTCCAATACCTCAAGAACGGGGAAATCACCTTCATGAACAAGGAAGGCCCACACACAGAAGGGGTCAAAACCAAGAGCATCATGGCCCTAAAATGCCTTGCCTCTCACTTCGTCATCCTCGGGGACATGCTATACAAGAAACGCTACCATGGACCACTCCTACGCCGCATCGCCCAGAAGAAGCAAACAAGTTCATGAACGAAGTCCACAATGGGGCTTGCGGTCCCCACATGAATGCCAGAGCCCCGATACAAATCATTCTCGGGATGGGCTACTGCTGGATCTCCATGGAGGCGCATTGCATCCATTTTGTCCGAAGCCGCGACAAGTGTCAACTGTTCTCCAACCTCAATCATCTACCTCCCCACGATCTCTACCGCATGACTACACCCCGGCCATTTGCCACTGGGGAATTGACGTCATCGGGAAAATCGCTCCGCCACAAAGAATCTGGCCACGAGTTCATCTTAGTAGCCATCGACTACTTCACCAAATGGGTCGAAGCCAAGTCCTACAAGGTACTCACCTCCAAGAAGGTCGCGCATTTCCTCAAGGAAAACATCATCTGCCGATACGGCATCCCAAATGAGGTCATATCAGACAATGGTTCACACTTCGAGGGGGAATTCGACAGACTGCTGGCTGAATTCAAGATCACACGCCACAAATCTTCTCCCTACCGGCCACAAACAAACGGCGCCATGGAAGCAGCAAACAAAACCCTCGAACGAATTATCCGAAAAATGACCATCCGAGGACGAGATTGGCCCGAGAAGCTGCACCTTGCACTTTGGGGCTACCGCACATCGCCGTAATGCCCACGGGAGAAACCCCATTCGCCCTGACATACGGGATGGAAGCAGTCCTTCCGATTGAACTGGAAATTCCCTCACTCCGAGTGCTGCTGGAAAATGACGTCAACGAAGTCGAATGGCTCCGAAGCCGACATGACGAATTGGCTCTGCTAGACGAGCAATGACTAAAGGCCATGGAACACGTCCGAGCCTATCAAAGGAGGATGGCTAGAGCTTTCAACAAGAAAGTCAAGTCCCGAGACATCAGGGAAGGCGACCTTGTACTCAAAGAAAAGCCTCCCACTCGAACCAACCCACTGGGAAAATGAGAACCCACATGGATCGGCCCTTTCGTGGTTCAAAAGATCTTCTCCGGAGGCGCCATGAAGCTGAAAGACCTAGACGGCAATCCCTTCTTGAATCCAGTCAACGGAAGCAAACTTCGCAGATACTTCGCCTGAAGAAGAACAACTGTGCATCTCTTGGCACTCCATGTAGTGTCGAACTACGCAGACCTGAGCCCTCTAGTCCGGGGGAACGTAGGCAACCTTAATTGGTCCGGTCTAAAAATACACAAAAAAGTCAAAAGTTTGAATGTCAATCAAGACCTCCATCAAGCTACGCACTTTTCAAGAACACGCCCCAACGTCAACTTGACCAAGTCAAACGATGGTGGCAACATCAAAGGACATCCGAGGGTCACTCAACATCAAACGACTGACTCATGTCTGCTTCCAAGCCAGGGGCTTGTCTTTGCCTTCACGCGCTTCAAAAAAAAAAAAGAGAGCTCAAGCAAGGGCTCACAAAAAAATAAATAAAAAAAAGAGAGCTCGAGCAAGGGCTCACAAAAAAAAATAAAAAAAAGAGAGCTCGAGCAAAGGCTCACAAAAAAAAAACGAAAATAAAAGAAGCTCAAGCAGAGGCTACAAAAAAGAGGTCAGGAGCCCGACGCCAACAAGAGGCAAGGAAGCTACGAAAAAGACCGTCAAAACGACTTGTCAAGGGATCATTCAACCTCTCAGCCAAGCACAAAGCCTAAGCAAAGGGGATTACCGTCATGGCCCAGACTGCTTCAATCCGCAAATGCAACAGAAAAGTTCAAAGATGGACGCCGACAAGGTGCACAAAAGACACAAAGGCAAACAAGAGATCTTGCGTCTCGACAAAGCTTTAAAAGTAAATCACAAATCACTAACGGTTACAACATTTCTTGATGAGTTCAAGCACGGTCTACTCTCAAGTTCACAACATGCTAAAAGACAGCTTAATACATTTAACAAATAATGTGTTTACAATGCAATGAATGGATACCTAGGAGGTCATTCCGCGCCATCTGCGCTTGTCCCCTCGCCATTCTTCCCTTTCTTCCCTCATCCCCGGCGAGTCTTATTTCGCTCAACGCGAACCAACTCTGCGTCTCTCAGTCCGAGATCAAGGGTCCTCCCCGTAGAGTCAAATAATCCAGCAGCTCTCATGGCTTCATTCGCCCGTGCTTCGGCTCGGATCTCCTCCCTGCGAGTCTGTAAAAGAGGACCTCTCCCCGTCAGTCGGTCAACTCTGGTCTCGTAGTCAAATAAAGTGTCTCCCATAACATCCTGAGGGTCAGACCAGGCTTCGACACTCCTAAGGCAATAGCTACTACGGCAACCGGATCCCAGAATCGCTGCACGCCTGCCCTCCAAAGCCGCTTGGGACTGCCCAACACGCTGCTCATACCAGGCCAGGTACTGAGTCGTCAATACGACACTCTCCTGACGTCGAAGGAGCATCACATGAGGGAAAGCGGAATACTTCCATACCCTCAGAAAATACAGAAAGGCATATGGATTTGTCATGCAGAAAGAAGCTACCTCCACATTGGCAATGTCATCCCAGCCTAGCAAAGGCTCCTGCCTCATCCCGAACTGCCGGGAAACAAGCAACGGAACATAGAAAGAGGACCAAGGCAAACACGAAACTCTGACAACATAGGAACCTTCCTGAAAGGCCCTCCTAGTCTCGATCCCCCAATGCGGAACCCACCAACGGATCTGATGCGTACCAAGATATGCCATCCATCTCTCCCAAGCAGATTGATCCATGTCCAAGACAAGAGGTCGCCAAGCAAACGTCCACGGACTAAGAGACGCCGGAGACTCAGGTATGGTTTGAAGCCTCTCTCGCGACCATAATGCAAGCAAAGCAGGGGCTTCCCCTGCATGAATCGGTTCTCATCACCAGACGATCCACACCGTGGAAGGTTTCCCCCGGAACCAAAGGAATGATATCCTCGCCCGCCCGACAATGGCCTGCCACATCCAACAGAGCACTGTCACATATCCTGAGGTAGCCAACCCCGAAAAGAGTGGCTATCAAGCACAAAGCGAATGCGTCCCAGGAGACATCACTCCCGCCACCGCTCATGAAACTGTCAAAGCTACTTCAGCCCCCAACTGCTCAGAAAACTTGCCAAAGCTGCCTCAGCCTCCACTAACCACAAATGCATTCCCAGCTCATGCGACATGCACAAAAATAATAATAAGCTAGCAACAATTCCTAGGTCAATCCCGGGAATCACAAATACGTCATTACATCTTAAAATAAAATACTTTGTTGTGCAAATACAAGTGTTTTATTACAGGTACAAAATGTCTGTTGCTCTACAAAAAAAAAAAACAACGGAAAGAGGGAAAGCAAAAGAGCCCTAATCCGACTCATCATCATCCTCCACAAATGAGAAATCCGGCATCTCGGAAAACTCGGCAGTCACATCCTCGTCATCAGGATACAACACCCCCTCCTCGTGCGGGTACTCAAAGTACTCTGAAGAGTCAAAACCCGGTGAAAGGATCAAAGAAGGGATGCGAGAATGAACCCTCACCACCTGGCCTCCGGCGGAGGAAAGAACCGATGAAGGGTCTCGCGGCCTCTGAGTCCCCGAAGACGTCCCCACATCAAAGCCGTCTTTGTTCTCGAACCCGGCACCTCATGTGGCCACAGCTCAGCCCTCGAAGAAGGAGTATCCACAGACCTCCTCAAAGGCACTGGCTCGAACGCCGCCGCGTGCCGCGAAGACCTGCAAGACGGCTTCCCCGCGAACTTCCTTGCAAAAAGGCCGCATCGCCACATAACGGCGGGTCAACGTGTCAAAGGATCTCCCGAGGCTGCACAAGCAAACAACCAAAGAAACGCTCAAAAAATAGATACGGTCATACCCAACAAAAAGAGAAAAATACGTAAAAGATGCCAAGATGGAAAAGAGTAAGCACACTCACCGGCGCATCCGGTCAACCCGATAGGCAAGCAGAGCTCGCTCAGGGACGGGTACCGACACCCTCCGCCTCGACGAATCCCCGCAAACATACGTGAAGTCCAGCCAAGGCACCGGAACATCTAGAGGACGTGACGAGCCAATCTGTCTGTCCCTCACCAACACCTATGGCGTCCTCAGTTTTTGCCTGACCAAGGCTGCATACTCCTCGCCCTCCAAGACGAACTCCTCGGCACTCACGCCGGATCGGTACCTCTCATACTCCAGCACGTCCATATCAAGAGGACTCATCATATGGAAGGGCGGATCCCTCAAGCCATAGGAGGCGCACTGTGCCATCTTGCCCAGAATAACCTCTCCCCCAAGTACATGGAGTCACGAGTAAGACCCCGCAGAAGCCTCCGCTGCCGCATCACCCAGGGGCACCCTCCGGCTCATCCTCATCATACCGAGTCCAAGTATACAGCGGAAACCCCTCCAAACTATCCCTCTCCCGTCCTCCTCTTCCTCAAAGGATGAGCCCAGCACATCATGGCGGGATAACCGAACATGGCCTCATCCTCCCAGTCCCACGGCTGGCAACGAAAGAACTCATAGCACCCCGCCTGCAACGAAAAAGCAGATAGTGCACAGAACAAAAAAAAAGGAGGAGTCCTACTCTAAGTCATCGGCACCACCGCCTGGTAAAGACTCCTGCATCTCGGCGCCTCCGCCAGCCACCTCATCATCCTCGGTGAACCCAGCACCTTCCTCGACCGGATAGTCCAAGAAGTCCGTAGGAGTAAGAACGAAGAAGGAAAGAGAAGACGAGCCATCCCTCCTCTCCTTGTCCAGCACCTGAGGCGTCCCACGTCCTCAACACCTCAACAACTCGGTCAGAGGCGCCCCACGGCCTCAAACATTTCAACAAGTTCAGACAGAGGCGCTACCTCGCCCTCACCAAGTTCAGACAGAGGCGCCACCTCACCCTCACCGCAAGTTCAAACAAAGGCGCTACCTCGCCCTCACCAAGTTCAGATAGAGGCGCCACCTCACCCTCACCGTAAGTTCAGACAGAGGCACCACCACGTCCTCACAACAAGTTCAAACAAAGGCGCTACCTCGCCCTCACCAAGTTCAGACAGAGGCGCCACCTCACCCTCACCAAGTTCAGACAGACGCACCACCTCGCCCTCACCGCAAGTTCAGACATAGGCACTACCTCGCCCTCACCAAGTTCAGACAGAGGCACCACCTCGCCCTCACCATAAGTTCAGACAGACGCACCACCTCGCCCTCACCGCAAGTTCAGACATAGGCGCTACCTCGCCCTCACCAAGTTCAGACAGAGGCACCACCTCGCCCTCACCATAAGTTCAGACAGAGGCACCACCTCGCCCTCACCGCAAGTTCAGACAGAGGCGCCACCTCGCCCTCACCGCAAGTTCAGACATAGGCACCACCTCACCCTCACTGCAAGTTCAGACAAAGGCGCCATAGCGTCCTCATCATTTCAAGAACCGTTCCTCAAAAAACGCCGGCGTCCTCAGCATTTCAGCGACTTCGGTCACAAGCACCTCCTCCTGCAGGTAAACACAGCAAAGGTATGTCAATAAACTTCAAATGCGAGACATATCTGTAATAAATGCTACATAAAAGAGGAATCCCAGCACGGCATGATGCCTTTCTAAAAAATTCCCACAAACAAAAGTTCTTACATGACTCACAAAATGCGCCATCAAACTCAACTTAGGTCCAGACGCCTTAGAATAGTCTCAACCTAGGGTCATACTCCTAAACTAGGTCTCAACACAGGGTAAACACCCCCAAATCAGTCTCACTTAGGGTATAGACACCTTCAAAGAAAATCAACTTATATGCTCCTCACCTTTTTCGGCCATAAAAGTAAGCCCGAAGTCACCTTCTCAGCAGAAAAAAAGTCCCTACAAGGCCACATATCCCCAGCAGATGAACACCGGCAGTCATCGTAAGTCCAACCTTCTCCCCAGCAGGCAAAGCGCAAGGCATTCACACCTCTCGCAATCAAAGCACAAGGCAGTCATGCCTCCACAACCCGCAGTCAGAAGACGAATCAAGTCCTCATACATGACACGCCCGCAGTTAGAAGACGAATCAAGTCCTCATACATGACACGCCCGCAGTCAGAAGACGAATCAAGTCCTCATACATGACACAACCGCAGCCAGAAGACGATTCAAAGTCCTCACGCATGGCAAACCGCAGTCAGAAGACGACTCAAGTCTTCATACATGACACAACCGCAGCCAGAAGACGATTCAAAGTCCTCACGCATGGCAAACCGCAGTCAGAAGACGACTCAAGTCTTCATACATGACACAACCGCAGCCAGAAGACGATTCAAAGTCCTCACGCATGGCAAACTGCAACCAGAAGATGATTCAAGTCCTCATACATGACATCACTATCTCCAGCCCGGAAGGCTTTAAACCACTCAGTCCGGGAGACTGCATAAATCAGCCAAATCACTATCTCCAGCCCGGAAGGCTTTAAACCACTCGGTCCGGAAGACCGTATAAACCTCCCACATTACTACCTCCAGCCCGGAAGGCTTTAAACCACTCGGTCCGGAAGACCGTATAAACCTCCCACATTACTATCTCCAGCCCGGAAGGCTTTAAACCACTCGGTCCGGAAGACCGTATAAACCTCCCACATTACTACCTCCAGCCCGGAAGGCTTTAAACCACTCGGTCCGGAAGACCGTATAAACCTCCCAAATCACTATCTCCAGCCCGGAAGGCTTTAAACCACTCGGTCCGGAAGACCGTATAAACCTCCCAAATCACTATCACTAGCCCGGAAGGATTTAAACCACCCGATTCGGAAAATCATAAAATTTCCATCTCAGGACGCCACCACGTCCTCATAGTCGGCCTCTGCGGTCACACGACACTTCAGGGCACCATCACGCCCACATGCACTCACAATTTCACGACCTCTGAACTACGACCAGGCTTGACTCCCGCTAGGGATACGTAGGAATCCTGTCACAGGGTCCAGCCATCGACCTATACGGTCACCCAGAACGCCTCCACGTCCTTACCACCGACCTATGCGGTCACCCAGGACGCCTCCACGTCCTTACCACCGACCTATGCGGTCACCATGGACGCCTCCACGTCACCCTGGATGCCTCCACGTCCTTACCACCGACCTATGCGGTCACCCACAGGATACCATCACATCCACACACAGAGTCTCAGTTAGAGGATAGCTCACGTCCTCGTACACAACACTCACCCCACACGCGAACTAAGATTGACTTGATTCCCACTCAGGGATACGTAGGAATCCTATCAAAGGGTCCAGCCGTCCGACCAACCTGGTCACCTTCTCTCTCAGCACGCGATCCAGATCAGGACCCTTATCTTATCGACGACCCCACTTCTTTCATAAGTGACGTCGCCGAGGGGCTTCTGTAAGTACCCCAATCTGGATCGCTCTCCATCCAAGCAAAACCAGGGGCAAACTTCCGGAGGTCATAACTCATTCATACGAACTCCGATTGAGACGTGCCATATATGGTTGGAAAGCTCTCGACGAGAACTAGCTTGCCATCACAATTAAAAAATGTGGAAAAGCATGGAAGTCCGTACGGACCTCTTTGCATCATAATTGCAAAATCCGCTAAAGTCCACTAGATTCCCTCAAATCCCGGAGAAATCATTACCCCCTGCATGGTTGGTCCGTACGGACCTTTTTGCATGCTAGATGGTCCGTACGGACCTCTTTGCAAAGGGGACACCATCATTCCAGAATATTCACAATTATCACATATTCCCTCAAATCGAGGAAAACTAAAATTCTGGATAACCTAGGAGGTCCGTACGGACCTCTTTGCATTTTTCTGGCACTATAAATAGAGGGCTCCCCCTCCAATTTTCAAACACACCTCCCTCTTCTCTCTTCCTCCCTTAGCCTTCAGGCTCCCCTCTAAGACCCTTCGGGGCAATCTCGGCCCCTTTCGGATCCTTTCGAGGCCTTCCGAGCCCCCTCATGGTGCTCCGAAGCCTCCCCGAGCGCTCCCGCGACGCTCCCGCGACGCCCCGAGGCACTCTCGAGGTACTCTGAGGCCCCTCGTGGTACTCCGAGGCCTTGCCTGGTCTTTCCAAGGCGTCCCGGCTCTTTCCGAGTCAAACCGGCGATCCCAAACCATGCCGAAACTCTGCCCGAGTGACTCCTGCCACCCCAACGCACGCCGAACCTCTGCCCGAGTGATCCCTGCGATCCCAACGCACGCCGAAACTCTGCCCGAACGCAGCCTGCGATCTCCACTCACGCCGAAACTCTGTCCGCAGACAACCGGCCCCCTCCCGAAGCAATCCCGGTCCGTACCGGAACATCATTCCATCCTCAAACACTATTCCCCAGCGGAAGACAGACACGAACCAACATTGGTAAGGCTTCCTTCCATTACTATTTCAATACATTTCAATACGCAGTGTACAATGTAGACATCCGACACATCATGCATTTTTAAAAGCACACACACACACACACAACATTTAAAGAATATTAGGGGTATTCGAAAGACTCGTTTTACGAGGCGACTCGGGTGAGCTCTAAGATTCTAATATTCTCTTCTCGAGGAGTCATCTGACCTCCGAACTCAAAATCTCATCACACAAAAAAACAGTTTATTATTATTTTTAAACTGATGCCCTTTTTCAATGTTTTGGGCTTAATAATAAAAACGGCGTGGCGACTCTACAAAGCAAAACACGGCGAGACACCTCCAACCGAAAATGCTGCAAAGCGGGAATAAAGCCAGATGCCGGGGCGCGAACGTGCTGCCTCTCGGATCCGGGTGAACATTCCCCGAAAACAGCGACACGCGAATGCGAGATGCGCGGGAGCTCGGATCCCGGGTAATTTCAGAATGGCGAGATCTGCTGGCTGAGCCATCAGATTGGCTTTCCTTGCCATGGCCAGCCGTTTGGCTTGCTGTTCAGAATTGCCCCAAGCCAATCTCTTCTGATTCATGTTCATGGTTCTGTGCACTGCAAGAAAAAAGAATGAATGTTAGCGACAATTAAAAGTTGGCTAGTAAATAAGAGAAAGAAAGAAATGGCAGGAACCATACGTTGTACTCTCTGTATGCAGCATTGCAGTGGAGAAGAGTCTTGATGATCCTTTTCTTGTATTGAGTTTTCAACCGGGGCTGTCCATGTGAGTTGACTAATGTGAAAGGAACCATTGAGTGGTATTAGAATCAACTCCGGGAATGGAAATCTAGAGTATTCGGGTTGTGTAAATTTGTGGAAAAATCATATTATGGAGGAAGTCACTTGGGTTTCGGGAATCCGAGAGGCGTGAGAAATGTGTGATCAATTGAGTATTCAAGTAAGTGTGTTTAAAATTTGGGACGAATTTTTCTTAAGGGGGAGTGAGTGTCACGACCCTAAACCTAGGCACCAATTTGGTCATGTGTTGAGCACGGTGAGAAGGGTGCGTAGCATTTTACTTTATGTATTTCATAATAATTGGGATTTTTATGTGTTAGTTTTAACATTTTAATAATTGATTTGACATGTTAGTGATGCTAATAAATTAATTTTAATTATTTAATGTCTAAATGGAATAAATAGGGATTTTGTAGTAAAGGTATAAAATTGAAAATTAAATAAAAAGCTTTATAAAAGTTGAGGGACTTATGTGTCAAAAGTGAAACTCAAGGGAGTTAATTGAAATAACTTGAATCTTGGAGGACTTAAGTGAAAAGTTTACTTTATATATATCCTCACCTTCCTTCTCCTTCCGGTCAAATCGAGAAACCTGGAAAGAGCCATTTATCCCCCGTTCCAAAAATACTTTGATTCTATACCTTCCAAAAATCTCTAAAAATTAATCGATGCTCCGTTTTTCGATCCGACTGCGGCAAAGCGATTAGGGAGACGAGGATAACATTTAGAGCCGATCAGATCGTCTTTTTATTTCGGCATATTTTTGAGCAAGTTATTATGATTTCTTTCAAATAGTTGCTCATATTAATATAAATGTTGATATTACGTGTTCTAAACGAGATTTGGTATTACAGAATCAAATTATTTGGTTTTTGGTAAATTTCGGGATTTATTTGGGTTGTAGGAATAAAAAGGAAAAAATGGATTGGGTGATTGATTAGGATAAGATTTGGCTTGGAAATGAAAAAGTGTAATTTTATATGAAGTTATCATGTTATATATATGATTTTTGGGATTTTAGTCAATTTTTATGACTTTGAAAATAACTAGAGATGTTTGTGGTTGAAATGAATATGGGACTGTCGGGTCATTTTACTTGGCTTGGAAATGAAAAGAATCTAGGTGATAGACATGGTGTGGTAATGATTAGTCAATTAAAATGGCTTTGGAAATAAACAAGGAAGGATTGTATATAAAACTTGATATTATGTGTTATAAATGAATTCTGTAAAGTTGGAACATATAATTGGGGAATGGAAATGGAAAGAAAAGGAGTTGGGTTGAATGGGGTTATTTAGATGTCATGGCCTTAGGAATTGGGTCGGAAATGATGATGTGGTTGTTCTAATGGCTGTTAGGAATGACGGTAATATAGGTTACCCTTGACATTTGAATGTGTGGGATCACTTGTATTGACTTGGGAATGGAGGGAATTGGTTCGGGATGGATGAGTAAGTAAAGAGTGAGATTATGGTTTGGTGTGAGTTGCAAGGGACGGTAGATATGTTATAGGTTATGGAGTGAGTATGATTTTGGTTTATAAATGGTATAGATACTGATTTGGGTGGTTTGGCCTAGCTGGGAAATGAGAAAAATTGGTTTGGTTTTGGTTTGGCAACTGATGTTCAACATCAGCAACACTTCTGGTGTTGGGCACGACTCGTGCCCTGTAGCACGAGTCGTGATCCTCAGCTTGGAGTCGTGATACACAGTCGTGAGAATTTGGGCAGTTGTGCAGGGGTTTGGCACGACTCGTACCCAGGAGCACGAGTCGTGCCCAGAACTGGTTTGGGGTATAAATTTCAAACAACTTGGAACCCAAGCAATCTAGTTCGGATTTGGTCCTTCCTTAACTATAATCCTAGAGCAACATTAGTACTTTACAATGGCATTTTAAATAGACCAAAATGATATTGGGAAAGTCCTTAAATCTTGCTTTGAAAATGGTTGAAAGACTTGAATTAAAAAGTAACCAAAGTAATAAAACTTGGTAAATGATTATGTAAACTTTATAAAAAGTATTCAATGATATGACAGGGATATCTAGGGCCTACTAGATTTACATTGGGCCATTTGTAATCACTTATTCATGTATACTGGTTTATTTAGTGCATGAAATAAATGTTGCACTGCGCTATTGGGTTGAACAAGAATATTAATACCCTGTTGTTGAATTGTTGCTACTCAATACTGTTAAGTTATATGTTGCATGATATCATTGGATTTAACATGTGTATGCATACCCTGTTATGGATTATTGTGGCTCAATAGAGTTTATATATATGTTACACTAATTGAGGTTTAAACATGATTAATTGTACCATGTTGTATATGTTAAACATAAGTAATTGTACCATGCTGTATATGTTAAACATGAGTAATTGTACCATGTTGGATATGAATAAACATGAGTAATTGTACCATGTTACATATTGTTATCCCTATATGTGGATTTGACTTCAAGTAACTGTTATGTGCTTGAATGTGAATGTGATATGTGATTGATATCAGCTGATATTTTGGGGTTATAATGGAATACGACCACTTATGAGAAGTTGTAACATAAGGTGCTCGACTTTCATTATACTTGTGTCCGTTTCCACCCCACTGTGGCCACAGTTTGGGGCTCAGTTACTATGGATATGCCTAAGCAGTTCATAGGATACTGATACCTTATATGGTTCCCTGAAAAATGGGTTTTGTAAGCCGTGAATAGGCCTAAGCCGTTCACAAGAAAAATGGGTTTCAATCCCAATGTAGTACGACTTATTGTTCAGACGAGAAAAGGTAAGGTCGGGTAACGTAAGGTGTTTACTGCTTTCCAAATGTGATATTGTGCAACTTGTTTATGTGTTGTATTCTTATAGGGCATATTGCTGCATGCATAATAACTTACTGAGATTCTTTCTCACCCCTTCTCCCTTTAATTTTTTTTAGTTCAGCTGAGACAGGTAGACCAGACCAGTGAGGCCGGAAAGGAGTTTGGACCGTCTTTTGGGTTGTCCGGGTATGGTTAGTTTTTGGGGAGTTGGGAATGTGGTGTGATTGTTATTATTTTGGGAAAAAGTTGTGTATAAAGTTTTATAAATATTTTCAGTTGTAATGTTGTAAATTAAAACATGTTATGGTTTGGTTTAAAGCAGGTTGAAATCACCTCCTAGTGGTGAGGTCATGTCCTTTTGGTTTCAAAAGTTTATTCAACTTTCAAATTATTTAAATAAAAAGTTTTAATTTAATAAGAGGTGGTTAGGGACCCTCCAGCTGGGGCACGAGTTCATAGGTCCCGCGGTTGGGGAGGCCCCACAGTTGGTATCAAAGTCTGGTTAGAAGTCAAGGGTAGAAGTCTGGTTTAAGGGGGAGTGTGTGATACCTGACGACGAGTGTTTAATGCAGGAAATTGTTCAATGGCGGAAAATGGTAATGACAAACAAGAGATCAAGGAAATGAAAATAATATGGAGAGATAGATTCCTCCGCAGACATTAGAAGTATATTACCTGTCTCAGGAGTTAGGGATCATACTTTTATGGATCCCAGTTCATCTCATTCTTATGTGGCATTGCATGTTTGCTTTTATTTGCAGAAATTGCCTCGGAGTTTGCCTTATGTGTTTGAGGTTTCTACTCCTATGGGAGAGTACCTCGAATCATACTTTATTATCATGGTAGTCGTAATTATATGGGCATGTATTGCCAGTGGATGTGGTAGATACACCAATCCGTGATTTATTGTTATACTAGACCTGAATTGGGATAGTAATTGTTGTGTTGGGGTAGACTGTCGCAAGAAGCGAGTCTCATTATCTATGTTGATTGTCTCTGTGTGTGGTTGAGGCGGGTAAGTCATTATTTGATATTATGTCATATATGCCTTAAAGGTCAAAAAGTATGGTCTAAAATGTGAGGGTTATTTGGTTTATGTGTTAGACGTGAGTAAAAGTCGCCTAAAATATCTCATGTACCGGTGGTAAATGAACTCATGTACCGGTGGTAAATGAACTGGTAAAGTGTTTTCATCAGAGTATTTTTTGCCGCCAGTTAGGGCGATAGAATTCCGTATGGATCTAATGTCAGTGTTATTGCCCATATCCAAACCTTATAGAAGGGCATTAGCTGGATTGTAAATAGGATAAGTAGAGATTAAAACCTGAGCTTGATATTTGGGTGGTAATTCTGATGGATACTACCTTTGTTTATTCAGAGTTATGAAAAGATTATGAAATCATTTACAAGTGATGTTATCTCTCTTTCATGAGAATCAAAGTGTTTGCGAAATTCAGTAAGAGTGAGTAATGGCTCGAGAAGATTGTAATTCTAGGTTTTGTAGTGTCAAGCTGGGTACTGCTATTACTTTTCGAGGATTGAGACCATGGTCAAATGGAACAACCTTCGACAGTGTTAGAACTCCTTTGTTTTCTGGGTTTGGCAGGTTATTACCAAAAGAGTATTGATGGATTTCCAAGAACTGTAACCCCAGTGATTTGATTGATTTCGAAGGAAGCATCATTTATGTGGAATGAAAAGTGTGAAATCAACTTTGCAGAATTGAAGAATAGATTGACTACAGTTTCGATCTTTACCCTATTCGATGGATGTGAAAACTTGTGATTGTCATGTACGCATCAAAAGAAGGATTTGGGTGTTTTATACAGAATGGGAAATCGATAGCTTATGCTTCGAGGGAATCAGCATCGGCAGGCCATAATTATCCTACTCTCAACGTGGAATTGATTACGACTATTTTGCGTTACTTAAATGGAAACATCCTTTATATGAAGTTAACTTTGAGATTTGAACTAATTACAAGAATTGAAGTATTTATTTTATCAGAGGGGATTTAACAACAGGTAGAGAAATGGTTGGAAGCATTAAAAGAACTTAATTGCATTATTACATAACATCCGAGAAGGCTACTGTAGTTGCAGATGCGATTAGTCGAAAGGCTTTATTATCAACATTGTTGTTCTGTGAATTGCAAGATGAGATATTAATTGCGAATGTTCGAGCTACACCTATCCGATATGAAGATCCTATGGTAGTTCAACAAATGATTCAGAATTGAGGAAATTATCTGACCGTTTCAAGATGGAAGGATAGAGGATATTGTATTGAATACTGATGGAATATTAACCTTCAACGACAAAATTGGATGATCTATGTGGTAGTTAGTATGGTAAGGAGTGATGTAAGAATTTTGGGAAGAACTGGTTCCCGCCGCATCAGGATTGGAATTATTGTTTAACGTTGAGTTCCCGCCAGTCTGAGTTGAAGTGCTGGGGGCTCCAAAATTGGACATCTCGCCTGAATCAGAAGAAGAAATAACTTGTTTATAATGGGTCCTACTAGCTAAAGATCTCGTCGCGGGAAAGTCAGTGTCAGAGCTATAAGAGTCTATGGGGGGAGCCATAGAAGCGACAAATATGGTCGCAAAGTTCGCGAGAAGTAAAAAATATTTTAGACATGGGGGCTGAGGCATGAAGGAAGCATCTACCCCTAACTTCAACAGCGGAAATAATGGTGGGATCTACTTTGTTAATAGTTAAACAACATACTAAGTCAGTCAGTGGGATTCTCGCCCAAATGCCCCTAGTCAAGTAATAGATACCCCCAGATCTCTGACTGTCACGACCCGAAACCTAGGCACCATTTTACTCACGTGTTGGGCACGGGGAGCGGGGCCGTAGCATTTTATTGGTTTTATTTCATAATAAGTGGGATTTTTATGTGTTAGTTTTAACATTTTAATAAATTATTTGACATTTTAGTATGTTAATAAATTGTGTGATATTTTAAGTGTGTTAGTAAATTAATTTTAATTACTTAATGGTTAAAGGGAATAAAAAGGAATTTTATAGTAAAGTAATATTATTGAAAATATTAAATAAAAAGCTTCACAAAATATGGAGAGGCTTAGGTGTCGAAGGTGAAAATTAAGGTAGTTAATTGTTATTACTCAATCTTGGAGGGCTTAAGTGGAAATTTCAATTATATAAATATACTCACCTTTTTCCATTTCATTCCACAAGCTTCCAGCGTGAGAGAGAGCTCGGAGAGAGAGAGAAAACAATTCCTCCGTTCCAAAAATCCTTTTGATTCATTTTCTTTCAAAAATTCCTAAAAATCAACCGTTAGTCCGATTTGCGATCCGACTGCGGCAACGCGATCAGGAAGACGAGGGAAACATTTAGAGCCGACCAGATTGTCTTTTATTTCGGCATATTTTTGGATAAGTTATTATGATTCTTTTCGAATAATTATTCATACTACGAGAAATGATGATATTACGTGTTTTAAATGATATTTGATATTCTTGGATCAATATATGTTTGACTTTTGGTAAATTTTGGAAATTATTTGAGTTGTAGGAATAAAATAAAAGAAAAATAGATTATTGAATGGGTATGGTAAGGTTTTGGGAAAAGTGGAGTAAAGGTTGAGAAAAGGGATTAATGGCTAAGTTTATAAAGTTGTTGTTTGATATGTTATATGACGTTATTATTACCATGTCAATAATTATTGGTAACTTGATAATTTGATTGGTCTCGGGAATGATGAAAATTTGTTTGGAGATGAATAAATATGTTGGTTGGGTTGGGTAAGGTAAAGGGTGTTTAAAGGGGTTGGTTTACTTGGGTTACTTGAAAAGGATATTATACCCCGTTTAAATTGGTTGGGTTAAAATGGGAAAGTGGTAAAAGAAAAATGGAGAGAAGTAGGATGGTGATTCTAAGTGGTTATATATATATATATATATATATATATATTATATGAAGTATTAGGTGAAATACATGGGTATTGCAAGGGTTAGTCAATTGATATGGCTTTGGAAATAAACAGAAAATAGTTGTTTTTGAATGAATATGGTAAGGTTGATATTCAGGGTTATTGGGGATTCTGGACCCATTTTAGTTAAGATAGAATGAAACTAAAGGGTGTTATAAGGTTTTTTAAATATTAGTTGAATGTGTTGGGTCATTTCCTTGACTTGGGAAATAGGTAGAAAAGGTTTGAGGTTGAGGAACATGGCAAGGATAATAGAATAGTTAGGTAGGACGCTTGATAGAGGTGGGATATATGTTCTATGGCATGGATAGAGTATGATTAAGGGTTGAAAGTGGTATATAAACTGGTTTTGGTTGGCCTGGCACAGCTTTGGAAAGTTGGAAATTGATTTTGGGGTCTTGACTGGTACTGATGTTGTACCTCAGCAACCATTCTGGCGTTGGGCACGATTCGTGCCCTAGAGCACGAGTCGTGACCCTCAATTGGACTCGTGATACCTAGTCGTGATGTTTTGGTCAGTCGTGTAGGGGTTGAGCACGAGTCGTACCCTGGAGCACGAGTCGTGCCCACGACTGATTTGGGGTATAAATTTCAAACAATGTGGAACCTAAGCAATCTAGTTCGGATTTGGTCCTTCCTTAACTATAATCCTAGAGCATCATGAGTACTTTACAATGGCGTTTTAAAGAGACTAAAATGATAATAAGAAGGTCCTTAAATATCGCTTTGAAAACGGGTGACAACCACAGAAAACTTGTAACCAAAGTTTATAAAAACTTGGTATTTGATTATGGAACTTGAAAGAAGGTTGTGTAATGTTATATTGTGAATGCATAGAGCTACCTATATATGATTGTACCTTTATGTGGTTATCTATGGATGATTATATGTTAAGATGGTGCGTGAAATACGTGTTGCACGACATCATTGGAGTGATTATGAGCATACATGCCATACATGGATTATTATTGACTCAATAGTGTATATATATATATATATATATATGATTATATATATATATATATATATATATATATATATGTTATATGTGGATAAACATGAGTAATTGTACCATGTTATATGTGTTGAACATGAGTAATTGTACCATGTTATATGTGTTGAACATGAGTAATTGTACCATGTTATATGTGGATAAACATGAGTAATTGTACCATGTTATATGTGTTGAACATGAGTAATTGTACCATGTTATATATTGTTGAACATGAGTAATTGTGCCATGTTATATACTGTTATCCCAATGTGTAGACGTGACTTCAAGTAACTGTTATGTGCTTGAATGTGAATATGATTGTGATCAATATCAGCTGATATTTCGGGGGTATAATGGAATGCGACCACTTATGAGATGTTGTAACATAAGGTGCTCGGATTTCATTATACCTGTGTCCATTTCCACCCCACTGCGGCCACAGTTTGGGGCTCAGTTACTATGGATATGCCTAAGCAGTTCATAGGATACTGATACCTTACATGGTTCCCTGAAAAATGGGTCTTGTAAGGCGTGAATAGGCCTAAGCCGTTCACAAATAAAGTGGGTTTCATTCTCAATGTAGTACGACTTATTGTTCAGACGGGAAAAGGTAAGGTCAGGTAACGTAAGGTGTTTACTGCTTTCCAAAATGTGACATTGTGCAACTTGTTTATGTGTTGCATTCTTATATGGCATATTGCTGCATGCATAATAACTTACTGAGATTCTTTCTCACCCCTTCTCCCTTTAATTTTTTTAGCTTCAGCTGAGACAGGTAGACCAGACCGGTGAGGCCAGGAAGGAGTTTGGATCGTCTTTTGGGTTGCCAGGGTATGTGTACTGTTTGGGAGTTGGGAATAAGTGTGGTTATTATTAAATTGGGAATTTTTTTTTGTATAAAGTTTATAAATATTTTCAATGTACTGTTGTAAACTAATCAGGTTATGGTTTGTTGTAAAGCAGGTTGATATCATCTCCTAGTAGAAGGGTCATGTCGTTTTGTTTTCAAAAGTTATTCAACTTTCAAATTATTTAAACAAAAAGTTTTAAAATTTTTAGGAGGTGGTTTGGGGACCCTCCAGCTGGGCACGAGTTTATAGGTCTCGGGATTGGGGAGGTCCTCACAGTTGGTATCAGAGCTAAGGTTAGAAGTCAAGGGTAGAAGTCGGGTTTAAGGGGGAGTGTGTGATACCTGACACCGAGTGTTAATGCAGGAATTTGTTCAATGGCGGAAAATAGTAATGACCAACCTAGGGTGTCAAGGAAATGTGAGTAATATGGAAAGATAGATTCCTCCGCTGTCATTAGAAGTATATTACCTGTCTCAGGAAGTAGGGGTAATACTTGTATGAATCCCCGTTCACCTCATTATTATGTGGCATTGCATTTTGCTTTTACTTGCATGATGGCCTAAGAATTTGCCTTATATGCTAGAGGTGTCTACTCCTATAGGAGAGTACCTCGAATCATCCTTGATTATCATGGTTATGATGTGATTATGTGGGCATGTATTGCCAGTGGATGTGGTAGATATACCAATCCGTGATTTACTGTTATACTTGACCTAAATTGGTTAAGTAGCTGTTGTGCTTGGGGAGGACTGTCGCAAGAAGCGAGTCTCCTTATCTATGTTGATTGCCTCTGTGTTTAGTTGAGGCGGATAATTTATTAATTGATATTTATGTCACAAATGCATTAAATGTCGAAAAGTATGGTCTAAAATGTGAGGTTTATTTGGTTTATGTATTAGACGCGAGTAAAAGTCCCCTAAAATATCTCATGTACCGGTGGTAAATGAATTGGTAAGGTGTTTTCGTCAGAGTATTTCATGCCACCAGTTAGGGCGATAGAATTTCGTATAGACTTAAAGTCAGGGTTGTTGACCATATCCAAAACACCTTATAGAAGGCATTGGCTGTGTTGTAAATAGGATAAGTGGAGTTTAAAGCCTGATCTTGAGATTTTTGTAGTAATCTTGATGGATGCTATCCTTGTATATCCAGAGTTGTGAAAGATTATGAAAATCAATTGCAAGTTATGTTATCGGTGTTTCGTGAGAATTAAATGTTGGTGAAATTCAGCAAGGGTGAATTTGGCTCAAGAAGATGGTAATTTTGGGTCTTGTAGTGTCAAGCTGGGTATGGTCCTTTTTCGAGGATTTAGACCCTGGTCAATTGGAATAACCTTCGACAGGGTTAGAACTCCGTAGTTTCTGGGTTTGGCAGGTTATTACCACAAGATTATTGATGGATTTTCGAGACTTGTAACACCAGTGACCAAATTGATTTCGAAGGAAGTATCAGGTATGTGGAATGTAAAGGGGTGAAATCAGTGTTACAGAATTGAAGAATAGATTGACTACAGTTTTGATATTTACCCTACTTGATGGATGTGAGAATTTATGATTGTCATGTACGCGTCAAAGGAAAGATTTGGGTTGTGTTTTTATACAGAATGGGAAAGTGATAGACTACATTTCGAGGGAATCAATACCAGCAGAGCAGAATTATCCTAATCTCAACGTGGAAGTGATTTTAACTATTTTGCGTTACTTAAGTGGAAACATCCTTTATATGAGGTTAACTTTGAGAATTGCACTAATTACAAGAATTGAAGTATTTATTTTATCAGAGGGGATTTAACAACAGGTAGAGAAATGGTTGGAAGCATTAAAAGAACTTAGTTGCGTTATTACATCACATTCGAGAAGGCTACTGTAGTTGCAGATATGATTAGTCGAAAGGCTTTATTATCAACATTGTTGTTCTGTGAATTGCAAGATGAGACATTAATTGCGAATGTTCGAGCTACACCTATCCGGTATGAAGATCCTATGGAAGTTCAATAAATGACTCGGAATCGAGGGAATTATCTGACCGTTTCAAGATGGAAGGATCGAGGATATTGTATTGAAGACTGATGGAATATTAACCTTCAACGACAAAATGGGTGTACTACATTCATAAGGGAGTAAGAGACATTTTTAGAGGAAGACCATAACTTGAGAATTGCGATGTATTCGAGGGGTTTGAAGATGTATCCAGCATTGAAGAAAGTCAAAGGAATGAGGATAAGAAGACATGTGATGGATTTTGTAACGAGACTACCTTTGACACCGAAGAAGAGGAACGTGTTCGAGTAATAGTGGATATACTAATCAACACCGGTTCATTTCTACTAAGATTCAGGAACTATGGACAGGGAAATTAGCACCAGTGTATGGGCGAGAGAATTGATCGATTCTACGGAGTATTAATCACTACCTTATATCAGATTGGGATTCGAGATTCATATTGCGATTGTGGAAGACCGGGTATGAGACTTTGGGTTCTAGATGCGTTCACTTTTGCGTACATTTTTCCGATAGATGGGGCAGACAGACAGAGAGAACCATCCAGACTCTCGAGAATGTGTTATGGGGGCATCCGATGGATTTTCATTAATTTTGAGAAGTTCGTGTAACCTTAGTTGAAGTGCGTATATCAGCAGTGATCAGTCCAGTGTTGAAGTGACGCCGTATGCAGCTTGCAGTGGAAAAGAGTCTTGATAATCCTTTCCTTATATTGAGTTTTTCAACCGAGGTTATTCTTGTTGATGTGACTTATGTGGAAAAACCATTGAGAGTTGGTAGAATCAAGTCCGGAAATTCAAAACCTAGAATATTCGAGTTGTGAAAGTGTAGTGGAAGAATCATATTAGTAAAGAAGCCACTCGGGTTTCGGGAGTCCGAGAGGCGTGAGAGTTATATGTGGTTATTTGAGTAGTTAGGTAAGTGTGTTTAAAAATTCGGGACAATTTTTTTTTAAGGGGGAGTGAATGTCACGACCCGAAACCTAGGCACCATTTTACTCACGTGTTGGGCACGGGGAGCGGGGCCGTAGCATTTTATTGGTTGCATTTCATAATAAGTGAGATTTTTATGTATTAGTTTTAAAATTTTAATAAATTATTTGACATTTTAGTATGTTAATAAATTGTGTGATATTTTAAGTGTGTTAGTAAATTAATTTTAATTACTTAATGGTTAAAGGGAATAAAAAGAAATTTTATAGTAAAATAATAATATTGAAAATATTAATTAAAAAGCTTCACAAAATATGGAGAGGCTTAGGTGTCGAAGGTGAAAGTTAAGGTAGTTAATTGTTATAACTCAATCTTGGAGAGCTTAGTGGAAATTTCAATTATATAAATATACTCACCTTTTTCCATTTCATTCCACAAGCTTCCAGCGTGAGAGAGAGCTCGGAGAGAGAGAGAGAAAACAATTCCTCCGTTCCAAAAATCCTTTTGATTCATTTTCTTTCAAAAATTCCTAAAAATCAACCGTTAGTCCAATTTGCGATCCGACTGCGGCAACGCGATCAGGAAGACGAGGGGAACATTTAGAGCCGATCAGATCGTCTTTTTATTTCGGCATATTTTTGGATAAGTTATTATGATTCCTTTCGAATAATTATTCATACTACGAGAAATGATGATATTACGTGTTTTAAATGATATTTGATATTCTGGGATCAATATATGTTTGGCTTTTGGTAAATTTCGGAAATTATTTAGATTGTAGGAATAAAATAAAAGAAAAATGAATTATTGAATGGGTATGGTAAGGTTTTGGGAAAAGTGGAGTAAAGGGTTGAGAAAAGGGATTAATGGCTAAGTTTATAAAGTTGTTGTTTGATATGTTATATGACGTTATTATTACCATGTCAATAATTATTGGTAACTTGATAATTTGATTGGTCTCGGGAATGATGAAAATTTGTTTGGAGATGAATAAATATGTTGGTTGGGTTGGGTAAGGTAAAGGGTATTTAAAAGGGTTGGTTTACTTGGGTCACTTGAAAAGGATATTATACCCCGTTTAAATTGGTTGGGTTAAAATGGGGAAGTGGTAAAAGAAAAATGGAGAGAAGTAGGATGGTGATTCTAAGTGGTTATATATATATATATATATATATATATATATATATATATATATATATATATATATATATATATATATATGTATATATATATATATATTATATGAAGTATTAGGTGAAATACATGGGTATTGCAAGGGTTAGTCAATTGATATGGCTTTGAAAATAAACAGAAAATAGTGGTTTTTGAATGAATATGGTAAGGTTGATATTCAGGGTTATTGGGAATTCTGGACCCATTTTAGTTAAAATAGAATGAAACTAAAGGGTGTTATAAGATGTTTTAAATATTAGTTGAATGTGTTGGGTCATTTCCTTGACTTGGGAAATAGGTAGAAAAGGTTTGAGGTTGAGGAACATGGCAAGGATAATAGAATAGTTAGGTAGGACGCTTGATAGAGGTGGGATATATGTTCTATGGCATGGATAGAGTATGATTAAGGGTTGAAAGGTGTATATAAACTGGTTTTGGTTGGCCTGGCACAACTTTGGAAAGTTGGAAATTGATTTTGGGGTCTTGACTGGTACTGATGTTGTACATCAGCAACCATTCTGGTGTTGGGCACGATTCGTGCCCTGGAGCACGAGTCGTGACCCTCAATTGGACTCGTGATACCTAGTCGTGATGTTTTGGTCAGTCGTGCAGGGGTTGAGCACGAGTCGTACCCTGGAGCACGAGTCGTGCCCACGACTGATTTGGGGTATAAATTTCAAACAATGTGGAACCTAAGCAATCTAGTTCGGATTTGGTCCTTCCTTAACTATAATCCTAGAGCATCATGAGTACTTAACAATGGCGTTTTAAAGAGACTAAAATGATAATAAGAAGGTCCTTAAATATCGCTTTGAAAACGGGTGACAACCACAGAAAACTTGTAACCAAAGTTTATAAAAACTTGGTATTTGATTATGGAACTTGAAAGAAGGTTGTGTAATGTTATATTGTGAATGCATAGAGCTACCTATATATGATTGTACCTTTATGTGGTTATCTATGGATGATTATATGTTAAGATGGTGCGTGAAATACGTGTTGCACGACATCATTGGAGTGATTATGAGCATACATGCCATACATGGATTATTATTGACTCAATAGTGTGTATATATATATATATATATATATATATATATATATATATATATATATATATATATATATATATATATATATATATATATATATATATATATATGTGACACTATTTGAAGATAAACATGAGTAATTGTACCATGTTATATGTGGATAAACATGAGTAATTGTACCATGTTATATGTGTTGAACATGGGTAATTGTACCATGTTATATGTGTTGAACATGAGTAATTGTACCATGTTATATGTGGATAAACATGAGTAATTGTACCATGTTATATGTGTTGAACATGAGTAATTGTACCATGTTATATATTATTGAACATGAGTAATTGTGCCATGTTATATACTGTTATCCCAATGTGTGGATGTGACTTCAAGTAACTGTTATGTGCTTGAATGTGAATATGATTGTGATCAATATCAGCTGATATTTCGGGGGTATAATGGAATGCGACCACTTATGAGATGTTGTAACATAAGGTGCTCGGATTTCATTATACCTGTGTCCATTTCCACCCCACTGCGGCCACAGTTTGGGGCTCAGTTACTATGGATATGCCTAAGCAGTTCATAGGATACTAATACCTTACATGGTTCCCTGAAAAATGGGTCTTGTAAGGCGTGAATAGGCCTAAGCCGTTCACAAATAAAGTGGGTTTCATTCTCAATGTAGTACGACTTATTGTTCAGACGGGAAAAGGTAAGGTCAGGTAACGTAAGGTGTTTACTGCTTTCCAAAATGTGACATTGTGCAACTTGTTTATGTGTTACATTCTTATATGGCATATTGCTGCATGCATAATAACTTACTGAGATTCTTTCTCACCCCTTCTCCCTTTAATTTTTTAGCTTCAGCTGAGACAGGTAGACCAGACCGGTGAGGCCGGGAAGGAGTTTGGACCGTCTTTTGGGTTGTCAGGGTATGTGTACTGTTTGGGAGTTGGGAATAAGTGTGGTTATTATTAAATTGGGAAAAAGAAATATGTATAAAGTTTATAAATATTTTCAATGTACTGTTGTAAACTAATCAAGTTATGGTTTGTTGTAAAGCAGGTTGATATCATCTCCTAGTAGAAGGGTCATATCGTTTTGTTTTCAAAAGTTATTCAAACTAATTACCTGGGAAATATGAAGGATCACTGAGGCACGAATTTATAGGTCCCGGGATTGGGGAGGTCCTCACACTGACACTGGCCATACCTAATTTTCCTAACACAATTCTTATATCTAGCCATAGGCGACAAACATAAATTGGAAGGAAAACAAGGAAAATTAAAGATCAAACTGATTACCTGGGAAATATGAAGGATCACTGAGAAAGTTGAGTAGA
The DNA here is from genome assembly GCA_022495995.1 of Adenophora triphylla var. japonica. Lineage (NCBI taxonomy): Eukaryota > Viridiplantae > Streptophyta > Magnoliopsida > Asterales > Campanulaceae > Adenophora > Adenophora triphylla. Next base: position 218,005 of record JAFEMH010002863.1, read on the forward strand.
GGTTGAAGGATCGCCGAAATGTTTAACGGACGACTGAAAGGGTTGGATTCCAGGTTGAAGGAAACGGGCAATCAGGTAAATAAGTAAGTGTTTGTGGTCGGAATTGAAGGGATAACAAGGATTGAACGGTAGAATGGACGAAAAACAACGGGAAGGGCTGGAAATAGGCTCGCCGAAAAATTGCAGAGGTCGCCGAAATTTGATAAGAGGATTTATGAGTGCAGTCAGACGAAAAAGTGTGAATGAGGGGGGGGAAGTATTTATACCAAGGTAATCCCAAGAGGTTTTTTAGCAGAAAATTAATTAGCCCCAAAAATTTTAAATTCCCCCCATTTAATGATTTCAAATTTCAAGGCGTCTCTTCAAATGTCTCATCACAGCCGTCAAACCGTCAAAGGGACCCCTCTGGACGTGACACGTGTCCACCAGGTGTCAGCGTTAGCCTTCATCTCGCTTGATTGATGTAAGAGGGCGAAAAGTAATGCATTAGCTTGAATTTCTCGCCTGGAATATGAATGATCCAGGTCTCGAAATTGGGGGCTATTGATGTGATTGTGAAATATGGATTTGAGCCTGAATAGTAAGTTAGGCCCAACGTGGCGAATTGGGCCAAGTGGGCCAAGGGAATAAAGTGGGTATTGTACGTAAGCCCATAAATATGAAGCGACATTCAAGTAAGGCGACAAGAATAGTAGCGACATGAGTAGGTCTAAGCGTGAGAATAAGCGGTAAGCGAGAAGTACCCGTGGCAGTTTGCGACATGTTGGGTGGAACTAACAGGCGACAAGCATAGGGCGGTTAGAAGATGTGATTGGCAACAATATGAGTATTGCCCCCTTTCTTAGGATTGTTGCATGAGCGACAATCATGACTGGTGACGATTAAGTGACTGATGTGCTGCCACGTAGGTACCCACTACAACCGTCAAATTAGTATGATTTGACAAGGTGAACAGTGATTTCCCACTAACTTGGGGGTGGTTGGCACCCTTAGGGGATGATTGACACGTGTCCCCCCGTGTGCAAGGCACATGCTGCATGGGGGTATATAAGCCTTAGAGAAAATCATATTGGTAAGTCTCTCACACTCTCTCTAAACTCTCTCTCTCTCTAAGTTTCATTGTTATCCACCTTGCTACCAGTCACTTATTATCACGCCGGAGGGATTTTGTCGGAGCCACCCTCGGCTTAGTTCACGTTCTTGCTTGTGTGTAGGTGACGTGTTTGACCATTCGAAGAGGACTAGTCGGAGTATCCATCGTTGGAGGTTTAGCTCAGATCCTGTACAACACATTTGACTGTGTAGCATCAAGAGCGACATGAACCTACCAAAGACCGCTCGGGGAGGAGCTCTCATGCTGGAAAGATTTGGGGCCAGTGAAGCAATATATCACATAAATGGGGTAAAACTTAGGGCCGATCACAAAAATGGGGTAAAATATATAGTCGATATCGCGTCTGAGGTAAACTGGGTAACGAGATGTACAACAGAATTAATTATCTTAAATACACTTGATAAGACCCCTTAAATTTGGATCGTTGAGATGAGAATGAAGTGAGATTTGAGATTTAACGAAAATCCAATTTTTGGGAATAATTACCAACTAGGGTAACGTACTTAACCTTCATTTTCGCAAAAGGTAACGTACTAACTAGTTACTGACTTAGGTATCGTACTTTCAAAATTAATTTCAAATAAGGTATTGGACCAAAATTTTAACTAATATTGTTAAAAAACCTAACGGACTTCGTCAACCTTGTTTGATAACTACCCCACCCACCTACCTGCCCACCCCCTGCCTACCCCACCCCACCCACCCAATCCCCCACCCTAAAAAATATTTTTTTTTTGGGTGGGGTGGGGTGGGCAGGTGGGTGGGTGGGGTAGTTACAAAAAATGATTAATTTTTTTTTTTTTGGTGGAGGGGGTGGGGTGGGGTAGGCAGGGGTGGGCAGGTGGGTGGGGTAGTTACAAAAAATGATTAATTTTTTTTTTTGGTTGGGGGGTGGGGTAGGCAGGGGGTGGACAGGTGGGTGGATGGGGTAGTTACTAAAAATGATTAATTTTTTTTTTTGGTGGGTGGGTGGGATAGTTATCAAACGAGATTGACAAAGTCCGTTAGGCTTTTTAACGACGTTAGTTAAAATTTTGGTCTAATACCTTATGTGAAATTAATTTTAAAAGTACGATACCTAAGTCAATAACTAGTTAATACGTTACCTATTTGATAAAAAAGGAAAAGTACGACACCCTAGTTTGGTCGATTGCCACAATTTTTGTAATGTTCTATTTCACCTGCCCCGGATCCGTGTTGGAGCGGGTCCCCATTAGGCCCATAACGCCACTTAGCTAAGGCTTTTACGCAAAGCAACATTTTTTATTAACTGAACTTAATGGTAGTTCACATCTTAAACGACGGCGTTGCAACACAAACCTTAACCCAAAGAAACAGTCCGTCCGTCATAGTCGTCGGACAGGTTAGAGTTGCTGTTATTTGTCAATACGATCCCCGGGATCAGGCCGGAAATGGACAGCAAAAACGTCGTCGTCTGTGACAACGGTACCGGGGTAATTGCTCCTCTCCCGTTTACATATGTCTACATTTTCACTGTACTGTTCTGTAGTATTCCTTCAATTTACTATCGGAATTCGTTTCATTCGATCTGGTAAGTTGCAAGAGTGTGAAATGTCACAATTAATTTCATCTCCGGACGGTGATGATCCTAAAATTTTAGCTGATATTTGATACAAATTTGGTATATTATCTATTAGTGCGAGAATTGGTGTTTAGTAATTGTTGTTGATGATATGATTTGATCAAACTGAGGCTCAAATTTGTATATTCTTTTGTCAATTTCGATTATTGACATCAATGATAAGCACGATGCTAAAATTTGTATATTGAGAGTTTGATTTGGTAGTTATTTGTGGATTGTGTAACTCTGGCTACATAAATTTGTGATTTCACTTAAAAGCAAATTATGTTCGTTCAATGCAGTATGTCAAGTGTGGTTTTGCTGGGGAGAATTTTCCTACCTCGGTATTTCCGTGTGTGGTGGGAAGGCCTATGTTGCGATATGAAGAATCGCTAATGGAGCAAGAGCTGAAGGTGAACATCTCTTCATTACATGAAAGTTTACATATTTATTCCTAAACGTACAGGATGAGATTTTCACAAAAAGATGAGCTAGATATACTCATTTACAGTGTAGTAAAACCTCAGACAAGGCAAAGGGAAGAATAAACATTTAATTTATTGTTTTGATGCTCGGAGACCTCTTTCATTTTTAGTAGCATTAATATCTTAATGAAACCCCACATAAGCTTCATAACCATTTTCCATTCAGAAGTTTTGAGCAGTTAGTTACTTTCAGCGCTAAAATACTTCTTAGTTAGGGAATAAGTTATTTTCGGTGTTTCATGTAGGACATTGTTGTTGGTGAATCTTGTTTAAACTTGCGTCATCAACTAGATATTTCTTATCCTGTCCACAATGGCATTGTACAAAATTGGGATGATATGGGCAATGTCTGGGATCATGCTTTCTTTAATGAACTAAAGGTGAGTAATTTTTGTCTTGATTTGTTCAAAAATTTGAATTCAAGCACTTGTGATTTCTGTTTCTGATTTCTCCATCTTGATCAGCTTTTGATAATACAGTGCAGCCATTATAATGTTGTTCCATATCTTCTTTGACAGATAGATCCGTCAGAATGTAAAATTTTGCTGACAGACCCACCTCTCAATCCTTCAAAAAATCGTGAAAAAATGGTTTGTGATATTTCTTGTTGTAAAAATCCTTGTGTTGCCTTATAGCTCTCAAAAAATGAAGCTTTTTTTGGTATTATGGATTCTTGATGTCGAGTTTACCTGTTATTCTAGGTCGAGATCATGTTTGAGAAGTACAACTTCTCTGGCGTTTTCATCCAAATTCAGGCTGTCTTAACGTTATATGCTCAAGGTGCTTATAGAGATGATTAAAGGTTATGACTTGATTTTTTATTTCCTGATAAACATGAAGAAAATAAACTTTGCTGCCTGAAACTTTAATGAGCTACGCAGAATGTACTGAGTCTTCTCTTTATTACTCTTAATCCAACTGAACTTATTATTCAACATCTTCTGAAATGTCTGTCATGAAATTGATTTATCTTAAGTTTTTTCAATTTATTTACTGAACACAGGTTTGCTAACGGGACTAGTCATTGACTCTGGTGATGGTGTGACTCATGTGGTAAATTACTTAATAAGCACTCCAACAAAAATGCTTTTCAAGTCATTTACACCTTTGTTGTCTCACTGTACGAAACTACACATAGTTAGTGGTTATTGACATACTTTATTTAAGACTGAATGGAGTCTGTTACCTTGAATCTCCCTTTTCTTGTTTAGGATAGTCTCTAGATAGGTTGTTGAAATTCTGCAGTTATACATGCAACACCGTTCTGTGAGGTTATGTTATCAGTAAAAGGTGTACCTGTGAACGGGGTTGAATCCAGGACCAAAATCATCAGAGCCTGAATTGATCTAAGATGAAAATAATTGCTTGATAATTGTTCGTGCAATGTTCATAAATTAGTGTTAATTCACATACTTTACCAAACGCTGAAGGAGTCTGTTCCCTTGATTGGCTGTCTTGTTTTTAGTATAGTCTCTAGATAGGTTGTTGAAATTGGGGTGTTGTACATACAACATCATTCTACTGTGTATTTAAGTTGAATAAAAGGTGTACCTGTGACCAGGGTTGAATCCATGACCAAACTTTTGCTGGGGCTGAAGTGATATAAGAGGAAAATAATGGCTAGAGAAATTAATATATAATGCATGTATATACTCATGTAAAATTTTTCTTATAATAGTAAGAGAATCATTCAAGAAAAGTATTTATATTTGCACTAAAAAGTTCATATAAGAGTGAAAAGATCAATACTAATGTTAAAAAAAAAGTATTGAATGATTTGAACTGTTTCACATTATCTTTTTGGAGGGGGAGGGGTGACATATGTTGTAATTACTGTTGATGTAACCACAAAGTATAAGAGTTAGTGTATTTTTTCATATGCTATCCTCAGATAACACAGTTACTCAGTTTCGTGGAGATTTCATTGATTAAAGAATTGCATGCATCACTGAAATATTGTGGTGTCCACAACTCCATTGACTGTGCTACATCAAGAATCCAAATCTATTCGTTATAAAGATTTAATTTTCTATATAACAACAACAACAACAAAAATGCCGTAGTCCCATAATGATTTGGGGTATGTTTTAATTTCTATATTTATTTTTCTAATTTCAGACCTTGCGGCCCCAACTGAAGATTATTTTGTTATCATAACTATAATTTTGATTAGAAAATATGTCACCTGAAACCTTATAGATAAGTATGAATAGGTTAGATTAACAAACCGATGAACATGTTGGTGTATCTATTGAATTGTGGAGATAGCAGGCATCTTAGAGGGGAAGAGATTCAGAAAGTTTTATTAGTTATATATTTTTCCAGGTGCCAGTTGTTGATGGCTATTCATTTCCTCATCTCACTAAGCGAATGAATGTTGCCGGGCGTCACATTACTTCTTATCTTGTTGATTTACTTATGCGGAGAGGGTGAGCTCTAACATATTCCTATAGCTCAATTCACAAGATTAAGTTATACTGAGCTTTGACCACCGAATTCTCCTTCATACAGGTATGCAATGAATAAAGGTGCTGACTTCGAGACTGTTAGGGATATCAAAGAGAAGCTCTGCTACATAAGGTGTGCACATAGTATTATTGTTCATTATACATGTTCAATTGTCAGTTTGTCACATTACAACTTGGTATTTTGTTCTATTTTTTTGCAGTTATGATTACAAAAGGGAATATCAGTTGGGGCTTGAGACCACCATCCTTGTTAAGAATTATACTGTAAGTTTCTTTTACATTTACTTGTAATATTTGTAAGATGATTTATTTGTTCTACTTTTTTTTTATATTTGTATGATATTGGTATTTGAGGGCGATCCTTGGCGCAACGGTTAAGTTGCTCCTTTGGTGACCATAAGGTCACGGGTTCGAACCATGGCGAACAACCTCTTGGCAATTGTCAGGGGAAGGCTCTAGCAAATGGTTCCCTCTCCCAATCCCCGCTTGGCGGGGAGCGCTTGGCGCACTGGGGTTTGCCCCCCTTTTATGATATTGGTATTTCAACTTCCAACACTTCAAGTTCCAATCCACAACTTGATGCATATTTGTCATAATATTCAAACTTTTGGAGTTTAAATCTTCTCATCTCCAATCTTTTCTGTCGTTGAGTATAAATCTTCTCATCTCCAATCTTTTCTGTCGTTGAGTATAAATCTTCTCATCTCCAATCTTGTCTGGTGTTAGAATTATTATATTTACTGACAAAGGCTAAATAAATCAGCTGCCAGATGGAAGGGTTATCAAAGTTGGCACTGAGCGTTTCCAGGCTGCAGAGGCTCTCTTTACTCCTGTAAGCTTGTATTTTGTATTTTATGTCTTATGTTCTGGATTTGAGATGTATATCTTTTTGTGCCCTCCTCTGTGTATGTGTGTGTATCTGTCTTTTTGTACAAATTGTAAGTGCGCACAAATTTTGGTGGGTTTGCCTGGCATAGGCAATGTGGAAATTGAGATGGTGGTTCAATTAGTTTTCTGGCTGTTTAGAGTGCAACCACTGGCGGCACTTTGTGAACACCTTAAGTGATAAGCATAAGATCATGTTAACATTCAGATGTTACAAACTGATAATATCTTACAACCTTGCTTTCTAAAGCCTTTTTAAAACCCTCTATGCTGATAATTGTTTGCCTCAATTTTAGTCAATTGTGCATTTTTTGAATCGTGTGAAAGAGTGAGAAAGAATTTGATGTGCATAGCATAGATCCTTCTGAAATCAAAAGTGTTTGTTGCGTATGAATGTTATTGTTAGTGGAGTGCTGTTGCATCAAGTTCCTCTAATATTACCCTTAGCATATTCAGCTTGTGAAATTTTGATTTTTCTTCTTGCAGGAACTCATTGATGTTGAAGGTGATGGAATGGCCGACATGGTATTTCGCTGCATTCAGGAAATGGATATTGACAATCGAATGATGGTACTGGATATGCTTATAAATTTATGCATTTATTTGTAAGGGATTAGTTTTTATGTTGATACTACAATTTATGAAAGGTGTATTACCATCAAAAATAAGAATGTGTTTTCTCTCAACTGAAATTGGTTGCTTTAAGTCTGAAAAGTTAGCGTGATTTCTTAACATAACCAAAACTTGGAAAATGTTTAGTCATGTTGTGTGTGTCTCCTGCTTATTTTAGTCTCGTTTTCTATATTGAGAAGCATTACCTCTAGCTATCAATAGGACCTGTTTAAAGTTAGCATATCTGAAATACTGTGTATGTTCATCTTCTTTACTCTTTTTAGATATAATTTGGCTGCATACTTATTGTGATAGTGATTTGCTTGATTAATAGTAGCATTTGCTTTTTCTCAACATTTGGTCATCTTGATAATGTTACATCACATTTATATACTTCCCTCGGTCCCAAAATGAATGACCAAATTCTTTACAAATAGTGTCATTTTGAAATTAAGAATATGCTTTATATTACTGAAATTGTTTGCTTTATCTTTGAAACTTTAGCGCAATTAAGTTTAACTTGACAAAAACTCTAATTTTTCTTTCTCTGTCAAATGTGTTTCATACTAGTTTTGATCTCGTTTTCTGTATTGTGACTCGGTGCTACTAGCTAGATCAATATTACTTGTTTGTAGTTAGCCATATCTGTAGTACTATGTATATTCATTTTCATTACTCTTTATACATATAATTCAGCTGCACGTTTATTATAAATATATTTTTACTTAATCAACAGTAGCACTAGCCTGTTCTCAACTTGTGGTTGTCTCGAGGATGCAACATCAATGCCTTATACTTGAGAAAACCTACTTGGTTCAAATGCACAGAGAACTGGGGTAACCGAAAATAAAAAAGCTACAGTAACGAGTAAAACTAACTCAGTTATGCAGATGGTTAACCATACCATTGGACTTGTACTTTATATTGCCCTTTCAGGCATCTCACTCAAACTCCAAGTCTTATTTTTGCAGCACTGCCAATTTACACTTCAGTTCTAACTGCAGTTCATTTCATTTCTTACAGCTCTACCAACATATAGTTTTGAGTGGAGGGAGTACAATGTATCCCGGATTACCTAGTCGGTAATAGATTTGACCTCCTTTACTTAATATTTTCTATCATTGTTGTGATTTTTACGTATAAAGTGGTCTGACTGGTGATAGTTTCTTGGGATTGGATTTGCGTCTCGCTGCCTTTTAAGGCCTTCGTGGCTTTCTGGTTCCATCTATAAATTTACAGTTTCTTTTTCCATTATACAAATTTAGGGAACTAATAATATTACTCTCTCAAAAAAATAGTAGTCTTTTTTTACTAGTCAAACTTTATAAGGATGACACTTTATTTGTTGTGCCTTGGAATTGCCTCAGAATTATTGCCTTTGTAAGAAACGGGGCTACTATTTGAGACGGGAGAGTCTAAGTTAACAATACATGTTAAAAAAATATCTATTGAACCTTAAAGATACTTTGTATCAGTTCTAGCTGGGAAAAGCAGCTGCAGACTGATGTTCTGTATTTGTAGTACTTGTTAAGGTAGAATCCTTGATATGAATTGTCCTCGTCACTTGTCTCTTACATCCATACTAAGATTTTAATAATTTCTCATCCATTAGGTTCTATCATAGCATAATCATACTTTTTCATATCTTGGATAAATACATATTTTACTGAACCTAGTAAATGTCTTAAGATTCCGATAGGGAAAAAATCGTGAAAATATTTTCTTCAGAAATCAAAAGGATATCAATTTTCTATATAGCATGATTTACAGATTAAGTTATCAATACATGATGTAGTTGTAGGATACTAAGATTATTGCACATTACACTGTAGGAAGGTGTTTTGCCTGTTACTGAGGATTGTTGTCTTACTAATTTCAAGTCAGCTGTACTAAAATGTTCACATGCTTCAGTAATTGCTTCTTGTTTTTCAATGATAGAGTGGCACATTAGGCTTCATGTACAGGCTCCAGATACTATTTTTTTTTTCTTTTTGCACTTTTAAATCCTATTACAACTTTGACATCTCATACTTGCTTATCAATTGAAGATCTCAAATTGTTTTTTTACAGCCTAGAGAAAGAAATTTTAGATCGCTATCTTGATGTTGTTTTGAAGGGCAACAAAGATGGGCTGAAGGTAAGACCGAATTGCCATGAAATATAGATTTGTAAAGGAAAGTAAAGTATGCAATCTGTAACTTGAAGTTTTGAAACACATTAAAGCTTTTATAAGATTTTTACTTCCTAGAAATATTTTAATTTTTTCTGCTCTTTCTGCCTCTATTAAACAATCTTTCCTTCTGCATCAAGTCTGAATTTCTCTTTTTCTCATGTTTCACTGTTGTGGTAAACAGAAACTGCGGTTGCGAATAGAGGATCCACCACGAAGAAAGCATATGGTGTACCTTGGAGGTGCAGTTCTTGCAGGAATTATGAAGGTCGGTCTCTCTCTCTCTCTCTCTCACACACACACACACACACACACAGAGATCTCGCACTTGTACACATGCATAACCACACACTTGCTCCAATTTTGCTACCTCATAGAAAATGACCCATCCTATTCCTAGATCATTAATGAAGGTTCTTTTTTAATCCCCTGGCTTCTTCCTTGCTATTACCTCTATCCCAAAATGAATGACCAATTTTTTTTTTCAATTTTGCTCTTGATCATCAAGAGCAAATTCCAAAAATAATTGATCATTCATTTTGGGACGGAGGCATTACATGGATTGGGACATTGAACGTGGCAATTGCTCGAAACTCGTTGAACCTTATTTTTTGTTTGTGTGTTTGGTGTTTATTCTAACCAAAGTTGTATCCAACTATAGGATGTCCTCTCTGCTTAGGTGTCAAACTAATATGACAATGCCTACTAGAGGAGTGTTGGATAAATGCACATTTATATGTTCCTTGTATTTGTGGATGTCTGTCTATTTGAAATAGCTATCCTTGTGGAAGCATGGAGTAATAGAATAATAGGCTTGTTTCTAATGTGGCCTCTTCTCCCCGTAGATAAAAATGGATTCACTTGAACGGTATAAATTGATGTCAAATATAGTAGAAGTATTACACGATTATCCAACACAATACGTTTTTTATGCAGCAGAACTGACTAGTAAGCTGTAGAGCACTATTTCTGCTTTTCTTGAATACAGTCCTCAGTTCTGTGACTTCCCCAGTTAACAAGCGTCCTTAAAAAGAGAATTTCATTTTCTAGAGGAAATAGGAGTAAAAAATTGATTATTATCGTTTGGGAGACTTGCAGGATGCCCCAGAATTTTGGATTAGTAGACAAGATTATCTGGAAGAGGGAGTCGGCTGTCTGAGCAAGTGTGGGGCCATATGATTTACAAGCTTCTCAAGAAGAGCCCGATTTGGATTCTTTCGAGATTTACAAGCTTCCGTTGATGCGAGAGAAGTATAATATTTGAAATCAGTTAACCTTAAAATTACATGTCTTGGAGAGCAGTGAAAGAAAGCTTTTGTTTGTTCAAGATTGTCACAATTATTATCCTTTGTGTATTATGCTCACTCACTATATTTACTTGTATTTCTGTATCTTCCTGTCTACAATGTAAAGTACTCCCTGTCTATTAATATATAATGGCTGAATTGATTTTAGCACTTCATTTCCCGCACAAACTAGCAACTGGGATTAATAAATAAAGACTAAATTCATTTCTCAATTACTAAATGCACTCCTTCTTTTGATTCATATTAAGCTGATACACTATCCTTGTCCTATTAACCTATATAGCGTACAAAATAAGTTGTCCCTTTATATCCCGCTCTTCTTCTTGGTCTCTCCCCATCTCAAGCAATCAGAGCCTTCTTGTCATACCCGCTCTTTAAGCAGACTTGGTAGTTCCATAATTGGACAGGGATTTGATAAATAATTGGACAGGGATTTGATAAATTTGTCATGAACCGGAAGATTTATCCGAGCCTGCTAGTCTGAGCGAATATGTTTCTCTGATCATCTAAGTTATTTTGTTTTGTTAATTTCTCCTGTGCTTTAATTCCCTTTATGAACCCATACGGAAAATGAAAAGTATAGGAAAGGTAGCCTCCATCTCTCCGGCGTCGCTTTTCCCGAAACATCCCTTCTGTTACAAACTTCATCGCCCTTCTCTCTTCTATCGCCATGGTTGATGTTGCCCCCTCACTCTCTTCTTCCATGGTTGTTGCCGCTCTCTCTTCTCTCTTCTGGAATTGATTTGGCATTAGTTTGAATACCCAAGTATATTTCAAAAGTTGATGGCCGAAGATCGATTCTAGGGCTAAAAATCAAACTCCAAACAGGAACTGGTTGGAGCTAATCATGAAATTGTTGCTCACAGACAGACTGTACCAACTCCATTCGTCGGACTTTCTCTCCCATCGATTGGAACTGACGGTGTGGGGCGACGACGGCAGAGATCGACTTTGTTGGTTGAACATATTAGGTAAATTTTGATTTGTAAAAATGTGGTGTTGATTAACGACAGCATAGATGGACTGAGGATGTGTTTTCTCCCTGTGTTGTTGAATAATAATCATTTCACCTTCTCAGCGTGCCTATCTCCATCTCTATCTCTTTCACTGTTTGTGTGTGTTTGCTTATGTGTGTTTTCTTATTTGCAGTAACTGTAATTGAGTTCGGTCAAGCATTTCCATTTTCCTGTTTGAGCCTATCTCTTTCACTGTTTGTGTGTGTTTGCTTATATGTGTTTTCTTATTTGCAGTAACTGTAATTGAGTTCGGTCAAGCATTTCCATTTTCCTGTTTGAGGCTGCAAACATGAAAAGAAATCTTGAAGAACTCTACGGTAGCAAAGAAGTCTAAATTGATATCAAAGTGGCTATCTATTTATTCAATCTTACTTTTAGACTTCCTATAACATGGTTCCATCGTTATATTAACCTATTCAACTTCTCTACCATAATGGAAATAAAGTCAAAGATAGTGTTTATGAATGTGCAAAACCTTTCTCTATATGTCTTAATATCTATGAGTGTCACCTATTTTTTTTTTAACCCAATTCATATTCTTACCTCCCTAATTTTACATTTACAAGGTCTAGTATTCATGCTCTAATTTGTTATTTGTTCTGCTTTATATTAGAGATTTTTGTATTTGACTTAGCTCTCAAGAGTATTTAAATGTGATTGTAAACTAAATATAAATTGTTATACTACCTATGTTCCAAAATGAATGTCCAAAAAAAAAAAATGAATGTCCAAAAATTTTCAAATTTATTCTTGATCAAAAGCAAACCTATAATTTTTTTTTAACATTCATTTTGAGACGGAGGGAGTATGATCTAACTTTAGAAATCCATTATGTGCTGTAATTGACCCTTTTCCCTTCCCTTGTACACAAAAAATACTTAAGCAACTTTTCTACGACATGAACTTATTTTACTGAATCCCAATTACAGGTTGACTGAAAGCACAAAGAAAAATCTTATTTAGAGAAAGAGAGGAGTTGAGAGTTTGTGTGTCGTGTGTGTGAATTTGGGGGATATTTCTTAGAACAAATAATTTCATGAGCCACTCATTGCAAATCATCTATAACTAAATAAAAGTTATAGTGCAAAGCACTTCAACACACCCCCCATTTTTCGCTCAAATTAGCACCTGGACTTAACAATGACTAGATTCATTTTCTAATTACTAAATACATCCATTCTTTTGATTCGTATTAATCTGATACACATTTAAAGGTTAGTATATAATTCAAGAACGAAGGTGTTTTGTATCGGATCCTCCAAAGGGTGAGAGTGCACTCATGGTTGAGCTTGTGGTGAAGACCAATAAGAGAATTTGTTTGGGGCAGCCAGGCCTAGACTGCTTACCTTAGAGTGACATTTCTATCATGTGGTTCATAAGAACTAGAGTAATTCACATTTTCTGGTGGGTTGCCTGCATATTTAGTGAAAAATAATCTAATTGAGTCTTATCCTTTTTGGCCTCTCCTTTTCATAAAAAGCATTAATTGGAATTTTTTTACCTAAAAAAAGAGCTCAAAATTTTCTCTTACTCAACATAGTCCATCTATGAAAAATAATTTGATTACCGGTTACTCCTCTCCTACCATTCCCGTATCTTAGGGCTAACTTGCATTCAGTAACTTGGCAATTTTTTTTATTTTTTTTTGTCATAACTTAAGTCTGTATGAATTTTGAAGCAAGATGTTTTTGCAGATGCCACTCCCGTTGTTCATGAAGAGATTGGACCTTCTGAAGAAAATCTTTTTTAAGGCAAATGCATAATTGATCCAAATCAAGCTCCCAAACTCCTTGGGGGCCTTCATAAAATCCTCATATGTTCAGGTTGTTATGTGAAGGTTACATTTATTTTGGTGTAAGAAGGAGTATTATAAAGAATGTGACATGTGAGATTTAGTTTAGATTAGCTGTCAATTTCAATCAAGTTCAAATCATTTTTTCATAGAGTTATAATTGGATGATTTTAGCTTGACTATGATAGATATTACTTTAAATTCCCTTGCAGCATACGAGATTGAATTATCATAGAGTTTTACTCTGAAGGTTTTAGTTCCTATACGAGATTGAATTATCATAGAGTTTACTCGAAAAATTTAGTTCCTCTTATTTGTCAACAAAATTTGGCCGTACATTTAATAATGCATGGGTGGTAGACTAGTTTGTGCTTAAAGTTTCCAGTTTGATTGTGTGGTCACAATCTACATCAAATGAGTACTTATTTATATATATAGATGTTGTTTATGCAGAGTAAGATTAAATAAGTGCAATTAGAAGGAAGACATCACCAACAACATGGCCACTATACCTAACCCTTCTAAGGTCATTTTCCCTGAAAGAAATACAAATTCATTTTCTTTTTCATTTGGCCTTGATCTGATTTTCTGCTAAAACACACACACACACACACACACAGTGACATACATGTAAGACTAATAAAGAGATCAGCATCTCCATGCAGATGCAGCTAGAATGGATCTATCTTGCCACCCTAAAAGCAAGCACCCTTTGTCCTCAGTCAACCGATACCCGTCACACGAGTACAAACTCAGCAGTATCTTGGACTGAGTCACCGCATTTCCGCTCAATGGGACCCCTTTGAACCCTTTCCCTTCCATGATCTTCCTCCACTTTTCTAACCTTTCGTGTCTCATCACCCTCTCCGACCCTTCGTGGGCCACTATGTTCCTTATCTCCGGGGCGAATATGTATTGTTCCACTTTTGCCCTTTGCGCTGAGTCAGCAGGGAACGTGGCGTCCAGCGAGTCGAAAATGGCAGAGTAGTAGTGCAAGGCCTCGAGGAACCGGCCTAAGAAGTAAGGTCCATTGTGGCTCGCTTCTTGTTCGACTATGGTTACTATATTGGGCGCTTGGTCACGGATCATTGCGAGTAGGTTGCCTAGACAGTGAGCGGGAACCCGGTGGAGCCGGTTAACTGAATTAACTGCCAGGGCTTCGCCTACCCTCCTGTTGAACATGTGTGGTTCTAGGTCTTCGAGTTGCTCACCCACAGGGTGAAACTCAAAAGGTACACGGAGGGAGTTGGCCAACTCGCTTAAGCACCGGCCAGTCTCCCTCACCGACTCCGGCGAGGTTCCAACTCCGGTTATCCGGAGAAATGGAGGCCCGCCAGGCCGAGCAGCCAGGGCCTGCATGAATGCAGGCCACTGGTAGCCTTGGAGAATATCCAAGTCTATAACATGGACCCGTTCCTCAGTTTCAAAAGCCTCAAATATGGCTTGATTGGCAGTGAAGTGAGCGAACTTGATGTATGGACAAGCTTGGTACACAATTTGGTAGATCTTGAGGATTTCCAATGAGTTTGGAGGGAAAGGGGTGAAGGGTATATTAGGTATTGATGAACTAGGTTTCGTGGTCAACGCAGCTGCTAGTCTTGCACTAAGGGCCTCTGTGAAGCAAGAGGCGACTCTTTGCATGGAGTCGCCAAGAGGCGTGACGACTCTGTTAAGGTGGTGCAAGTACTTCCTTGCTAACATGTAGTCCTCTTTGGCTACTGCTTCTGCACACGCGAGAAGTAGGTGCACCAGTTGTAAGCCACTGTCATGCTCCTGCATATACAAAATTTGCAAAATAATTAAATTTTATCGTTCTTATAGTATTCTCTTTCTCTTTATGTGTGTTTGTGTGTGTAAAAAATAGTTACCTCAGGCCCTACGGGTGCAGGCACCATGAGGTGGCTGTGGTTCAAGTTCTGGGGTTGTGCTGGTTGTGGTGCTAGTGGTGATGGTTGTCTAGCTGCAGCTTGCCTTTGTAATCTTTGCTGCTGTTTCTCTTGTTGTCTTTCTTGCTGCAGTTGTTCCATCAACGGGGCGCTAGAAACGGACGATCCCATCTGATAACTATTTTCTGCACTCTCTTGGGCTCCACAAAACCTCGAAGAATTAGGCAGTGTCAAGCAGTCCAATAATGCAGGAACAGTAGTGAGCGAATCGTACGACTCAGATGAGTTCAGACCTGCACCTGCCTTGAGGGTATTTGAGTACGACATAAAATCATCATCTCCCTCATAATCGTCCAAGAAGCTTTCAAGAGCGGGCAATGAAAGCGTTTCAACTTGCATGAGCTGATTATTCGGAGAGTTACTAAAAACTCTCTGAACCGGACTCATTCCTTTCGCTTTATTACCATAATTCCCCAATGGTGAAGAAGTACGAGGAGGGGAGCACCCAAAAGCCGAGTGTAAATAACTGTTATTATAGAGTGGGGAGGGAAAGTTTCTGACCGGAGATGAGATCATGAAGTCCGGCTCAAGCTGATCGGCTAAAAACAATGACTCCCAATCCGGGGACTGGATTTCCATATCACCTCCTCCTCCTTCTAGGATCTCATATTTGAGAGCCGGAAAGTTAAGGCTTGCTTGAGTTAAGCTCAAGCTACTTTGTTCCGAATCTGTGGGCGTTATCGTCTTTTTGTTTTCTGATTCAGCGTCGTTCGGAGAGGTTGGTTGAAGTAAAAGTTTCGTGCACGAGCTTTCGCTCTTTACACTACCCAAGCTCCCGCAACGAGAATTCATCATCATTGAACTCTCTCCCAGAATAGCAAAACACAAGCAAAATATAAAGATTTCAAGCTATTTCTTCTATCTCTCTCTATCTCTTTCTCTTTCTCTTTCTCTCTCTCTCTCTATATATATATATATATATATATGTGTGTGTGTGTATCTATCTCTTTCTCTTGACCTTTGTTAGGTTGAAAATACTAGTATGAGCTAATGTTTATGTTTGGAAGTCCAAACATTAAAACTTAGGCTTGTGCTGGGGATTCTTTTTATGAAGAAAATAATGTTGTCATTATGTATGTCCAGTATGATTGTGAAAATGAAAGGAAAAGGAGACAAATTAGAGTAGAGTTGAATGCATTGTTGGCTAGTGATTGGTTGCAGCTCCATTGTAGATGCTGTACAAAATTTCATAGTTGTTTTCTAGAGGCACTATTTTGTCATGCTTGTGGACTTGTTTTGGTTGTTCTTACATTAAGCATAGGAAACACAGTAAGAGATTTCCTTAGCTTGTCAGTTGTTGAATTTTTTCCCAAAATAAAAATTACACTGTTTCAAAAATATTTCCCAAAATGTCACACTTTTAAAAATATTGATCAGAATAGCCTAGTTTTCGCAGTTGGCAACCACGGGTTTATAATTTTTCTAATTTTTTTTTTAAAAACGCAGTTGGCAACTGCGAATTCAACTTTGAAAACGCAGTTGCCAACCGCGAATTCTAAAAATTAGGCTATTCTGGTTAATACTTTTAAAAGTGTGACATTTTGAAAAATACTTTTTGAAACAGTGTCATTTTGAAAAAAAAGTTTGTCAGTTATTAGGTTTACGGGATCTGGGACTTGCGCAATTCAACTGTATAATCGTTCAAATAAGATGTAATAATAAGTAATAATTCGTGTTAATATATACTCCCTCCGTCCCGACCGATTTAGGATTTATTTCCATTTTAGGCGTCCCACCCGATTTAGGACGGCCCAAAATGGAAACCTTAAATCACTATTCTCTCCACTCATTCTCTCTCCTACATTATTTTAATACTCACAACACCATTATAATTTACTATTCCCTCCACTCATTCTCTCTCCTATTTTTAAATTACACTCACAACATTTACCTTTTCCTTAATCCCCGTGCCGCCCAAAAAATCCTAAATCGGCCCGGGGCGGAGGGAGTATAACGTAACTGATGTTGGTAGATATAAGTATAACTCATGCTATCAAATACGTATACGCTGATAAAATGTCATATTATATTACTATTATAAAATAAAATATAATTCATTTTACTATATAGTAAACTGTAGTTTCAAATAATTGAACTTCACCCATTCCAAATCTGACTTATACTCCCTCAAATGATTTAGATTGTAATGCTAAAAAAATTCAAGCTAGGTATATCTTTATCATTGAAAAAATATACTCCCTCCGTCCCGGCAGACTTACAGACTTAGGACTTTTTGCCATTTTGGGCGTCCCACCCGATTTAAGACGGCCCAAAATGAAAACCTTAAATCACTATTTTCTCCACTCATTCTTTCTCCTACATTATTTTAATACTCACAACACCATTATAATTTACTATTCCCTCCACTCATTCTCTCTCCTATTTTTAAATTACACTCACAACATTTACCTTTTTCTTAATCTCCGTGCCATTTCAAAAAATTCTAAGTCGGCCGGGAAGGAGGGAGT
Organism: Adenophora triphylla var. japonica; assembly: GCA_022495995.1. Taxonomy (NCBI): domain Eukaryota; kingdom Viridiplantae; phylum Streptophyta; class Magnoliopsida; order Asterales; family Campanulaceae; genus Adenophora; species Adenophora triphylla. The sequence goes on from JAFEMH010002863.1 coordinate 235,850, forward strand.
AGAAGGTATTGGTTACAAAATAGTTAAATAAATAAATAATTGGCCCCACTTTTGTCTTGGGCCGGCCCATTTGAGAACAAGAGATTTGGCATATTGGACTTTTCCCCCATTTCGGAAATAAAATAGTCCAGTGGCATATTCTCTATTATTACTTTTGTACGAATGACACTATGCAATACTGACAAACATGGGGTGGGGAATTGGTGATTGGTGATTCGTTCAAGGAGAGGAGAATTTCCACTTTTTTATGTATTTTTCTTAATTTTTTTTTTTTACTACAACTATCTTAATTTAATATTTTTAGTTTGACTTAACATAAAAATTAAGATAAAGTAAATGCTGTGAGTATAAAAAATAAAATAGAAAAGAGAAAGTGCGTAGAAAGTTTTTATTGTAAAAATGACATGTGGGTTCTATTGTCTATTTTAGATAATAAAGTAACTAAGAACCATAAAATGAAACAGAATAAAAAAGAAAGTAAGAACACTGAGATGGAATGAGTAATTTTCAGCTAGGGGTGTAAATGGTTCGGTTTGGGGGAAGTTACGGACCGAACCACTAGTCATCGGGAAAATTTCAAATCGAACCGAACCATGAAAAAATTCAAATCGAACCAAACCAAACCGCTATGATTTGGTTCAGTTTGGTTCAAATCGCGGTTCAATTATATGGTTCAAACTGTGGTTCAAACTATGGTTTAGAATACGGTTCAAACCACGATTCAGACCGCAACTCATTTTCATATTTATTTAAATTTTTCATGATCTCGAAAGAAGAGTGAAAGATGCGAGTGTTAAGAGGAAAGTTGGAGGAAAAGAGAGATTAGAGAAAGAAAGAGACCGAATGAAGAAAAACACTTTACAATCTTCGATCGTAGAGAGAACTTAGTTATTTATGTATCATAAAATCGGGGTTAGATAGTTTATGTAATGTGATTTGGTCTGATGGTTTGATTTGGTGGTTCGGTCTCAAATCGCGGTTTGATTTGGTTCGATTTGGTTTGGTCTGAGAGGGTCGGAAAATAAACCAAATCGAACCATGCAGTTTGCCAAAATTTGAGACCAAATTGAATCATTCATACTTAAAAATCAAACCAAATCACATAATTTAATTTGATTCAATCTCAAACAAACAGCAGTTTGAACCAAACCACTTGCGCCTCTATTTTCAGCGATCATTTAACGACTTTGAACTTATTGGTACCGAAGCTTGGGAAAAATATAAGGATATTCGAGGAGCCTGGCCTTTTGTAAAAACCCCAAATTGCTTACGTACATATAACCAGATTATTAAATAATTTAATAAAAAAAGGGATATTCTAGTCGATCTAGATTTTGTATTAAATATTAATATTGGTTTGTTACTTAGTGCTATAACATGCGACAACAATAGGAGGTTTGAATTTTTCGATATATATATAAAACAAAAAAAGGTGTTCTCGTTCCTAATGCTAAGAAAAATTGGATGACTATCAATTTGTATATTTATATTTGCCAGTTTGTGGGTTAAAATGTGTCAGTTTTATTGTAAAAATGAACATTTTTGAGTGTCATTATTAGTTTAAAAAAATATTTGCATTAGTGTTAAAGACTGTTGGTATTAATGTTAAAGAGTATCAGTAGTAATAGTGTTAAAAGAGGGTCGGTTCTAGTTTTAATGCATGCAATGATTTCTTAATAAATTCTGACTATTTACATAAATTTCGTTCGCATGATTTTGAAAGAAGTTCTGGTAATTCACAAAAATGTCATCACGTATTTTAAGAAAAGTTTCACTTATTTACAAAATTTAACCGCCGATTTAAAAACACATTTTTTAAAAAAACTGTTAATTTTTCTTGCGATTTTGACATAAAAAATAGGACGTATTTTCAAAACTAAAGCTTCAAATTTCCATATTTCTTTTTTTCCTTTCTATTAATTGAGTAATTTACTAGAAAATGAGGTCAATAAATATAGGTTTGTTATGAATTTATAAGTGAAAGATAATTATCCTCAACCAAATTCTTAATTTTAATTTAACTTAATGTTAATTTGACTACATTATTATTGAGAATAAGAACAAAGTACTCCCTCCGTCCCAATCTAAATGTCTCAAAATAGGTTCGGCGCGGAAATTAAGAAAAGTGATGTAAGAAAGAGAAAAAATTTAAATGTTGTGAGTATGAAAAATTAAATAGGAGAGAGAATGAATGGAAGGAATAGTAAGTTGATTAGTGTTGTGAGTGTAAAAGTAAAGTAGGAGAGAGAATGAGTGGGTGGAATAGTAAAAAAAAACTTTCCTTTTTTGGGTTGAGACATTTTAAATGGGACGCCCAAAAAGAAAAGTTGAGACATTTAGATTGGGACGGAGGGAGTATTATATATGGAGTTGTTCTTATAAAAAATGCGTTTTTTTTAAGCTTAACGAAAAATCATTTTTACACTGGCACTTAATAATACATGTACTGACACTCTTTATACTGACACTTTTTTATACTAATACTGACAATTTTTTACCCTACACACTCTTTATACTGGCAATGACACTCTTTACACTAGCACTTTGTTACACTTACACTGACATTTTGTTACATTAACACTGACACTTTTTGACACTGACACTTAATATACATGCGCTGACACTCTTTACACTACACTGACACTTTATTACACTAACACTGAGACTTTTTTACACTGACACTTTGTTACAATAACACTGACACTTTGTTATACTGACGCTTTGTTACACTAACACTAGCGGGAAAATAAAACACGTTTTTTTTAAACTTAAGAAAAAATGCGTTTTTTATAAAATTTTGGCTTATATATGATTAATAGTGATTTATGGATAATGAAAATGATTGAAAATCAGACGCATGTTTGAGAGAAGGAATGAATTTATTTAAACGAGTTGACATAATCAAAACTCGATCAGTATTAGTTATTTCTTTGCATAAACATTACAATGGTTGTCATCATCTTTACTTTCTCTTCTAGTTTTATCGCTAGAGTTGGACTTTCCTCTAGCTCATTTCATTGAGCATTCTCTATTTTGCCCCTACGCTCATCTAGTTTCGGTTTTCTTTTTTGGGCCCGGAAAAGGAGAAACCGAGCTTAAATCGGATATCCACAGTTCCTCGTTCTCCATTTCAACCGGCAACTTCGGTTTCGATTTTGGCGGTTCCACGATTTTTTTCTTTCTAACATGCAGACTAACTGTTTTTAGTTAAACACTTAACAAAATATCTTGATTCGTGAGATTTTTAACAAAATCTATTAAAAGTAAACATTTCTGTTAAAAAGAAAGAAAATGTTAACTTTTTAACAAATTCAGTTAGTTTTCTTTAACAAGTTCAATTAGTTTATTAACTGAATAATAACAAATCAATTATTTTAAAAAAAGGGGACCGATTCTTTATCCGGTTTCAATAACAGAAACTGAACCAGAGAGTCGCCAATTTCGTTTCCAACTGATTTAGATTACCATCCGGCTCCGGTTTGAATCACCAAGTTTGCCTGTTTCAATTCTGATTTGAGCATGTCTCGTAATAACTCGTAACACTTACCTCTTCATAAATTAATTAATAACATTAGAAATTGCAAAATTCAAAAATGAAAAGTTTATACAAAATTTAATCAACGAGACCCACTTATCATACTCACATCAACTTATCCATTCACTATCTTTTACCTCGCTAATATTTTTACTTCACTATCCATACTTATAATAACTTAATATTATATAAGTCTTCTTAATTCCGTGCAGTGACTTTTTTTTTTTTTTTTTTTTTTTTGGAATTTGAGATGGAATGCATGGAGTATTGGTTAAAGAAACATTAAGGAGGGGCAAAAGAGGAAAGTGTGGTTAAAAGTGAAGAGTTAGGAAGGTGACGAAAAAGGGAACATTGGCAAAGTCGTCGGTTGTGGCGTCGGTGGCGCCGCCTTCCCCTTGGATTTGCCAATGGAATGACCTGCTTGTCTTCTTCTAAATTTTGTTAACAATGTCCACCCCCACACTCTTGTGTTAAAAGAATTATTATGTGAATTAGGACAAGCCATATAATTGTGTGACATAAATATTTAATAAGTGCCTTAATCATACATAAGACTAGTAGGTAACCCGTACTTCGCACGAAAAGCTAATTTGCTAATATCATGATTTATTTTTTATAATATAAGTATATTATAAATGAATCAAAACATTAATATTTATAAAATTAGAGAAATTGTATTCAATTTTAAAAACTTTGTTGCACATAAGTTTAATAGGAATTGCATTGTGACTAACAATGTAGCAATTTTTGCTATTTTATTTTTGATGTTCATGCTTTATGTCATTTAATTATGATGTCATAATTTATGTCAGTATGCAACATTTTTTATGGACGTTAACAAAGTGAATGAAAAAACTAACGACCTATTTCTTTTCAAATTACAACATTTTAAATACAATGTAGGGGGTTTCAACCCTTAACCTTCCCGAGAAAAGTACGTCTTTAAGCTAAATGCTCATTGGCATTATTAACGACCTACTTTGATATATATATAGTAACTATTATGATTAACTAATATTATTAATAGTAATAGTTAACATATATTGTAACTATAATACTATTACTTAACCTATATAGTAAATTAATACTATTTATAATAATAGTTAGCATATATAGTAACTATTATAGTTAACTAATACTATTGATAGTAATAGTTAACATATACTCCCTTCTTCCCGCTAGTAACAGCACTGTTACTGTTTGCGCGGGGATTAAGAAAAAAAATAATGATATAAATGTTGTGAGTGTAAAAGTAAAATAGGAGAAAGAATGAGTGGAGGGAATAGTAAATTATAATGATGTTGTGAATATTAAAATAATGTAGGAAAGAGAATGAGTGAAGGGAATAGTAAAAATTCTTTGCCATTTTAGGAAGTGTGCGGTTTGTAATGGAACATCCAAAATAGAAAGTGTGCGGTTTGTAGCGAGACAGAGGGAGTATAGTAACTATTATAGTTAACTAATACTATTAATAGTAATAGTTAACTTTTATAGTAATTATTATAATTAACTAATACAATTAATAGTAATAGTTAACATGTATAGTAACTATTATAGTTAACTAATACTATTAATAGTAATAGTTAACATATATAGTAACTATTATAGTTAACTAATACAATTAATAGTAATAATTTACTTACAAAGTAACTATTATAGTTAACTAATACTATTAATAGTAATAGTTAACATATATATATAGTAACTATTATAGTTAACTAATACTATTAATAGTAATAGTTAATTTATATAGTAACTATTATAGTTAACTAATACAATTAATAGTAATAGTTAACTTATAAAGTAACTATTATGGTTAACTAATACTATTAATAGTAATAGTTAATCTATATAATAACTATTATTATTAACTAATAGTATTATCTAATAAGGAGAATACCAAAAGTCATACTATCTCCGTCCCGGTCGAAGTGTCCCAACTTTCTATTTTGGGCGTTCCATTTAAAATGTCTCATACCCAAAAAAGGAAAGTTTTTTCGCTATTCCACCCACTCATTCTCTCTCCTACTTTATTTTTACACTCACAACATTCTCACTCCTAACTATTCCTTCCGCTCATTCTCTCTCCTATTTAATTTTTCATACTCACAACATTTAAACTTTTCTCTTTCTTACATCACTTTCCTTAATTCTCGTGCAATTATCCTTTTCGGACACTTCGACCGGGACGGAGGGAGTATAAATTTTGGGATAGTGATGACGTGGCTTCTCCAAAATTAAGAGTTTGCCTAAACTTGTCCACGTGGCGAAGCCATAACCCTCCTCACCAACTTTAATATATACTCCCTCTGTCCCGCTATAAATCGCACACTTTCTATTTTGGGCGTCTCATTACAAACCGCACACTTCCTAAAATGGCAAAGAATCTTTACTATTTCCTCCACTCATTCTCTCTCCTACATTATTTTAATACTCACAACACCATTATAATTTACTATTCCCTTCACTCATTCTCTCTCCTATTTTACTTTTACACTCACAACATTTATATCATTATTTTTTTCCTTAATTCTCGCGCATACAATAACAGTGCGGTTACTAATGGGACTAAGGGAGTATATATAGATTTATTGTGTAGCTCCAAACAACTTAGGAAATTGGAAAGCCCACAAATCATTTTGGAAAGCAAATACTATGTTGTAAAAATATGTTATGCCATGAAGTGAAGATCGAAGACATTACAAAAGAAAAAATGGTGACCGCATTTAAAAATTGATGATGCATAAATTGTGTGATACCAGGTACCTGATCAATCGGGAACGCGGCGTTTTGGATTTTTGGACGAACAAACGAACGATCTGCAAAATAGACACCGTTAGGACGCGGGGGTGTTTCCCGCGAAAATCTTCGGGCGTGAGAGTAAGTATTTGTGTTTATTGAGAGAGAAATCAATTGAGAAGAGTTTAGAGTCAAAAGATTGCATATCAAAATATGTGAATTATGGCTTATATTTATAGGTATAGCAATGTATAATCCATGTTGGATAGGAGCTTGGAGATAAGGTTATAATCCTAGAGGGATTATAACTGATGAGTCCTTGTTGGATGAGAAATCGTGTGAGATAAGGTTATAATCCTAAGAGGATTATAACTGTCAATAGTACTTATTTGAGTAGAATTAGATAAATTACAATCTGCACGTGCGCCGATAATGCGTGCTCCTCGTCGTATGTGGTCTTGTCGGTCTACGATAAAGCCGAGAAGGAGATGTGAGGAAAATGGGGAAGCCCATTTCTGTTTTGTTGATAGCCGAGGAGGTCTCATCGTCTTCAAGGGGTGCCTTGCTCGGCTTAGATGATAATGCCTTCGTCGGCATAGAATTCTTGTTGAGCCTTAGTCATTATACACCTGCTATGCCTAGGTCGACACAGGGAAAATGACGAGGAAGCTTGACGAGCAAAGGTAGGGAAGACCCACTCCCTTTGTCGTAATTGAGACTTGTATGAATTATATTTTGGGCTCAATCATTGGGCCTTGCCCGGCCTAGTCCACATTCGTACCTCGATTTATACCGTTCAAAAATCATGAAAAGTTAAATGACCAAAATAGCAATTTTGTTGAATACTCCCTCTGTTCCCTTCGACTTTTCTATCTCGGCATGTAGATTAATAAAGACTAAATATAATAAGAGAAGAGAGAATGAGTGAAGAAAGTATTGTGAGTATGAAAAGTAAAATAAGAGAGAGAGTGAGTGAAAAGAATAGTAAGAAAATTGTTGTTGTGAGTATGACAAGTAAATTTTATTAAATATATAAATAATATAAATTTGTCATTTTAGTACGTAGTATTAAGTCAAGTAAAACACATAAAATGGCAAATTATATTAATTCTGGTGGGTGGAAAAAAGGGAGTATACTCATAGCAGGATATTTGTCAATTTGAAATGAAATGATGATGAAATTGATACTACTATTACTAGGCCCATTGAAGATGAAATGAACATTGGACATTTGTGGCATGAGAATTTGTTAAACATTCTGCCTCTTTTAGAAGCACTTAGAAGTGGTCCACACCTCCATCATAACATTATTGACCAAATCTTGATTTTTTCCCAATACAACCAATAAGTTTGAAGATAATGATTTTAGGTTAAGGTGACATCTCATACATTTTTCTCTATTCTTTTATGCTCTTTTACTAACAATTATTCATTTTTATTTATTTATTTATTTATTTATTACTCCCTATATCTAAGAATAAATATTCATTAGGATGGAGTCGGTACTTATGCTCCGTTTGTTACACGGAAAATAATTCTCGAAAAATGATTTCTTGAAAAATATTTTTCGAAAAATGAAAATGCTTTCCGAAAAATGTTTTCGGTTGTTTGGTGAATCTTAAGAAAATATTTTTCGATGTTTGATAGTTTCATTAAAGTAACTTTCTAAAGGTAAAACCAATACAAACGAAGGAAAATGAGGAAAATATTTTTCGAAAAACAACTTCCTTAGGTAGGTAGAGATAAGAAAGTCGTATTCCTTAGAAATCAAGCTCATTTTCCATTGACCCGAAAAATGTGTTTCCGTTCGACTTCATTTTCCGGTGTTTACCAAACACCGAAAAATGGGGAAAACATTTTCCAAAAAATGTTTTCCCCCAAAACAAACGGAGCCTTATTTACCTATTAACTCTTGGAATATGTTTTCCCCCAAAACAAACGGAGCCTTATTTACCTATTAACTCAGTTACCCAAACTAAATAGTAAATCCTCTTCGGTAACCTGATAAATATCTATTACTCCATCCGTCCCAAACTATTTACCTTTGTACTTTCTGTGCTATTAACTCAGTTACCCAAACTAAAACCTCATGTTAAGTAACCTAATATTACCCCCCCCCCCCCACCCCACCCCACCACCACCACCACCACCCCACCCATATGCCACGAAACAACCAGGGAATCCCAGAAGGAAAAAGCAGTGGGGTTCAATTTCCTTTAGAGGCTCAAACTTGAGAAGCATGTGAAATTAATCAATCACCTAACAAATCTTACTACCAGACACTTGCCAATTCAATTCAACCACCTCTTACAGGAACAAATTAAAAGCCTTCACGAGAGACGAGAGACTTCTCATCTATCGACTAATCCTCTCACCATACATATTTCTTCATAAAGACTCACCTCTTACGGAATTCACTCATAAATGTGATGAGTCAGTCACAACAATGGACTCCCCAGCTTTTCCAGACCTCCTTCAATAGCATTAAGAAGCTAACCAAAAAAAGCACTTGATGCACATATTTTTTAATATTAATCCCGCAATCTTTAATGAATGTTTAGATAGATAGTAGGGGTGTAAATAGTTCGGTTTGGTTTGGTTTAAGCCAATTTACGGACCAAACTACTAGTCATCAGTTTGGAAAAATCACAAACCGAACCACTTTCACCCCTAATAGATAGTGCAACCAATGTAAATAGGCGTATAATCTATTATCGGAGGAGTAAGAGGTGTGATTGTGAAAGTCTAAAAGAAAAGCAAATCACGGGCGAACTAGTATAGAATAATTTACAAAAAACAGTCTAAAGAAGAATGATTGCTTACCATAGAAATATTTCTATACGACATCTCAAACGTTAAGAATGCATTATTGTCTACTCAAGTTTGCTAAAGTCACTGTATAAGCCATAGTGTCCTAATTATACATCTAATCTACTGACATAGTAAGGGCTCATAACGAGTGTTTATGTATACTCCCTCCGTCCCGGTAATTGCTTCACCCTTTTGGGGTGGGCACGCAAATTAAGAAAATTGGTGAGTGGAGAAAATGTTGTGAGTGTAATAGTAAAATATGAGGGAGATTAGTGGAGGAAATAGTAAATTTGAAAAATGTTGTGAGTGTAATAGTAAAATAGGAGAGAGAATGAGTGGGTGGAATAGTAAAGATTCTTTGTCATTTTAGGAAAGGTGAAGCTTTAAACGGGACACCCGTTTTGGCAAAAAGTGAAGTTATTAATGGGACGGAGGGAGTATGTCCTAGTAAAGGTGCATAAAGTCAGCATCTTTAATTTCCTTATGAAAAAAAAGGTGGGGTTTATGTTATAAACTTACCTCATTTTCATTACAAAATTCTTTCATTTTCATGGCTTCCAACCTGGAGGTCATGGGTTCGATTCCCCCACCAGTGGTTAGAGGGAATGACATTGCCCTCCCTAGCATAGCTAGGCGCCTCTGTGAAGTGCATCATGGGGGGAGCGGTGAAATGTGTTGATCCCCTTCTTTAAGAAAAGAAAAAAAAAAAAAAAAAAAAAGGACATTCACATGTTTTTGTTTCTTGCGAGTTATGAAAAGTTGATCTACACTTACCCATCCTTAGACTTAGAGTGATTTGGATCTCTACCAACACATATCCCATGTACACTCCCCCCCCCCCCTTCCAAAAAATAAAATAAATAAATACCCATCTCATCCTACCCTTATTATCCAAACAATGTCTTCATTCACAGCCATTCATACCTCACTATCTACCAACCTACTCTTACTAAGCTAGTATTCAGTCAAGTATACAATCAGTCTAGGAGTCCACACTCAAAATCTCACTATCCCTCCTCAACAGCAAACCCTCCTGAATTTGTCTCTCTGTTGCAAATGGATTCAACAATTCTCACTGTAATCTCATTCACTTTAATACTTACGTTTACAGCTTTACTACAAGTTGATGCGGCAGCCAAAATCGCCACCAGACCCAACCCCCAAATCACTGTTATGGGTATTGTCTACTGCGATATCTGCTCCAACAACACCTTTTCCCCACATGGCTACTTCTTGAAAGGTTCTTTCTAACCCAACTATTTACTGATATTCTCTGCATCCAACCTGAACCCAGTACTTAAAACATACTCCCTCCCTCCCTCCATCCCTAAATGAATGTCTATTATTCTAAAATAAAAATGTCCCGAACTGAATATCCAATTTGTGGGGAAGTTTCTCATCATAGAACAAGTTGTAATCCCACTTACACTCATGATGCAATATGCTGAAATCATTAGAGTTTTTTATGAACTTGTGCAACTAAAATGTTTTAATTTTAACTTTTTGCAAATGTCCCTTATGCTACTAAAATGTTTAAATTTTAACTTTTTGCAAATGTCCCTCAACGTAAAAAATCGGGCATTCATTTAGAGACGGAGGAAGTGTTGTTGGGACTGCGGCCAACAACACTCCCCCCTACATTAGTATGATATTGTATGTTTTGGGCCAAAAGGCCTCATACTAATGGAATTGGTGGACACCTCTATATACCAGACAATTCTACACCAAATTCTATTCGGGAGGTCACAAGAGGAAATTCCACATATCACCCCCACACACGGTCCACTGTGTCGGGCCCATTTACTAACCAGGCTCTAATACCAGCTGTTGGGACCGCGACCATCCCCACCACTCCACATTAGTATGATATCGTCCGCTTTGGGCATAGCCCCTACGGATTCGCTTTTGGGTCATCTTCTAAAATGCCTCTAGCTAATGGAGTGGGTGGACACCTCTATATACTAGGCAATTCTTATTTCAACTGCCGATGTGGGACTTGGGTTGATACCCCAACAGGAAGTGCATTTTTTGATGGGTTAATCAATATGTGCATGTATGTGTCAGTGTGTGTTATGAGGGTTATTACTCGAAATCTAAGTGCTCTGTGTTATTGTGTGACAAAAAGCATTGAGCACAGGTCACTTTAACTAACAGGGCACGGACTGTGTGAAAATTTGCAGGTGCAGAAGTCAGAATAGACTGCAAGTTCAATGCAGATTCTCCCAGAACCACGGAAGAGATTTTGTTCTCTGTCAACAGAACAACAAACAGACATGGAGTATATAAGCTAGACATACCAGCAGTCGACGGAATTGAATGTGCCTCTGAAGAAGTTGGAAACTCCTGCCGGGCAAGCTTGATCAAAAGCACTTCTCCATCCTGCAATGTTCCTGGTTACAGAAGCACATCAGATGAATTCTCAGTCAAATCAAAACAAGAAAACGTCTGTATCTACAGCCTCTCGGCTTTGAATTTTAGACCATCCAAGAGAAATCTCAAATTCTGTGGAAAATAGAGTCATCACTGCCCGTGTCTATCAACCTCCCCTCCACCCCTTCACTTGTGCTACTGCTATTATTTGTACTATCATTCTCTTTGCCTTCGTTGTAGAGAAACGTCTATTATCTAGTTTACTTCTGTTTACATAAACACTCATTGCACTTTGCTTTGCCAGTTCGAACATACACATTTTCTTGCTGATATCTCCAAGAACATGAAAAAAAAAAAAAGATATCTTCAAAAGGTTAGTGGCATAAAAACAAAGAACGCCAACTAAATTAAGTTTTACCCACAAATGAAGCATTTGCAAGAGCATCGAAGCCCATGAACCTTGTATTAATAAAAAACTGGAGGTACAAAATGTACATAAAACAACAATATAAAACACACTTACACATCATTAACAAGATGGAACTGTTTACACCGGATTTTTACCCTTCCGGCAAGCACATAACAATGAGGCATTACAAATTATTTATCCAGAGCCAGACTGCTCAATTCAACAGCCCAACTAAAATCCAAAGAACTCCTCGCCAGATTGAATTTGAACAAAACTCGGGTCTCTCACAATATTGTACAGGCACAGACGGTTTTCTTCGGGGCCTCGTCAATCTTCTTTTCTGTACAGTCAGTAAGAAACAAACAACGAGAAAAGGAATTACTTTCAGAACTGACTGAGACAATATAAACTTTATATAGCATGACGCATCAGATATAATTAGTAACAAGTTCATTAAGGCAAATATAATTGTAGTAATAATATTCCTATTTATCAAAAATTGTTAGCTTTTTAATTAATGTTGTTGGACGTTTTAAAATAAAATGCAACTCTTGAGTCATCATTTTTGCCTCATTTTCTACCAAACATTAAATAAATTGACATGTAAGAGTGGAAAAAGTAATTAATGTACAGTTAATGTTTATAGATAAAAGTGAAAGTAGCTAGAAATGACATATTGTGAAACAAATTTTAAAATCTAAAATGACTTTTATTTCGGAACAGAAGGAGTACTGTATAGAACCCTAAACCCTATCCTATCCTCCCTCGCCATTCCTCACAAATCCTACTCATTTTAACACCAGTCACGACAATCTTTACACATACCATAAAATCACCACGGCGAACAATCATCTTTTTTTAAAAAAAAAGAGGATCTATAGTGGTTCCCCAATTACCCCTTATAATGATGTCCCAGGAGGCACCGAAAGGGATCGAACTCGAGACCTCACACATTGTGAGGTTTGGCTCTACCACAGAGCCACTCCTTCTGGACAAATCATCCTATTCCAAGTTCCCAAGTACAAACAAAGCAAAAGAGATGGTTGTTCTGATTCGAATCCCCTGGCAGTGACATTGCATTCTGGCCACTTTCTTTCTGGCAAACCAAACCCAAGACAAATTAGGAGCACCAAAGAAGAATACAACACAAGTCAAACCTCCCAAAGCCACAGCATATAAAATGTACAACTAAGGCCACTTTTTGTTTAGGTTTTTCTTTTTCTTTTTTCTATTGTGGAAAATATATTGCAGCCATGAGACTGGTTTCATGTTAATTACTCATTTCTTATGTTCGGTAAATGCATGAAGAGTTGACTCGAAAATGTCGTATAGTAGTCATCTGAAACAGAGGAGAGTAGCTTTCAAGAAAAGTACGAACAAAATTGGGCCAGGGGAAGGTGTCCCATTTTCCAGAAGATGACTTCCAGATCTCAAATTCGTAAGGACATTTTCCTTGGGAAAAGAGGTTGCCTATTTTGAGTTGTTGAGTATTCTTTGGCTCTCTCATCTTTTTCAAACTACCATACACCTGAAGATTTGGAAATCATTTTTTTATATCGTTTCTGTTAAATGGGGGAGGGGGGGGAGTTGAGTAAAGTCATTTTCCTTGGGAGAAGGGATTGTTTATTTTGACTCGCATTATTAATTTTTACACTATACTACCATACTCCTGAAATTTTGAAAATTGTTTTTTGATATCATTTTCAGTGAAACAGAGGCCAAGTTGGGAAAAGTCATTTCCCTTGGGAGAATTGACTGTTTGCGTTGACTTGTAAAGTATTCTTCGACTGACTCTTCTTTTTAAACTGCATTGCACCTAACAATTTTTTTAGATAATACTCCCTCCGTCCCACCTCACTTGACACCCTTGAGGTGGGCACGGGAACTAAGAAAAAAGAATAAAATGAAAAAAATGTGTGGTAGAAAATGAAGAGAGAGAATGAGTGGGGTAAATAGTAGTGTTGGTTGAATAAATTGAGTGATGGAAAATGAAGAGAGAGAATGAGTGGTGGGGTAGAGTGAATATAAAATTATAAAAAGTAGGCTATTTTGGGAAGTGTCAAGTGAGCTGGGACGGCCCAAAATGGAAATAAGTGTCAAGTGAGGTGGGACGGAGGGAGTATTCTACTACCTCTGTCCCAAAGTGAATGACCAATTTTTTTTTTCAAATTTGCTCTTGATCAAGAGCAAATATGAAATTTATTTGGACATTCATTTTGGGACGGAGGAGTATAAAATAGGAGGCTAAGTTGAGTAATGTCATTTTCCTTGGGAAAAAGGGGTTGTATATTATGACCTATAGAGCATTCTTCAGCTGACTCATTTATTTGGAAAACCTTTTCTGCATATCATCTTCTGTGAAATAATGATGGGTAACTTGAGCATTAAACAAGAGGATTTTTCCACTAACCAGAAAGAAAATATTCCAAGTATTTGTTAAATGATGGTAATTTGGTTGAGTTACTTGTATAGAAATCTCTTATTTATCGTCAATTGACAACAAAATCAGATGATATCAGTGCAAGAATTAGGACCCCAAAAGTATAAAATCCAATACCAGAAGTACCTACTCCAGCAGTTATAACTGAGCTGGTGTATCCTCTCTTTCATTAAAACATTCAACATTGTCAAAGAAATTACCTAGTATATGACCTAGTACATGTAGTGAAGGATTATGGAACATTACTTCATATATGCTTCTCCCTCTCACTTCGAAGCATTTATTCATAAAAACTCCCTCCACTGCCCAATTCTAACTTAATGTTGCTCCTTCTCCACTTTCTAGTGGGTAAGCAGAGAGATATTAGCAAGCAAAAACACCAACCTAACCGGTAGCTGACCACGTATGAGGAAAAGAAAAACTGAATTTCTGAGCTTGATGTTGGCCAAAATGGGAATATTTTGAACCATCCATTGTAATTATAAAAGTGCCTAACAACTAAGGTTTCATAAAATAATGCACCATATTATCAATCTCAAACAGTGATATGGTGATTATAGGTGATACTGTGGGTCTATGTTCCAGTCTCTAGCTCATTTACCAGGAAATTTTAGCAAACATCCCAATCGCAATGAGTACGAAACATATCCATTCCGCTTCTTATAAAATAAGACATGGTAATAATCCAGATTGTGACCTCAACTTCATTAGTGATGGATGTAACCTAAAATTTCATAAGATCTTTGATATCCAGATAATACTAAGAGAATTATATTATGTCATAGAATCTCCAAAATGCATCAAAATATAATATACTTTGTGAATCCTAATTATACATACCTGCTATATTTCCACTATTTTGCGTGAGCTAGATAATTCTATTAAGTTTTATATGTAACAGTTAATACATTCTTCTAGAAGTACTTTTATTTAGAAAAACAATACGTACAAACCATTTCAATATTAAAATGTATTTCTTGATTGTGAACTTCTTATACTTTGCTTCTTTTAAAAAAACTTGTTATGCATTGTTGGACGATAGATTTCGGTCAATGGGACTAATCTCACATTTCCGTATCAAAAACAAAAAAAAGTCCAATTTATTGTAAATATCCTCTAATATTCCATTATTTTTCAAATAGATATGCAGTTTCATATATCCTTAAAATTGTCAATGCAATATATCTTTTTCAATAACCTTTTACCCTTGATCATAACCTAAAAAACACGTGTCAATTTGATAAATGATATGCAAGTGTAATGTTGTCTCAATATAAATGCAAACATTCACATGGGATGTGAATAATGAGTCTGCCCACTTGCATTTCTGGCAAATATATTTGCAATTAAGATCTTAAAGCCTAAAGGTTCCAATTTTTATAAACTATTAGCATGGTGGAGCCTATGGTTACCAATACCAATGTCTTATACTCCCTCCGTTATATAGTCCCTTTTTCCTTTCTGGTTTGTCACAATAAAATAGCCCCATTTCTAAATTAAATATGGAGTATTTCAAGAAGGTACACGCATGTAACCTACATCCTTAAGAAGTTTGACATGTCAAATGGGATTATGTTTTCGGGACAGAGGGAGCAGTAGAATTAATCTACAAATATCACTCGGAACCAGGAATCAAGGTGTAATTTGATCCGTTAATAAATATCATACAGAATCGCCTATTTATAAAACATTAAAACCATACAGATGGATACTCTTGAAGTACCTGTTTTAGCTTTCGTCAATGACATCTGCACAACAGCATGCATGGTAATTACTCCTTTTGGAAATTCGCCAAAGGGTGGCCTGCACTGGCCAACAGTCTTGTTATTTTCCAAAATTTTCCCATCGTTTATCAATTTAATGTCATTTGCAGACTTTGGTCCCCCTTTCTTATCTGCAAAAAGGACGTTTGCGGTTCAGTACAAGAAGGAAAATGAAAATAATCTACACAGTACAAGAAGATAAAGAGGAAAAGCAAACAATAACAGACTATCTACACAGAAGCAACATCAAGAAGCTAATCTTACCATTCGTTCTAATAACTTCTGCATTGATTCAAGGCTCAAGGTTTACACTCACATTAGTGGAAGGGACCACTTGTTAGCCAGAATCAGCCAAAAATCGACCACCGAATCACACAAGAAGTTAGAAAAGCATTGTGTCTGAACAGGACACATAATTAATTGCAGATGTTTTCATGGTGGGTCGGTGAGTATGAAGCAGTGATAAACTACAACATTAATATATTGAGTACAAGTCCTTTGACATGATTCATAACTCAAAATTCAAGAGGCTCAACTGAATGCTATTACAATGCATCATAGAGCAACGAGTGACTGTATATTTATTACATATATTTCAATAGCACGTTTATATCTTTAAATATGACAACATGGAATTTAGTACCAGTGTCATCAAATCATCATGGACTTGTTCCGCTTGATGTTTCATCAAAAAGGTTGGGTCCCAGACATTCTATCATCTCAGGGATTATAGCAACCTAAAATCTTCTTACTCGGAACTGGTGATTAGATTACATGACAATGACAATTGGGCAAAATCACCCACGCGGTTTATCTTGAACGCTTTTTACGTGTTTCCTCGCTCATTTGAATATTAAAGGAGCAATCAGATGAGCATAGAAGCATCAACACCAAACAGATATTTTTCCTATGACACTCTAGTTATAGTCTGAATATTTGTGGGATGAAGCATATGTAATTCTTCGAAAGTGACGCTCCCTAACTTCCAACTACTCTAATTTATAGGTTTTTTCTTAAACCAAGTTTCCCCAAACACCATACCCTTGATGTTTCAATCAAATAATCAAGACCAAATACCTAATTATCACACAAGCAGAATTGTCTCAATCCAGACGTCTTGATACATGATAACAGCCACCATTATACAATTCAAAGTATTTGATTAATGGGTACATGTCAATCCTTAAGTCAACGGCAAATGAATTGTGCTTTTTAGACCTTTTACAGTGACAACCTCTTAATATCAATTGCTTAAGAGCAAAGGAAGAAGGTGAAACCTTTCCCAAAATTTCCTGAAAGATGCTTGATTTAACATAAGCAAACAGTGAAGTTTTGCATCATGAGGATGTCGATGTAACTACATCTTCTATACTGGATTATGCAATCGAAAATACGTACGCGCGGAAAAGGAAGCAAAAAAAAAAAAAAAAAAAAGAGGACCTCATAGTCTTGCCCGTGGACAATGAAGAAAACTAAGATGCTTAACAAAAGGTTAACTAATTTTTAGACCCTAATACACATGATGTTACACTGAGCGTAGAAATCTTTAAGGTTTCACTCGTTTCAAGAAAGCAAGGACAGAGAAGATAACTAATCCCACAGAAAGCCCCATTAGGGAATGCAACAAGTGACCCAATACATTGGCAGCATTTCAGATACTTTCTTCATTTACCACAATAACTTCACTTTGAAAAAAAAATTTGACCAAACCAGGAAACAAGCCTATGACTAAATATGCGTGAAAGAAAGATCAAAAGTCAATAGCCATGTCTCTATGCAGGAGACAGTTTATTGCAATCTATACGTATTGCATCTTCAACCAATGTGTAGCAGGTAGGTTAGCTTACTAGTCCCAATAGATATAGTTTCCTCTTCTAAGATGTTACTCACGTAGCTCCAACAAGGTAAAACAGGAAAGGGGTGCAATTTACTCTGTCTCACATGCAGAGACCCTTATATAATGGCCGATTAACAATGTTTAGACTGACTAAGATTTATGCTTAAGCTTCCAGTCATCCATCCCTTTAATTTTCCTCTCCGTTTCTCCTAAGAATGTCCATTAGCATCATATCTCAAATTAGCAGAGCAACAACAACAACAAGAACAACAACAAAGCTTTAGTCCCAAAATAATTTGGGGTCGGCTAACATGAATCCTCATATGTCTCAAATTAGCAGAGCATTGAATGGAAATTAAAGTAACACCAGACAACATGCATTTGGTCTTAGTTGATTTGTATTTGACAATTTTACACAGAACCCTACGAGGGTGCTGATTGGAAGTGATGTTCCTCTTCTGTTTCAATAACTACGCCATGAATTCTTATTTGACACTATATATAAATCTGTCACAATGAATTGTTGTCTAACCGTAATACTCCCTCAACCCCAAAAAATAACAGTCTCACTTTCCTCTTAGGTTTGTCCCAAAATTAATCCCATTTCAACAAAAAGATATAATTTAGTGCAATTTAAAAGGAGGTAAAAGTGTAAAGCTACATTGTCAAATGAACTAATTTTTTTGAGACGGAGAGTATCATCATCAAACGATGAGCATAAACAATCATTACCTAAGCATCAAATATGGTGCACAACAGTACTTAAAGTAACTTGAGTCTGTGAATGGTCCTTTTAACAACTCCATCATTCACATACACTGGGAAGTGGGAAGATTGTGATGCAAAAAAAATAACCGACTAAAGTCTCTCCTTATTCCTAATTACATTTCCCAATAATGCAAAGTCACATTCTAAACCTGGGGCATCGAAAACCAGTATAAACATGTTAGAAGCACATAGAATAAGTCATGATAAGAACACTTCAAGAAAGGATCCCCACACCCCACAGATCAAACAGCACAAATTTTCAGCTGAACTCTAGAGAAGGACCAGTTGAGTGCTCAAAGCAATTGAGCAAATGACAATCAGACTAAAGCAGAGGACAACCAAGCAAGGAAACGCAAAGATATGCTTTAGACACCGTACATGAACATTCATGCCTAGTACAACAGGTACTGAAACCCATACAAGTAACTAGTAAACAGTAAGCATAAGAAAACAACCTTGTAAAAATTGCTTAGCATACATTTTCAATAAAGAGTGAGGAGTACCGCAAGCATATACATATATGTTGTGATGCTCGTGGCGGACACACATATTCAAGTAGTGTTGACACATGTCCGGTAGGGTAAACCAAAGATTCTAAGCATTAGCATATATGGATGCAAAAATAAATATATTAAAAGGAAAATGAAAATCGTGATCCTAACCTTTGGGCCACTCGGCAACAATTCTCTCCTTGAGCATGGAAACAGTAGAAGCCGGTGAATACCTAAACGGACCGATGTCAAATCCATCGTATAACCGAAATTTAAGCTCTAAGAGATCCTCCTCCGGCATCTGTAACTCCGGCAATCGCTAAAAACCCTACCGATCAACACTAAATGCCACAACTACCGATTCTTTCTCTTCACTACACAAATTAGCCTCCGTTTTTTAACACATAAACAAAATCTTCTACAATAACACATAACAGGCACAGTTTCAAATCAAAACCACATATAATCAACAACAGGATCAAAGATAACAAAATTGAACTGAATTATATACCTTTTTAATTGCATAAAAAGCGTGATTTGAGCTGACAGTGAGAATTTGTAAGCGATCGAGAGAGAAGAAGGGGTTGAAGATGAGAAACCCCAGACCCGATCCTGACGCGCACTGTTAAGATCTCTGTGTGTAATTTTGAGATTTATTAATAGATTTGAAACAATACAAGTGAAAGCCGTTTTATGGTTTTTTTTTTCACTTTTTTTTTCCCTTTCACTGAATTTTGGGTTTGGTTTAATTTCAGAGATTTGGGACAAACGCTATTGCACATATTGCACATAAGTAGAAACAGTGGACGAGTGAGCTGGGATAAATGGATGGACGAGATCACACATCAATACGAATGTACTGAAATATACTCCCTCCGTCCCACAATACTTGACACACATTTCTATTTTGGGCGTCCCACTGATAAGTCACACTTCCTAAAATGGCAAAGAATCTTTACTATTCCCTCCACTCATTCTCTCTCCTACATTATTTTAATACTCACAACACCATTATAATTTACTATTCTCTCCACTCATTCTCTCTCCTACTTAACTATCTACACTCACAACACATCAACCTTTTTACTTTTTCCTTAATTCCCGTGCGGAACAGTAACTGTGTCAAGTATTACGGAACGGAGGGAGTACATTGAGATCTTTTGTATTCGATCGAACCGCACTCCCTCAATTCTTCTTTCGTAGGGGGAAAGGGTGAGATTTTGAGTTGAATTCTTTATTTCGACTGAGGTGCCCTCTCATACATAACTTTCATTTGCGTTTTGAATTAACTATTCCCTCAAAAAAAAAAAAAAAGACTTGAAGAGAGAGAGAGAGAGAGAGTAATGCTTTATAAGGTCAGGCCCAGCCTTATAGTGAGACGAGTGAGGCGGTCGTCTAAGGCCTCCGAAATTTTTGTCGATATTAGGGCCCCCAAATTTATAATTTCAGTTATATATATTTTAGACAACTATTAATTTCCAAGAAATTTGATAGTATAGTGGTATTGGAGAAGGTTTAAGTTCTTTTGGCCCAAGTTCGATTCCGCTTGAAAGCTTGTAGACAAATTTATTTAATAAGATTTTGGCTATCCCCCTTAGACAAAAATATTTATTAAGAATAAGGTGTTTAGGCTTTTTTCTCTTTATATTTTTTCTTAATTAGTAGTGGTAAGTTTACCTTCTTTTTTTTTTTTTGCAATAATTTTGTAAACTATTTGTATTTATTCCTTATTTTTTGTGAAATGTTTATTTAAATCTTTTGCAATTATCACTAAAATTTATTGCAAAATTTTGATGATTACTTTGTAATAACTCCAACTCAATCTAGTAACCAAACTCAACTTTTCAAGTCATTATCTTATTCTTTTATTAATTAAAAATTTCGAGTCTCGCTATTAGCCTGTGATTTTACTTATAGTTCAGCTATCCTCAAATCCTAAGGAAAAAATGAACATAAATGCCTCCAATAGAAACAATGACGAAAGGCGGAAAGATAGAGAGAGATAGTGATTCGAGAACGCTGCAACTATTAGAATAAAGAGGGTTAGACGAAGTCAATCAAAACATGGAAGAGAAGAATTGTATTAAAAGACTCAATTGATTATGATGCTAGAGATACATATTTATAGGTTACAATGAGGAGGTAGTCTCCTAGAAGGAGAAGGTTTCTAATTCCTAGAAGGAAAAGGTTTCTAATCTAATACAAAGATTTAGTTTCCTAATCTAATACAAAGATTTAGTTTCCTAATCTATATTAACAATATATACTTGAATATAATATAATGATATTATATTATATTCCTAATATGCCCCCGCAAGATGGACGTTCTTTGGATAAGTCCAATCTTGGAGAGTGATGAGATGAACCGGGTTTGATGATGAGTTGAAGATGTGTTCTCGGACATGTGTGGTGTCGGATGTGGTGTCGTTCCTCGCGTCCGAGGTGGTGATAGGTTGGTGCATGACTACGTCAGAGACGGTGGGGTTGTGGAGATATGTTCGGGCTTATGTATGACGGCCGAGAAAAGATTCGGGCTTACGTATGATGGCCGAGAAAAGATTCGGGCTTACGTATGACGGCCGAGAAAAGGTTTCTAATCTAATACAAAGATTTAGTTTCCTAATCTAATACAAAGATTTAGTTTCCTAATCTATATTAACAATATATACTTGAATATAATATAATGATATTATATTATATTCCTAATAGCAATGTGCTGTTTTTCGCTGAGAAAATTAAAGGGCCACCGTCAAATAGTTTGCCTAGGGCCCCAAATTCGTCAGGACATACCCTGTATAAGGCACATTATTAACTATCCTCCTCCTTAATTAAAAAAAAAAAAAAACAGAGTATGCAAATGCAAGCAACAAAATAAAAATAAACAAGATTAAAAAAAAATGGTGAAAACATAAAAGACCATAGAATCATAAACAATGTACTAAAACGTGATCAGTTTTACACGGTTTTGTTTTTGAAAGATACAAACTTTGCAAAGTTTACAAAGCCTTAAAAATCACGATGCAAACTATGAACCGAAACGTGATCACCCTCGCACTATTTTCCTTTTGAAATATACAAACGGCTAGAATCTCTATAAAAGACTCGTGAGTCATGACGTAAATCATGTACTTGGAACGTCATCACTCACACACAATTTTCCTTTTCAAATATATAAACTTGGTAAATTCTAACTCGTGAATCACGACGTATGTTATGTATGAAACATGTTCACTTTCACACAGTTTTCCTTTTACAATACACAAAATTTGTAGATACTGCAAAATAAAGACACGCAAACTACGATATAGTAACAAATTGTGGACTCTGACCTAACTGGATTACAAACCTAATCTATAGTATAAATGAGGGAAGGGTTGCTACAGTACTATGAATAGTGTCAAGCGGCGAATTTTCCATTTTGCCCTCATACATTTGTCCCTTTACCATTTTGCTTAAAAATTTTTTTTTTTTTAAATAAAAAAAAAACAAAAAAATGCTTCTTGAACACGGACATGTACTAGTGGTCTTATAAATGGTACTTGTGGACTTGTATTTTCTTGTGATTACAATTCCTTCCGGGCCAATTTAAAAATGGCCCACAACATAGGTTCTTCTAATTGAAACATTAAAGCTACCTTGCACTAGCTACAAGAGTTAGCCCAACCTAGGCAACAGCTCAAGTGGGGCCTATACAATTTTAATAGTCTTACTCATAATTAAATTCGACGTCACTTTTTATCCGAAAAGGGTGTAAAGTTTAAATCGTCATTTTTTTAAAAAGAAAATATTTTATTAATATTCTATTACCCAATATTTATTCCCTCCACTAATTCTCTACTCTACACTCACAACACTTATTAAATTCACTATTTATCCATTTAATTCTACTCCTATTTTCAAATTACACTCACAATATTTTTTCTTTCCACACTTTTTCTTAATTTGCGTGCCACCCCTAAAATGGCGACGCTTCTACCGGGACGGAGGGAGTATACAATATTAATAGTACTAATTTTATAATAGTTGATCTTATAAAAAATGCGTTTTTTTTTAATCTTAAGAAAAAATCATTTTTACACTGACACTTAATATATATGCATTGACACTCTTTACACTGGTATTTTGTTACACAAACACTAGCACTTTTTTATACTGGCACTTTATTACACTGGCACTAGTAGGAGAAATAAAACACGTTTTTTTTAAACTTAAGAAAAAATGTATTTTTTTATAAAATTTTGACATTTTATAAAAAAAAATGAGATAAAAAATAGTAAATGGATTGTATTTGAACAATCTTTCTGGCGGCTAGGCCACATGTATGTATGTGAAGGGGGTCAGTGGTAGAAAAGGGGTAGTGGTAAATGGGTAGTAAACGGACTACTGTGAAAGCTAGAAAAGAAAGAGTCACGCGGAGCGACAACTTTCCCCACAATTAAGGGGTGACACCACTTGCATTTAGACTGTGACGTCGTCGTGGTCCATCCATTCTGTCCTTGGTCAATCTCCACGTGTCATTTAACTTTACATTCAATTATTCTCACAATCATGCTGCATTTCAAATGAAGCTTGATTATTTTTATGAAATTTTTAAATTTTTTTTATTGAGTCATTGCAAAAAGTATTTCTAATAGTAACTTTTAAATTTTTATTTAAATTATAAAATTTGATAAAAATTAAATTGAGCCGTCCATAAAAATTATATAAAAAAAATTAGTCTTTTAGAGACAAATGAAGTATTACACCATTGTTGTTAGGGATAATGTAGTTTTGAAATATATCCGAATTCGATCCAGTTATAAAAAGTTCGATATCCGATCCGAAGGTGTCGGATCCTAGCCCCGATCCGAGAGTCGATCCAATCCGAAGTTGTCAAATTACTGATTTCAAATCATCAAATTACTGATTTAGAAATCTTATTTCCGCTTTCCCAAGATAATCTTTCCATTTTTCTAATGTTATTGTGTAGAAATTTTGAACACTATTTTAAGTTGATTTAATTATATAAATTAAATCTAATAATTGTCATTGATACAACACCAAGGGCTCGTTTGGTTGTCGGATAAGAATAAACAGTATTATTAGAGAGGGGATTATTAAGCCCCTCATTAGTGATGGACTAATAACGCGTTTCTAGGGAGAAGATGGCTTCTAATAGTAACTTTTAAATTTTTATTTAAATTATAAAATTTGATAAAAATCAAATTGAGTCATTGCAAAAAGTATTTCTAATAGTAACTTTTAAATTTTTATTTAAATTATAAAATTTGATAAAAATTAAATTGTGTCGTCCATAAAAATTATATAAAAAAAAATTAGTCTTTTAGAGACAAATGAAGTATTACACCATTGTTGTTAGGGATGACAACGGGTCGGTTTCAGATCATATATATTTTGATCCGAATTCGATCCGAACATTATAAACCCGTTACCGAACTCGATCCGATCCGAAGGTGTCGGATCCTAGCCCCGATCCGAGACTCGATCCAATCCGAAGTTGTCAAATTACTGATTTCAAATCATCAAATTACTGATTTAGAAATCTTAAGTTCAAACAAAAACGAAAAAATCATCAAATTACTTATTTCAAAGCCTGCTGCTCCCAGATGGGCTATCGGGCCTTTAAAACCACCAAGAGAACTTCATGTTACTCACTCGCCACACGCATATACACACAAAAATGCGAAAACACTTTTTTTTTCAATTTCTGAAGGACTGGGGAAACTACAAATCAACATCAATACAGGCAATTTAGAAGACAAAGGGAAGATAAGATTGTATATATCAACAGATAAATGACTATCTAATTACACATATATGTAATGACTTCATGTTCAAAAACACCAAATATGTTAGTAAAAAAAACAAATAACCAATTTTAATTGAAGGGTAGTTCAAACAACATAAGAGACGAAAGGATAGATGAAAAGCAATTGTAAAACACAAAACTATTTAATTGAGAGAGAG
Organism: Adenophora triphylla var. japonica; assembly: GCA_022495995.1. Lineage (NCBI taxonomy): Eukaryota > Viridiplantae > Streptophyta > Magnoliopsida > Asterales > Campanulaceae > Adenophora > Adenophora triphylla. Next base: position 260,980 of record JAFEMH010002863.1, read on the forward strand.
ACGAGCGAATAGATAGAGAACACGAGAGTCCTAATTTTCTACTCCAAAACCCTAAATTTTACTTATATACATTGGGTTATTTGAATTTTCTAAAAATTTAAGGGGCTAAAACATAAATTGTGACTTATGCAAATGTGATCGGGTCGACAGTTTAACCGAACCCAATCGGGTTATAAAAAATAAAAACCATATCCAAATATTTTGGATCGGATCACCTTCGATACGTATAGAGTTTGGTTAAATTGTCATCCCTAACCGTAGGGGTGTGCTATGATAAGAGAAAATTTAAACTTCCGCAGTGGGCTGATCAAAGTAAATAAAAAGTACTATTTCCTCTTTCCCAGGATAATCTTTCCATTTTTCTAATGTTATTGTGTAGAAATTTTGAACACTATTTTAAGTTGATTTAATTATACAAATGAAATTTAATAATTGTCATTGATACAACACCAACAGTATTATCAAAAATAAATTTTAAATTTTTATTAGATTAATTAAATAAATATAAAATTATTACTCAATGTTTTTCAATAGTAACGATAAAAAAGTGAAAAGATTTTTTTGAAAGGGAGGAGGAGGGAGTACTAAATCATCACAAATAAACACAAAGTTCAGATAAGAACACAATTAAAATCCGTTCAAAAAAAAAAAAAAAACACAAATTAAAATAGATATCTGTCTTTTCTATCAGAGGAGGGAGCAATTACATTTTTCTCTCTACCACCCTAAACAATCAAACAAACACTATTCAACCCCTAAATTTAAAACCAAAAGGGTTAAAATTCAAAAACCAAACGGATAATCAAACCCCCCACTAATCAACTCCTCATCCTCTAAAAACTAAGCTTAAATCATCTCTAATTTGTTAATTAATTCCGTCACCAAAACTAGAAATTCTATATTATAGCCAGAGAGCTCCGGCATCCTTGAGAAGAGGGACAAGAGTGCCATTGATATGAGAAGCCATGACCCTATCCATTGCCCCGACAAGCTTTCCGCCGATAAACACAACCGGTACTCCGGCGCCGTCGGAGAGCCTAATCAAAGCTCTCTCCATGTCGTGCCCTAGACTGGGGTCTTCGTCGAGCTCGTAGACGGTTGGATTGACGCCCATTCCGCAGAAGAGGCGCTTGATGGCGTGGCACATGCAGCAGGTGCTTATGCTGAATATAACGACGGCGTTTTCTGAGGCCAGACGCTCTATGCGATCAAGTGGATCGGTGATGGCGGTTTTCGTAGGCAGGTAGCTGGATGGCCATGTTGCGGTTTGGTAATGCATTTTTTTAAGTTTGCAAGAGTGTGTGAACTGTGAGAGAGAGAGAGAGAGACCGGAGAGTGAGGGAGAGAAATTATGGCCCGGTTGTGTTGGTTATGTGTATGGTAACTGGTTTGGGAAGTGAGGATTTGAACTATTTATAGAAGTTGATGGAGTGCGGAAATTCGGTTAGTGTAGTTTTATTATACAGAAGTTGAGTTGGGTGAGGTGGACGAAATAAGATGAAACACATAATACTAGATGAATAAAGTCAAGCAAAATGTCTAAAATCTCATTAATGTCTCCTTAAATATAAATCGGGAGATGAAGTGTAAGCTAAATTGTTGTTCATTCCCATTTGGGATAACTATGAGGGAAAATAATCTACAGAGTTTTGATGAAAAATGTTCGTATCAGCTCAAATTCAGCGACAGGTTGTATCATGTATGATTGAATAGCCTTAAAAAGAATAACAAACACGTAAACTAAGCCGGGGCTTAACCGGCGAAGGCACTCATGTGTGATAGTAAGTATTTGTATTTAGAAAGAGAAATCAATTGACAAAAAGAGAAATCAATTGACAAGAGTTTAGAGTTAAAAGACTTGTAACCAAAATAATGTGAATTATGACTTGTATTTATATGAATAGCATAGTAGAGTACTTGTTGAATAAGAAATCGTGTGAGAGCTGGTTATAATTCTAGTGGGATTATAACTGTTGACATTCTTTATTTGAGTAGAATTAGATAATAGTAATCTGCACGTGCGCCTTGGAGGCGGGTTTCTCGGCATGTGTTGCTTGGTCGGCATGAATTGATGCCGAGGAAGAGAGAAATAAGGATGGGGAATCCCATTTCCTTGTCTTGAATGGTGACCGAGGAAGGTTTCCTTGTCTTAGGATGAGGCCTTCGTCGGCCTTACTGAATGTCTTGCTCGGCATATGAAGAGATGCCTGGTCGGCATGTATCTTTACTGTCCCTTGTTTATTATTCGTTCTGCTGTGTATAGATCGATACAGTGAGAATGATGAGTAAGTATTACGAGCAAAGATAGTGAATGTCCACTCCATTTGTTGTAATTGAGACTTGTATAGATTATATTTTGTACCCAATTCATTGAGCTTTAACAGGCCATGACAATAGTTCGTACCTCGTTTTATTCGGGTAAAAAGTTTTTTTTTTTGACAAATTGTAAAGAAATTACAACGACTAACATCTCAATATTAATTTATTGTAATGTGCAACATTTTAAAGTATTTATTGTAAAATTGTGTAATTTTTTATTTTTTTCACCTACATGTACAAAATGCATGTCCTGCGGTCAACCGCGCATGCAAAGTAACAAGAGAGAGATGGGAAAACATTTATCATGCAAAAAGGAGAATTCTACATCTTCGTTCTTGTTCGGACAGTGAATTTAATACTACGCCCGTAAAAAATACTCTGTCAGTTTTACAAGTTTTATGGTCATTAATTTTAGACTGATTTAATTATTTAAATAAATATTTATAAATTATTATTGATAATATTTATAATATACTATGTATCGAAATAAATTTTAAATTTTTATTAAAATAATTAAATCAATAAAAGATTATTGTTTAATGTACATTTGTATTTGTGTTAACAAAAAAAAAGTGGGAAAAAATTTCTATACGGAGGGAGTAATTGTTAAGTAAACTTTTTTTATGATGTTTTTACGTATTTCTATATGAATTAAAGGTATAATTCCCCATCACTTTTTACTTATTAATATTACGTTCGTCCCAAATTAAACTTTTTATTTTGACTATTTCTAAAATAAATCAAAAATAACTTCTCTCTGCCGTCTCCCTCTCCACTTCGTCTTCTTCACCATCAATCGATATTTTTCTTTCTTTTCTCTTTGTTAATCCTCGTCGTATACATTCTTCAATAACACAATTTAGACATGACCGATTCGGTTAAACCGCCGGTTACGGTTGAAAACCGGCGATTTCAACCTTGGCATCCCCTCAATCGGAACCGAACTGGATAACCGGATAAACCGGTTAGCCGGATACGGTTTTAACGGTTTACGGTTTTAACGGTTTCCCGGCTAACCTCCGGTTTATCCGGTTTGGATCTGCTCGACCGAGTCCTTGGTGTTGCTCGGTCGAGCATACCCTTTTAGGGTTTAGAACCTTTAGGGGTTGAGGGTTGCTCGGCCGAGTCTTTGGTGTTGCTCGATCGAGTATACCCTTTTAGGGTTTAGGGGTTGAGGGTTGCTCGGCCGAGTCATATACTGCTCGGTCGAGCATACCCTTAAAAAAAATGCCAACTTTCTGTTCTCATATGCTCGGTCGAGTCTATAGTAGTGCTCGGCCGAGCATCACTTTTCAGTTAATTTTTTAACAGTTTTCGTTAACTTTGTACGTAGTATATAAACTTTTTTTTTTCAATTTTTTTTTGAATAAATAAGACTATTTTAGACTTAAGTTTACTACATACATTTTTTGCAAAAAGGTTTATAAAAAAAGTTATGAATTTTTAAAGAAATAAAACTTAACGGTTTTTTGAAAAAAGTTAGCTTTTAATTTTTTTTTCAATTTTTTTTGGATAAGTAAGACTATTTTAGACTTTTGTTTACTACATACAATTTTTGCAAAAAGTTATATAAAAAAGTTATGAATTTTGAAAGAAATAAAACTTAACTTTTTTTTTAAAAGAAACGAAAGTATATAAAAGAAAAAAGGGATGGTACCCTTAAATTTTACTCCCTCCGTCCCAATCTAAATGTCCAAATTTTCCATTTTGGACGTCCCATTTAAAATGTCTCATTTCCAAAAAAGGAAAGTTTTTTTCACTATTCCACCCACTCATTCTCTCTCCTACTTTACTTTTACACTCACAACATTCTCTCTCCTAACTATTCCTCCCACTCATTCTCTCTCCTATTTAATTTTTCATACTCACAACATTTTAACTTTTTCTCTTTCCTACCTCACTTTTTCTCTTTTCTACCTCACTTTCCTTAATTTCCGCGCCGAACCCATTTTTGGACATTTAGATAGGGACGGAGGGAGTATTAATTAAAATAAAATTACAAAGAGGGCGACAACCAACCTTACCCTTTTATAAATAAGGGGGGACATTTAGGAGCCTTTACCTCAACCTAACTATTACAATTAAATAAAAATAAACCTAATCTAAAGTCTAAACTAATCTAATTAAAATAAAAATTAATCTAAAACATCATTCATTCATCACTACTTTTCGTGGAGTCATCGACATCGTATTGATATCTTGGATCCAATAGATCCTCATCATAAGGCAAGTCTTGTTGCCTTTTTTTCGCTCTAACCCAATCACCAAGTAAAAATTGATGTTCCAAGTTTTCACTTGTTAGTTGGGAACGTCTTTCATCCATAACATTTTCACCAACGCTAAATGTCGATTCAACCGCCACCGTTGAAGCGGGAGAGGCTAAGACTTCTTTAGCAACTATGAAAAGTATAGGATAAATGTCTTTCCTTTTTGACCACCATTGTAAAACATCAAATTCATTTGAATTTGGGTCTTGGTTTAATTCAAAGTTTGTAGTGAAATAAGTTTCTAACTCCACGGGAATGTTTGATGATGATGAAGAAGAACCTCGAGAATGACCATATTTTTTACGATACAAATTTGCAAAAAACTATATGGATCCCCACTAGTAAAACTTGGTTGAGAAGAAGAGGAATCATCTTCATGTTGTTGGCTTTGAGAAGTGTTTTCATATAAGACATTATACTCATTAAAAAGGTTAATCAAATCAATTTTTGTGTCATTAACAATAATTGACGGAAGTTCATTACTACCACTTTCAATTTCAACTTGTTCTTCTTCCTCATTTTGTCGTTGTCCCCGACCACCTCCCCTAGTAGCTCGGCTGCCCCTACCCCTCCTAGCACTACCACTTTCAATTTCAACTTGTTCTTCTTCCTCATTTTGTTGAATATTTGAATTTTGATGATCAAAATCATCGTTGGGGGAGGAAGAACCAACAACGGACTTGTCTAAATTACTTCTTCTTTGATTTCCAGCCATTTGTGTAAGACAAAATGAAGTTTGGAAACGAAACGGAGCTTAAAAATGGATGAAAATGGAGAAAAGCACTAATTTCGTTAGAAAACTAACTGAAAATGGGACAATATTTAACTGAAAATTGAATGAGAGTGAGAGTATATGTGAATATTTGAGAGTAGAAGAGAAAGAGTAGAGAGAAATAATGTGAAAATAAAATGGGAGGAGGGAGGTGATATTTATAGTTAGTAAATTAGACAAAAAAAAACATTTTTTTTTTAATTTTTGACTGCCCCACGTTAAAGTTCTGACGAACATAACGGCTAGTTTGAAAAAGTAGCCGTTGGAATTGATTCTGGCGTTCTGCTTGGCCGAGCAACTCATATGACTCGGCCGAGCATGACCGTTATTGGAAATTTACACTCTGGAATGAACCTCTCGGCCAAGCAACTCATATGACTCGGCCGAGCAACTCATAAACCGGCGGTTAACCGGTTTTTCAAAAAGACAAACCTTAACCGAACCGGCCATTTACCGGTTTTGGTTAGCCGATTCCGGTTAACCGGCGTTGACCGGTTTTGACCGGTTGAAAACCGCCCGATTGGTCGGTCCGATTTATAAAATTGACACGTCTAACACAATTGATGAGCTCGTACCTATCAAACTGCGCCTAATCTCGATATGGTTTAAAGGTCAAAGTATAACGTGGCATATACAAAAAAGCGGGCATCAAAACCGCAAAAGTAAGGACCGCGATCATGGAAAATCGTCAACAAGTTGACCGCGCCAATACTGATCGAGTTGTCCCAAGCCGCGTTAACTATGTTTATAGCGGTCTCATACCATATTTCCGGTGTTACCATTAGACTCCCGGCTAAAGTCAAATCTAGTGAGACAAACGTCTGTAGCTACACTTACGTCAAGAGTCGGTTTGTTCCCATCACATTAAATGGTGGCTTATGCGCGTACAATTCGCGTAAGGCGCCACATCAACTATCGCCTGCTTCCTCTGTCTTTATCCAATTAAATACATCCATTTGGTGTAAATCTTAATTTATTGTACGAGTCAAACAGGCGCGAACACGTGTCATAGGTTAAAATACTAAAATATCCTATAAGACTGATATCATCAACAGATCTCCTTTACTATAAATACAAACATTTGTCCCCATAGACTAGAGAGGTAAAAAAACCACAATTGTAATCCACATTATCTAAACTCTAGCACACAACTCACTAAAACATTCTAATTCTTATTTACAATTATTAAGTATTCAGAGATTTTACTCTCAAACCCGAGGGTCTGAGCTTGATTAAACTCCGGATTGGTCTCTAACGATGACTCATATCTTTGTTGTGTTACAAGTACAATCATCCCATACAAGCCAAATATCCTAATTCAGTGATACCCCCGAAAGTCGGTGACTCTTAACTTTGTCATATGGAGTAATAAACTTCTCTCCCTTATTGAGAGTATTAAATTCCTCTTATGTCATGTCGAGAGCCTTGGACTTCTCCCCTTTGTTAAGAGACTATATATATATATATTTTTTTTATTTGTTGTTTCTTTATCAAATAATTGTGACGCGTTTTACATTATTTTATAATGAAGTGAATGTCATGTTGAAAACATTGAATTCCTCTCATTACTTTTGGTATATGAGATGAACGTTGGGCTCGACCCATTAGACCTTACTAATCACTTTTATTCCATTCATTATTGTTTAATTAAATGTAACAATCAATCTGATGAGCCTGGACCAGCTAGACCGGGCCCAAGCTCGGTCTGGTCCAAAGGCCCAGTATGACGTGACACTCCCTAGACCGCCAGAGTCAAGACTGTGGATAAATAGACCCTTGAGGTCAAGATCACGTTCCTCTCTCCTCATCCCAGTCAAGACCGAAGGGATCCAGACCACTGGAAAGGTGACCGCGGACATGGTGACCGCTCTATCCGTGTCCGCGTCAACATAGTTGACAGCACCCAAGATATTGACTGCAGACTCATACCAGTCTCCCGGTTAAACACCAAGGCTTAGTGAGCAAGTTATCTTACTGGCTCTGACATGCAAGTAGCCGTCTCACTCCCATCGCATTTAATGCGGCTCAGTCAGGCGCCTACTATTGCATTTAATGCGCCGCGCCGAATACACGACTCCCGTCCACATCAGCGACATCCCCTCTGACAGTGAATCTTCCTTCCCTGATAGACCCAATCAGATGCGGACATGTGTATGCAGTCAAAGACCAAAGTGCCCTTTAGGGCTGACCTTATGGCTTACGTCAGCGAGCAGCTTCCCATTGCCTATAAATAGAAGACCTTTGTCCCCTTGGACAAGGTAAGTTCCAAATATACATTGTAAGCCATATTACTCTCAAACCCTAATCACTCACACACATTCAAGGCATTCCAAGACTTCTAAATCTCAGTATTCTTACTCTCACACCCGAGGGCCTGAGTTGGAGTAACATCCAACTTTGACCTTAACAGTGCTTCGTTTGTGTTGTATTTCTAGGTACCTCAACCAACTAAATATATCCTGCCAGATATCCTTAACCGTTCAGACCCTGATTTATTTGGCGTCATCAGTGGTTCCATTGCCAAGAAGTGTCATTTGTTTCTCGTAAAAATTTTGTTTTAAGACACCCATCGTGTTCTAAACAGCTGACTGTCAAAAAGCCTTTCTTTTTCAGTCATTGTTTCAAATATGTCTAGGATTTTGGAGAACGCCGATCATTTGACCCTCCAGGAGGATAACCAGCCCACCCCTTCTAATGTCAATAAAGATAGGCCGAGTACCTCCGTTTTTCAAAGAATGGGGGAGGGTGCTCAAAGCCTAAACAACCTTTCTCATGCTCAAAAGGTCTTTAGGAGGCTGTCCGAGGAAGCCCAATCCGAAAAAGCCCAATCCCTCCTAGATGAAAGCCCAAAAACTCCCAAATCTCCTATAAAAGCTGCCACCACCTTCCTAAATACTCCCCTCTCCCTCGAGCAGATCCTGAAGAGGCAGGAGATCCTGGCCGCCAAGTCCAAACTGGTCGCTGAGGCCATGGCCATCAACGACGCTCAGATGGACTTATTTGAAATAGAGGCAAATGGCGGAGTACCACTCCCAGAAGGGTCACAAAGGTTCTCCCAACGAGCCCCCACTAACTCACTTGCTAGTCAATCTAGGGGGCAAAAAGGGCTGAACCAACCCTCAATCGCGGTCAGGTGACCGGACCCAGTGTAGTGGAAGTGGATGATAGCAAGGAGAGAGGGGAAGAAGCACAGTCAAATTGTCGTACAAGGTCCCAAGCCCGACCCTTGGCTTATGCCAGGAGGAAGGCCGTGACTCCACGTGCTAAGAGACAAAGGGTTGACGATCAGAACCCGAGTTTGTCAAGTTCATGCACGAGATGTGGGAGACATACCAAAAAACGGCACACAGGTGTAACCGCACAATGGATGCCTTCAGCGACAAGATTGCTCGGGCACCCATTCAGAAGGGGAAGCCCCCCAGATGGAAACATACGATGGCTCTAAAAATGCCAAAAGCCATATGGGGCGGTTTGAGGGACAGATGGCCCTATTCTCATCAGACGAGTCGGTGATGTGCAAAGCCTTAGCTGCGACTTTCACGGGCAAGACCTTATCCTGGATGCTGGCCCTCAAGCCCAAGTCCATCAAAACCTACGGCCAGTTCAGGCACCTCTTCTTGAACGCTTTTGCCAGCGTCGGCGAGCCCGCACGACCAAAGACAGATCTTGTCCGAGTCAAGCAGGCCACCAATGAGACCACCAAAAGCTACATCTCTCGGTTCCGAAAAATGAGCCAGCAGATTGTGGATTTGGAAGAGGGTATTATCCGACTCTGCTTTGAGGGCGGTCTCACCTCCTCGTTCCTCAAAATGAATTTTGCCTCCAACCGACCTAAGAGAGTGGAGGAAATGTATGAAAGGGCCTCTGCCATTGCCTCAGTCGAAGAGCCGAATGAGGCCGCTCCCCGAGCCCCTGTTAAAGAAAGAATCAGCCAAGTCCAGGAGACCGACAGGAGGCTGCCCGCGACAATAACCAGGGAAATAACCGCAGCCGTGGGACGGACAAGCTCCGAAAAATCACAGAGGAAACAGTTTTTACTCCCCTTACCGATGCCCGAGCAGTAATCATGAGAGCCATGGAACTGCCCCCTCCTCCCCCCATGGGCCGAAAGCCAAATGAAAGGAGGCTGGTTAAATTCTATGAGTACCACAATGATCACGGTCACACTACTGAGGATTGCTTCCAGTTGAAGCGAATCATTCAGCAGAGGATCAATTACGGGGAGCTAACAAAATGGGTTAAGGGCCATAACAATGCCACCAATAATAATAATCCCCTGCGGACATGAACACCACATGGTCCCAAGAGGAGGGAGAGATACAATGACGATGATGAGTTGGGTGACTATGAGATTAATTTCATTGGAGAGGAGCCTCCATCCAACAAACAGCTCTCCCTCCAGATCTGAACCTTAGAGAAGGTTTTCTTGATTCCCCAATGGCTCCCGAGGAAGAGCAAGAAATTGGGTTCAAAAGGAGTGAACTTGCCTCCTCCCTCTTTCACTCTACTCAACCCCTCACCCTCCGCATGAGAATCAATCGGGCAAACATTGGCCGAGTTTTAATCGATACAGGCGCGGTCAGGGATATACTCTACTACCATACTCTGGTAGGCATGAGGATGATCGAGGCTAACCTGACTCCGTATGCCGGCATGCTAGAGGGGTTCACCACTCACGCCGTGGGGGTAAAGGGGACGATAGTGTTTGAAGTGACTATTGGGGGAAAAGCCCATGCAGAAGTCAGCCAAAATCATGTTTATGGTGGTTGATCTTCCTTCCCAATACAATGCCATTCTCGGCGTAACTGCTCAGGCCGAATTGAGAATATTCGCTTCCGCTCCCCACCAAAGGGTGAAATTTAACACCCCGGCGAGGTTGCCACAATAAAAAACCAGCCCGGGAGATTCCTTCGAGCACTAGAGGAGAAGATAAAGGGGGAGAAAGGCCAGACATCCTGCCTGCAGAAAGAGGGCGATGACAAATTGAAAAAAGGAAAAGCCCATGAACTTGTTCCGGCACCCATTCCAATTGGCATGCTTTCTTTCCATTCCACGAAGGTGGAGCTCAAGACGAGCAGGAAGGCCAAGAAGTTGTCCCCTATTGAGGGAGGTTATATAGATAGGGGAATTGAAGGAAAGATTGACCGAGAGGTCATATATTCCATGGTAGCGCTGCCCGGAGCCCAGGCCAACCCCCCAACCATTGTTATAGACTCCTTACACAATCGTGAAATCAGCGATCTCCGACCTAACGACGAGCTCGAGGAATTGGTAATCAACTTCCACTACCCCGAGCAAACTGTAAAGGTCGGGCTGGAAATCCACCCCGAGGAAAGAAGGATCTTGATCGAGTTCCTTCGAGCGAATTGTGATGTGTTCGCTTGGAGGGTGGAGGATATGCATGGAATCAGCGAGGACGTGATCCTCCATAAAATCAATGATGACCCATCCTTCAAGAACATCCACCAAAAATCGAGATACTTCTCCCCGGAAAAGGAGATAGCAATCAAGGAAGAGGTTGAGAAGTTACTAAAAGCGGGGATAATCAAGGAGATCTCCTACCCCAAGTGGCTAGCAAACGTAGTCATGGTCAAAAAGGCCAATGACAAATGGAGGATGTGCGTTGACTTCACGGATCTCAATAAGGCATGCCCCAAAGATTGCTTTCCTCTTCCTCGCATAGACAGATTGGTGGATTCGATAGCCGGTCACAGAGTATTGAGCTTCATAGACGCATACTCCGGCTATCATCAGATCAAGATGGCTCCCAAAGATGTCCCCTCCGTAGCTTTCATCGCTGCGGGCAAGACATACTGTTATACAATGATGCCCTTCGGGCTGAAAAATGCAGGAGACACCTACCAGCGAATGGTCAACATCGTATTTAAAAACCAATTGGGCAGAAACCTTGAGGCCTACATTGATGACATGGTTATAAAGACAAGAGAAAACTCCCACGAGCTCGACGTGGAGGAAACTTTCACAAACTTGCGCCGCAACAACATGAAACTGAACCCCTTAAAATGTGCATTGGGGTAAAGCGGGCAAGTTCATTGGATTCATGGTCAACTAGCGGGGAATCAAAGCCAATCCTGAAAAAATTCAAGCGCTGTTGGACATGAGGCCTCCTGCCTGCGTGAAGGATGTGCAAAAGCTATACGGGCGTATCACCGCACTAGGTCGCTTTATCTCGCGGTCAGCAGAGAGATGCCTCCCCTTCTTCAAAACTCTAAAAGGGGGGAAGAAAGCTGACGAATTTGCATGGAGTCACGAGTGCCATCAAGCTTTTGAAGAAGTACAGAGATACCTCGGGCAGCCCCCTCTACTCAGCAGCCCAATAAGGAGCTTTTTCTGTTTTTAGCAGTTACTGATCTTGCAGTAGCTGCTGTTCTTGTAAGGGAGGAGAATAACTCCCCAAAATCAGTTTACTATGTATCTAAGGCACTGTCTGCCATAGAAGAGCGTTATTTAAATATAGAGAAATTAGCTTACGCCTTGCTTGTATCTACTCAAAAATTAAGAGCTTACTTTTCTGCACATCCTATAACTGTACTCGCTGAGGTCCCGCTTAGAAAGGTTTTACATAAACCAGAGTCCTCGGGGAGAATGCTAGCTTGGTCTATCGAGCTCACTGAGCTCCAGATCACCTACTCCCCGAGAAGGACAATCAAAGCGCAGGCCTTAGCTGACTTTGTAGCAGAATCGTCATTTAAGCTAGCGGACAGCGATCTAGGGAAGAGAAATCGAACAGAGCCCAAAGAAGCCCAAGATAGCTCAGACACTGAGATTGTACAGCCAAAATGGCATCCAGAAGAATTGTGGACTTTATTTGTGGACGGCTCTGCGAGCAAGTTAATGAGTGGAGCGGGCATACTCTTGATCGCGCCCTGCGGGGAGAAATTCAAGAGAGCCTTGAGATTCAAATTTGAAGCATCAAACAATCAGGCTGAGTATGAAGCGATTATAGCGGGCATGGAATTGGCCAAAGACTTGGGAGTTCAGAATATTGAGATCAACAGTGACTCTCAGCTCATAGTAAATCAAATTAGGATGGAGTATGACACGATCAACCAGTGCTAACTCAGTACTGCGGTCTAGCAAAAACCCTTATTAAAAATTTCACCTACTATGAGCTGAACAATATTGAGGATCAAGTAAGGGACTGGGTAGATGAGATCAAGGATTACATTGAGAAGCAAACCCTCCCCGAGGATCCAGCAAAGGCTAGAACCATTGGAAAGGTGTCCGCGATATACCTCATCCTGGATGGAGTATTATTTCGACGATCATTCACCAAGCCTTTGCTAAGATGCGTCAAAACTCACATGGTCACCAATTTGCTCTATGAGGTCCATGAAGGAGTTTGTGGTGGACATCCAGGTGCTCGCACTCTCTCAGACAAGATTAAATTTCAAGAATTTTATTGGCCGACGATGAGGAGAGATGCGCAAGAGTACGTAAGAAAGTGTGACAAATGTCAATGATTTGCGAACATCCCTAAACTACCATCAACAGAGCAGACTTTGGTTGTACCATCGTGGCCGTTTGATACGTGGGGGATTGATCTAATTGGACCGTTCCCAACTGCACGAGGAAGCATTAAGTATGTCGTCGGGCCGTGGACTATTTTACCAAGTGGACAGAAGCAAAGGGCTTAGCCACTATCTCCGAGGAGAATGTTATTAACTTCGTCCACGATCACATCTATTGCCGATATGGGGTTCCACGAGCAATAATTTCAGATAATGGCACTCAGTTCTCCACAAAATTCATAACTGAATGTGAGAGAATGAAAGTACAACATCGCCAGTCCGCAGTTGCTTATCCCCTAGGGAACGGCCAAGCTGAGGCCGCAAACAAGTTAGTCTTGACCGCCCTAAAGAAAAATTTGGAAGGACGAGGAGGACGATGGCTGGATGAGCTCCAGATCGCGTTATGGGTTGTCCGCACAACGATCAGAAATTCAACGGGAGAAACTCCTTTCTCGCTCACATATGGGGCAGAGGCAATGGCTCCAGTTGAGATAGCCCTACCCTCGTACAAAGTCACATACTTCGATGAGTCTCAAAACGAGGCAAACAGAAGTATGACCTGGACGATCTCAAAGAAAAGAGAATACGAGCAAGTGAAAAAATGGTGAACTACAAGCAGAAGGCAAAGAAGCACCATGATAAAAGAGTGAATAAAAGAAGTTTTTCAGTTGGAGATTGGGTACTCAGAAACGTGGAGGTACAAGGGACCCAAGCTGGTTTCAACAAACTCTCCCCAAAATGGGAAGGACTGTACGAAGTTACCCAAATAATCAAAGAGGGTACCTACATATTACGGACAAAGGAAGGAAAAGACCTCAAGCACGCATGGAATAGCGACCACCTTAGAAAATATTTCTTTTAAAAATCTTTGTAAAAAGGTGGGAGAAGCAGTGAATGTATGAATATTGAATCAATTTTTGTGCAAAATTAGTGTTAAAATTGTTGTAGCAATAGTCCCACCAGCCTCAAAAGCTAAAGGGGATGCGCGCAAGTGGATGCCGGTAGGTTAAAGGGCCAACATAAGAGCCCCTATCTACCGATGCACAAAGATCCATTATGATTGCACGCCTATATGGGTACAAAGGCCATTAAGCCCGTACTCGATCGCGGACAAGATACCCTGTCCTGTCCGTGTGAACCACCAGAAACCTGTGGATATAGATGCAAGTGGGGACAAAGGCCAAAGTCCAGACCCACTAAATGCGCGAAGGCCTTAGGTGGCCGTTACTCGTATGCCTGTATGTACAAAGGCCAACACATGAGCCCGTTACATGATCGCCACTAGACTCCAAAAAGTCAGACCGGGTGAACCACCAATCGTGGATACAAATGCCGGTAGGTTAAAGGGCCAATATGCCCCTACCTACTGTTGCATAGAATATTGCTTCACGGCTACAATCTACATGCCCTATGAAAGTAGCTTGCCTTGACACTTTTAAACTTACACCACGGATCGCAAGTTCGGAAAAATAAGTGTAAATGGAAAGGAGTGATCAAAGAAGTTAGAAAAAGCCAAGTAGACAAATGGGGTTAAGGCCTCAAAATTTGTCCCATGGCCATAACGAACGAGATCATAGTGAAATAGGGCTGACTCTCATAAAAAATCCAAGAGATTTTGAATACAGGGTTAGGAAAACTCATAAACGCGGGCAGAAGGCCTCTTATGCCTCTGACCGCGGAAAAGAGTCCAAAATTAATTATTCCAAGTCAAAACGCTGAAAAAAGAAAAAGCAAGAATGCAAGTACTAAGGTACTCAAGAATTGCTAAACACTTAAAACAACTTATAAAGACGAGCAATTAAGAAAATACTTCTATTAAATAGAGAAAAAGATTTACAAAATCCTACAATCTAATACACAAGGAAAAAGAAAAAAAATCCTAGGCTAAAGGAGTTGGGTCCTTGGGATCTATAGTGGTTGTCTCCTTGGCCGCTTTGGATGCTGGCGTTGGAGAAGGAAGAGTCTCCTCAGCAATTGTAAGATCGGTGATAGGTTCAGTGGAAGCTGGAGCTGGGGTTGCCCGAGGAGGAAACAGATTGCTAACTGCAGGCCATTGGGGAAAAGGCGAGCAGCAGCTTCTTCATAGGAGAGCTTGTCGTCCCCAAACCTCATGGCATCCATTTTTTCGATAAGGCTCGTGGCCATAACCTCGGCCACAGGAGGCAAAGAGGCTGCCACCGCCAGCTCCAAGTTCTTGACCTCCTCCTCAGACAGAGGGACCAAGGCATGCCCTGGCAGGCATACAGCGTCAGTAGCAATAAGTGAGCCGATTAAGGCCAACTGCTGAGCTGAGAACTGGCCCGTGGCAGCGAAGTTCCGTATCTGCGTTTGGCAGACGATCTCGTATTGAGCAGAGCCTTCAGCGGCGATCGCTTCCTTATACTCCTCAGACTTCTTGAACTCTTCCACTGCCTCCTTGCGTGCAGCGAGAAGGCATGCATCCCTCTCTAACTTGAACTAAGTCAGAGGCAGCAGCTTCTCGGAGAGCTCATCTGCCTTGGCCTTCAAGACCAAGATCTATTGCTTGGAAGCCTCCAGCCTATTGAATAGCTCAGCATTCCTATGCCCTAGATCGGCCTTGTGCCCGCGGAGTTCATTCCGCTCTCCCTTGGCTTTCTCCAAGTCCTTCTCCACCACGGCTAATCGGTCGGAGAAGCCTTTCAAGTCCGCCTCCTTCCCGGTGAGGGAGGTCTCCTCTTCAGAAAGGGTGACGGATAAGGTCTTCACCTTATCCTCAGCCTTGTTCAGCTCGCGAATCTTGTCCGCCAGAATCTTGGTTTGATCCCCCATCGGTGCATTCTCGTAGCCGCATAATTTTATTGCCCGCCTGCGAAGAGAAAGATCAAAGGTCAGAAAAGAATCAAGAGCCCAATATTGAAATAAAAAAGGCGTACAGGTCCAAACCTTAGTAAAGGCAAGGCCTATATCCCCCATTAGGGCAGCCGGATTCTCCTTGGCCACCACATTTTTGTAGAAGTCTGGGGAGTAGAGCCAAATCAGGAGGCCAATCCTTGTGACGGAATGATTAGGCCCACGGGCGTAAAAGTCAACCCTTGTAATAGCGGGCACCCCCTCCAATCTCTTCCTAACAGCCAACGCTTCCTCGCGTGTGTTAAGGGGAGCCAAAGGGTAGGAAGCGAAACATATAGTTCCCCCTATTGGGAGCAGAGGTAAAAACCGGGGCAATGGTAGTGGAAGCTTGGGCATGTGTGCCCCCTCCCCTCTGAGATTTGTGCGCCCTCTCCTTCAGCGCAAGATCCGCATCCCTTTCAGACCTCTTCCTAGACTGCTCCTGGCTGTGCCCAGAGGAAATAGTGCGACCAGAGGGACTGGAGCCGTGAACAGTGGATGCAAGGAGAGGACCTTTGGGGGGTGGAGGCAACTCCCCGGTAGTAGGAATAACTTTGGCGCCGGCCAGCGTGGCACCCGTTTTTCTATTGGCAACGGGCAGGGACACATCCCTTCCCGCTGCTCCGCCCAAGGCAGTTTGCCTGGCCGCGGCCTCCCTTTATTGTTGACGCAGCTTCTTGGCCTTCAGCTCGGCAGCACTGAGAGGGGCCATCAAAAATTATATTCGTCTGGATCTACTCTGAAAGGAAAAAGAATTGGTTAAAATGCAATTCGAGGAAGCAAAAAACATGTAATAAACAGCTTTCTCGAAGACAGAATAGAGACCAATCCATTCCGGAGGATCGCAGATCGCGCCCATCATACAGGTTTTGCAGTCAGTCTCAAACTGGAAAAACTCGTGCACCCTCCAATCAGGGTCACGAGGCTGGGGCCCTATCTCTACTCTAGGGGCATAGTTGCTACCCTCATTTCGAGGGGCCACCCCTGAGTAGATTAGCAAGGGCTCATAGTCCACAATTGCGCCCACGTCATAAACGGGCTGCACCCCATTGGTTATTTACTTGGCCAAGTGGGTCTCCAGGGAAATTTGAAGAGCCTCAGACCGAGCTGGGTTAGGATAAGAGCCAGCGGCCACCCTCATCGGGACAGGGTTGGACGGTTTAGAGAAGGCCCATCTGAATCTAGACTCTACGGCCAAAATGTTCTTCTGGTTCCATTGATCAAATTTATTTGAAGGAGCAGAAAAGGTCCGGGCAGAGTTATTCTTCGCTTTCAGGCCCAGGTTGCCATTGCTTATCTGATTTTGGTAGTGGGCATAAAGTCCAGAAAGGGAGGGTCCGTAGCCCAAAGCCCTACAGACAGTTATGAAGGAGACCAAGGCTCGAATGGCATTGGGAGTCAGGTGCATGGGAAGACAACTGTTGAAGTCAAGGAAAATGTCGAAGAAGGAATTAAGGGGAAGCCTCAGTCCATTCTCGAACTGAGCCCTGTAGAAGACACAAGCCCTATTGTCCTCACGGACATCTGCTACAGTCTCAGGCCGCAGCTTCTCCTTCCCCTTTATTTGCACGTGACCAAGACTGTGGACACGGAACTGCTTGGGGTCCACATTGTAGGTGGTGTATATTGTTGGTGTGATGCCCTAGGCTTTAGTTATGTTTAACTTAAACCGTTATGTATCATCTTTATTCTTGATTATAAAGAAAGTTTATTATTTGATTATTATTATTATTTATTGCATATTTATTATAATAATCTCCGTCCCTAGTTATTAAGTGAATAATTAGTATAAATGTTAATGGATAATCATATGATGATTATATGCATAGAGATGCACATTAAATTTATGGGTACTTGTTAGAGAACAAGTGACTGGACTTGACCTGTATGAGATTTATGTCATGGTCAAATGTCATAATTAAATTTCATATGGTCACTTCATTTAGTCCCTAGACCTGAGATTATCATGACCTTACATATGATGAAAGTTATGTTTGATTTTAGTCAAACGATATCTTAACACGATATTTATAAAGGCTATCTTTGGCATGATCGGATTCATGATGGGAAGGATGATAAGTCAAGATGGAATCTGTCCCTCGAAAAAGAGATATTTTGCTTGGGTCCCTCGATGAGTGATAATGATGAAAGTGTATGGCCATACCCCAATGTGATTGGACTATCATTATACTCAAAATCGAGAAAGCATTGAACAAATACAAGTTGACGTGGACCATAACTTGTGTTCAATATAACATCGTGAGACAAAGGGAGAAATGGAAGTGTACCATTGGAAATGTGAACTCTTACGTTATATTAATTGGGTAGACATAATGGCTTGCTAGAGTCCGCTTATGTCTTATGAGGGTCGATATGATCGGACTCATTGCCAACATAATATAATCCTATTGGGTCACACACAACTAGAATGAATTGGTTAAACAAAAGGAAGAATGGTTGAGAGTTCCTGCATATGGCTTTGCTTGGTCGTGCGACTAACCTTGCCATATGGCGTTCTGGGTCATGCGACAGATCATGTCCATATGACTTGTCTGGTCGTGCGACACTTCGTGCCAAGAGGCGTTTACAGCTTAGTTTCCTAATACAATTAGGGCACTTATATTAATACTATAGTAGTATAAATATGAGTCTGTGAGCAGACAAAACCTAGCCGAATTTTCTCAAGAAAATCACATAAAAAGTTCTCTCAATATTCTTCCATACGTTTAAGAATCTAGCAATTCTCAAGAACTGTTCTTGGTTCATTCTTACGTGTGGATACTACTAGAGGGTCTTCGCTCGTACGACGATCAAGGCCTGGAGTTCAAATTGTACAAAGCAATATAAAGATTCAAGTCTTGAAGATCGAAGTTTGTGATTCAAAATCACATTGATGAATTGTTCGATAGCTCAAGAACGGAAAGCAAATAAGGTTGGTAAATTCTATCTCATAGGAATTCAAATCAATTGTATAGAACGGATCCTAGGGCTCTTGGGTTTTGTATTATTAGATGCTTAATTCCGCTGCGCATGGACCCATAAAACCCAACAGTGGTATCAAAGCCCCATTCATATGGTTAAGTTTGAATTGGCATGCTAGAAAATTGATATAAATTGTTTATATGGTTTTTGCATGTTTTGTATGAGGTAGAATTTTGATTGTTTATGTGAAACAATGTGAAAAATCGTTTTCTGTTCATATTGAATTAAATCTGTTAAAAGTTGTTTATATGATTTAATTGCTCTGTGATTTAGAATTGATTGAAACTGGAAATCTGCAAACTGGCATCTTCTGTCACGCGACAGAGTTGGCCATGGGTTGTCTGATGGCTTCGATGGGTCGCGCGACAGATCAGGACTCTAGGAAGTCTATGTCACGCGACAATCCTTGCCCAATCTGGGCAGAATCAGTTTGTTAAATAATCTTGTTAATCTGTGAATGTGTTTACAATCTGATATGGTTTTGTTTTAATCTGGTTGCTGTAAATTTCTGGAAATTAAATTTATAGGGCTATGCTAGATTAATTCATTGTTTATGCATGCTTAATTAATTTAAATGTGATTTTAATTAATTGTTGCGATGCATGAATTATATGTTCTTAAATGTTAAGAAGTTTTGCTAGATGTTTAGTTGAAACATTAAAATTTGATTTTCTGATTGTTTATGAGAAACAAGTCAGTTTACGCAAAATTTGATGGTTATCTGATTGTTTGTGAGAAACAAGTCATATACAAAGTATTGATTATGTTGCAAATCAGAGCTGGTATTCTAATTGTGCATGTCTAGGAGAGTTCTGTCGAAAGGAGAGATCTGGTACTTAAGTAGTCCTTGTGGCTCACCTATTTTCCTAGGAACTTACCTGGTGTGCGAATATGATTATCTTTGCTGATATGCTTATAATCTGCTTTAAAGAACCTTCATTTAACTTTTAAGTTTTTTATGCCAATCCATGATTAAAACACTTGAGACCACTCGGATAGTTTTGGGTGGGCTTGCCATAGCAAGGTGCTTTGATTCTATTCCTTGTGCAAGCAAGATGAGGAAATGGTGGTTCCTATACGTTTAAAGTGGATGAACTTAATTGGATTATCAAAATGGTTTTGGACCCAAGGCATAAGATGAGATTAAAATATGCTTAGACATATGATGCCTTAAATAAATCTCATAAAAGATCTAATAGTCATATACGATATGATTGTTGTTTTCTACCTAATTATTTTAATCTTGAGCGGTGCGCCATAGCGTACTTGAGATTAAATTAAAGTTGGATCTTAGCCTATTAAATTATATTATGCTTATCTGCATTGGAAGGTGTATAATTTAGTGGGAGCATTTATGAAATACATGATTTTCTCTTAGATGATAAATGTGTTGATATTGATATGTGTTCATATAATTTGCATATTTTGTTGTAGAAATAGCATTACACAATAAATTGCGATTCGTCCTTATAAAGGACAAAGTTCGGAAGGAACGGTACATATAATTCTGATTGGATCAGAAGCCTAAAGAATGGTTCTTAGGTAAATGTGTACGTTCTTGATGAATCCATTCCTGCTGAACCTACTGCAAATGTTGCAAAGGGCAAATAATGAGCAACATTAGAAACATGTTGATGATTCTAATGATATTGCTTGCCTTATAATTGCCACCATGTTTAAAGGCTCTTATGAAGAACCTTGAACGTATGGAAATTACTTTTGTTCTAGCACAACGCACAAAGGAAATGTTCCAAGTGCAAGCTAGGCAAAAGGTGTATGTTGTGGTAAAGGTTCCTAATGCATGAGATGCAAAAGGGAGCAATTCGCAAGTGTGTTAATAGTTAACACAAGAAAGGGGTTCATAAAGGAAAGGTAAAGTAGGTAAAGCAAAGTTTGCTAAACCTAGGTGTGAATGTGTGCCCAAATTCTATTTTTTTTTATTTTTTAGATTGGATTCACGCGAGTTTGAAAACATCCGGTTTAATTTGAAAAACGGAGTCACCACGCCATTTTGATTTCCTCAAAACTTTGAAAAAAAGGTTTTTAGGGTTCGGAGGTTAAGTTACCCCTTGGGAAGAACGGATCGTCGTTCACCCAAGGTGCCTTGCCGTAGCAAGTCTCCCTAGATTCCATTTTTCGTGCTTGCTTGTGTGCTTTCTTGTGTGCATGTGTTGAAAATAGAGGGGGGGGGAATGTCCCAAGTGGTCTTCCGGACGTACAAACCATTTAGTTGGTTGTCGCTCGGGATTCCTTGGATTTTTATCTGTTCAGGACTTTGATCCCGTCCTCATCTTGGACTTGTGATCATCGCTATTTGACTTTGGGTCTTGCGTGATCGAGAGAAGGACTCTCTTTTATAGTCCAAAATGGGGTTCTTTTAGAAAAGGAGTGTTCTTAGCCCATCAATTCTACGCCTTAAGACGATTGAGCTTATATTGGAGCTATCATGCTCGTCTCAAGCGATAATCGGAGATATAGGTTCAAGGTTTTATCCCTTTCTAAAGAGATTGCAGCACCTTTAATGGAAGAAACGATGTAAAGATAGGATCTTTACACAGGTCCGTCTCGAAGGTTGCATCAAGTACCAATTGGGAACTAGGGAAATGCATGTAAAAAATGAAATTTTTAGTGAAAAGATGACATTTTGGGGTGCAAAGGATGCTTTTGATTACAAATGATGCTTTTTAAGGTAAATAAAAGATTTTTATGCAAATGATGCATTTTTTTTTATAGGAAAATAGCATTTTTAGGCAAAGGATGCATCTTTGATGCAAAGAAATGATCTTTAATGCAAATGATGCATTTTTATGTGTGAAAATGAGTTTTAAGGTGCAAAGGATGCAATTTGAATATAAAGATTATATTTTTATGTGCAAAGGATGCATAAAGATATCATTTTTATGTAAAAAAGGGATTTTTAGGTGCAAAGGATGCACCTTTAGCGCAAAGATTACATTTTTATGGGCAAATGATGCTTATTTCATGCAAAGGATGCAAAGGGGGAGGGGGATATGATTTATAAATAAAGATAGGATCTTTAACAACAAATACCAAGTCTCAAGCAAGATAATAGCAATATATGAATGCAAGGAAAAAATTATATCACATTTTATATCACATAAAATGTGCTCTTTTAATTTAGAGCAGTCCCTTCATCCCTCGGAAGGTTCGGAACAGTTCCGGAATTGCTCTCGGACTTTAGAAAAAGTCCGAGGAATTGCCGGAAAATTTAACCGGAAGGCATGAGCCAGATTTGGGTACTTACAGAAGCCCCTCGGCAACGTCACTTGCAGGGCGAGTGGGATTGTCGATAGAAAAGGATCCGATCTGGCGAATACCGAGACGGATTAGGTGACTAAGGTGGTCGAGTGGCTGAACCTTTGGAAGGCTACCTACGTATCCCAAGTGGGAATCAAGCCAGACCGTAGTTCAGAATAAGATCCGCAGGTGAATGGTGAAGAGAAAACTGGTCTCTTGCTGGGAAAATAGAAGAGAAAGTGACCTAGGAGGTCAGGTGATTGATCCTACTGGGAATATGCTAGAAGTGACCGATGTGGTCGAATATTTGGACCTCTATGAGGGGCTACTTTACCATTGAGGAGTGATGAATGACAAAGGGATGACCAATGTGGTCTGATGGCTGGACCTTTTATGAAAGGATGCCTCACCACTGAGGAGCGATGATAGAATAGGGTGACCACTGCGGTCGAATGGCTGGACCTTTTATGAAAGGCTTCCTACGTATCCCGGAGGAATCAAGCCTTGATTGTAGTTCAAGCATCACTAGATAGTTAGGAACGATGTCTAGGATCCTTGAGGTTTTGACAATTAATGGAGGTTGTCACCTGAGGTGACTAAAGCTTACGTCACTATCGAGGAGATAGAGGTAGCTGAAGTTTGGAAAACTTGAGCGTACTTCTCAATCTGTGATAGAGGTAGCTGAAGTTTGGAGAACTTGAGCGTACTTCTCAATCTGTGATAGAGGTAGCTAAAGTTTGGAAAACTTGAGCGTACTTCTCTATTCGTGATAGAGGTAGCTTAAGTTGGGAGAACTTGAGCGTACTTCTCAATCTGTGATAGAGGTAGCTTAAGTTTGGAGAACTTGAGCGTACTTCACTATCTGTGATAGAGGTAGCGTAAGTTTGGAGAACTTGAGCGTACTTCACTATCTGTGATAGAGGTAGCTAAAGTTTAGAGTTCTGACAATTCGGAGGTTGTCACCTAGCGTCATTCCGTTATAACGGAAGTAACGGAGGCAACTGGGGAGGGAAGTCTATTTGCTTAGGAGATAATGGATATCTTTTGGAAGACGACGTTATCCTAGTTAAAGGATAACATGAATTATATGCCTAAGTGGAAAGTCCAGGGGCAAAACTGTAATTTCTTCTCAGGGCAAAAGAAGCCGCCCGGCGTGAGACGGGGGCAAAAGAGGCCGCACGGCTAGAAGTTTGATTTTTCCAGATTATTTAAAACAGATTTGAACGGGCATTGGGCATTGTTGCCGCCCATCTATTGTCGAGGAAGAGAGAGAGGGGGGAGAGAATTTCTTCAAAATCCTTCAATTCCCTTGCTTCTATTGATTAAGATGGATTCGGAGGGGAATCCTAGGCCAAGGCAAGCAAGGAGGAACATCTCTGAGGCCGCTCGGAGGAGGAGGAAAGAGCTCGTCCGCACGGAGAGGAAGTATGACTTCCTTACGCCTCCATCGGAGCTCTATCCGGGCAGGAGGGAGCACAAATCGACGAATCCTCAATCGGTTGGGGTAAGCATTCTTAATTTGCTCAATTCCGTCGATTTTGATTGAATTTTGATTGATTCTAGGGCTTGACTCGAGTTTTAGGAATTTCTCGAATTTTCCTAGGATTTTTGATGATGAATTTGGAATATTAATGATTAACCTATGAGGCTAAGAAGATGAACGAACATGCATGTGCAATTTTCTTAAGAAATAATGAGAATGACCCATTTTTCGAAAATAAATTGAGAAAATAATTGTCTAAGATGTGACGGAGTCCTTGCATGTGCTAGAACTAGGTCAATTTTTTGATCATGGATGCTAAAACGGGATTTTGGATGATGAAAAGGATTCATGCATGCCATTTTTTGAGAAAAATTAATGCTTTGTGCAAATAATTTTGAAAATTGTGATTTTGTGCTTAGGATAGCAATGTGCTTGACATGATGTGTTTCAAGTGATGAAAGACACGTTTTTTCTACGCATAGGATGCTAGAAATCCTTTATGAATGCTTTTCTTTTGAAAATATGCGCAATTTTGAATATATGCATGCTTTTGAAATGAGGTGAAGGACTGACACATTTCTTTTACTGTGCTTGTCTACAGGAGAACAAGTCTAGGGGGCCTTCCGAGATTGCAGTGAGGCTGTGGCAGAGGATGCCCGATTTTGAGAAGGATGGGGTTAACCCTAAGCAGCTAGTGAGGGCTACCGGCCTGGATTTATTTATTGAGGCTATCGGCAGAGGTATTCACATTACCTCGAAGAGCAAGGGCTTGATCCAGACCCTCTCGGAGTTCTGGTGGGACACCACTCACAGCTTTCACCTTAGCTGGGGAGAGCTGACAGTGACACCTGCAGATTTCACTGCTATCACTGGCTTACAGTTCACCGGGAGGCCTGTGACCTGGAGGAACCATATCACGGCGGAGGAATTTAGAGCTTTGGTTGGGTTTAAGCTTATTCCTAAGGGGCTCGGGATGGAGACCAGGAATGTGGAGGTGGCGATCCGTAAGCGCATGCGAGGAATTTGCTGCTAATGAGATGACTGCCTACCAGCTTGCGAGGGATTTTGTGTAGTTAATGTTGTCAGTCACCATTTTTGCCAATTCTGGGACGCTGGCTATGACTTGCCTTCTCGACTCCTTGGAGGATGTAGATGGGATTGGGACGGTCTCTTGGGGCGAGGCCGGGTTGGCGGAGCTTTACTTCTCCCTGGACATGTACAGCCGGAATAAGGCTGCCTCGATGGACTGCTTCTCCTTTGCTCTTGAGGTATTCTCACCTTCTTTCCTTTCTCTTTTCTTTTCTGTCTTTGAGACTTTTATGAGAGAAAATGACCCTTTTTGATATTTTGAACATGCAGGTCTGGTTTTGCGAAGTGATTGGGTTCTTTCCGTGGAACCAGCAAAGCGATGCTACCATCTTTCCTGCTATGATCCGCTGGAGGGGAGATGCGAGAGATAAGTTCACCGGGAAGACCCAGATCACCTTTGATTACAAGATGGTGAGGCCAGTCATCAACAGGGATGGGCACGACGGAGTGGACTTTTACCCTTGGGGGAGATATCCAGAGATTTTGCTAGGAGAGGCCGTGGAGGCGACGAGGCAGAGGCGATGGTTGACCGGGCTGACATGTGATGTCATCTATCTGGGGGACCGTTTCTCTAGGCAGCATGGCCATATCCCTCCATTGGATGCCATTACCCCTCATGATCCTCCAGCACGGATGCTGCAGCCCAGGGATTGGTCAGCGGATGACATTGCTAGGTATCAGGCAGGCGTAGCAGCTGAGGAGTATTTTGACATGGCTACCCCTTATGCTACTTTTGTGGAGCAGCGATTGAGGACGCCACAGAAGCTAGTGAAGCTGGCTGTCACTCAGGGATATGGGGAGGCCGAGCCTACTGACCCGCCGATGCCTCCTGCTCATCTTTCTTATGTGGTCAATGGGGTACCGAGGAGGTTCAGGATACCTGTCCCCGACACTAGGGAGCCCCAGTATACTCTGCCGTCGGACAGCACTGTAAGTACACTTTAGGGTCTTTTTCCTTTTTAGACTCCTTTGCTTTTTTGTAATTTCAAGATTTTCTGAGATTTTCTTCTCTTTTTTCTCAGGTTCCAGCTCGCACTTACGATGGCTTGGTCAGGCAGAATAGGGGCTGGAAAGATGTATGCCGGTCCCTTTTGAAGAAGCTGGCTTGCGCTTCAAAGGCTGCAGCGAACGTGCAGGAGCCTGTGCGCAAAAGGAGGCATGTAGGGGGCACGACATCCACCTCATCGGCTTCAGAGTACTCCTCTAGCGCCTTGCCTCGGGGACGGGGACCCAATGCCGGCATCCTGGAGCATCTGGCGGAGTATGAACATGTGAATGTTCATCTTTCCGACGTGAGCGACAGTGAGGATTTGATGAGAGAGGCGAGCGTCTATGAGCTGAGTAGTGATGAGGAGGAATCGGAGGCCTAGGAGGTCTCTAGAATCGATTTAGGAGGAGGAAAACAAACAATGAACAATTTTATGCACATTTTGTTTATTTTTTGCTTTATTTGGGCGCCGATGGGGCGAAAACAATGTATTAATGTTTTATTTGCCTTTTAAATTTATGCTTTATGAATTTACATATTACTTGAGCCTCGGGGCAGTTTTTTGCTTGGAATTGGGGCTGAAACTGGGTCGAAATGATTTGTGATGACACATAACTGCATGGTTAGTGTTTGGATATGTTTTTGTACAGGTTTTTGTTGGAAAGTGGGGTGAAAACTCCCTTTGGGCAGCAATTTGGTTGCTGCAGATTTTTTTTTCACATCAGGCTAATGAAGCCGTGCGGTCTGGTCTCTGGAGCAAAAGAGGCCGTGCGGCTTACAGTTCTGTCTGGACTGGTCATTTTCAGAATAAAATCAAGGCTTGGCCATTTCATTTCATTTTCACTCTAGACTTGTCCCAACTGTTTCCAGAGCACATATTTGGCCTAAAGACGTCAACTTTGATCATCTTACAATGGAGAAGCCCGTTAGATTGCAAAGGGGGAAAAGAGACCGCTTTCTGTCCGATCTTCAATCTTGGGTGAGATATAACTTTCAATCTCACAAGGGGCTGTTTGATTCTTCTTTCAAGATCAAATCTTTATGACATTTGAGGGATCTCCCGCCCGATTGGGACCTTTTGAGAGCAGCAGCAAGGTTTTGGGACGTCCGGAGACACGTTTACTGCTTTTCTTACAATGAGATTGTCCCAACTTATGAAGACTTCCAAGTCTTGATTGGGGGTCCAGAAATTGAGGCTATATCGATTCCTCTGATCGAAGATGTGCCGGTGGCGGCAAAGATTGCATCTTTTCTGCACATATCTCTGGGAGAGGCTGAGGGGATGATGATAGCTCCGGACATGATTGACCTTTCTGATATCCCGGGCAGGTTCGGGTCTCCGGATATGGCTACGACCACGGTGGCTATGGATGCCTTTATCCTCTGCATATTCTCTTCTCTGTTCACCGCTGAGTCCTTGGGGATCTGTCATGATGGTCTCTTGAACATGGTTAGGGATTGCAGGGCTGGGAAGGACATTGTCTCACTGGTTTTGGGTGAGACCCTGCATGGTATCGATAGGATGGCTAGAGGAGACCGTTTTATGAGGTCTGGGAGTCCGGCCGTGTTGACTTTATGGCTGCATGAGAGGCTCGGGGCTTTGCCAGGGGCTTTGCCGACTCAGTGCCCTTGGGTGATTTCCCGGAGGGGTTTACCTCGACAGCAGGACCAGGGTGACTGGGAGCTGATGATGGCTAGGTTATCCACTTCGGATATTCGCTGGTGGGTACCTCACTGGAGGTTGCAGACCAGGAGGACATTTCAGAAGTCCTATATAGTGAGGGTTCCAGGTGTAAGTGCTCCAATTTGAGCTTGTTAGCATTTTCGTTAGAAAATTAACGAAAGTTATAACATTACTAACATTCCTAACATTCCTAACTTTTCCAACAAAGTAAGGGTAAAATGGGCATTGCCATTTAAAGTTAAACCAAGAAAAGAATCTCAAAAAGCAAAAGAAATAAGAAAAATCCGAATTGGGCAAGTTGAAAAACATAAACTGCTGGATTTTTGAATTTTATTCTTCCTGTCCAAAGCCTGAAGCTGTAATTAATGAACGGTGCACGCTGTCAATCATATCCGCGCGGACATGTTTGTCAATTTCAGAGGGCTATAAATTGAACCCTCCTCTCTCAGTTTACACAACACAATTTGATCACAGCAACGAAACTCTGGCGAAATATAGAGAGAAAACAGTGGGAATCCTTAGATTGCCACCATTTTCTCTCCAATCTTTCCCAAATCTCACTCACTCACAAACACTTCAAATCACTCTCATACATACTCTCATACATACACCAATCCAAGCTCAAATCACCCTATAGGAGGAGGATTAGAGAGAAAACATAGAGGACTTCATTGTTATCTACTTGTTTTCTCTTTAACCAACTCAAATCATCAACCCTAAACACCCTCAAACACTCTCATATTCAAGCCTTAAACACTCTCACATTCAAGCCTTCAAACACAAAACACAAGGAAGATAGGTATAACCTCCCTCTCCTTACCCTAAAATTCATCCATGCATGCATTTTCAAGCTACAAAATGTAGTTCTTTCATCTTCTTGCTTTAGATCTAAGAAGATCACCATGGAAGACCATCTCCATGGATGATCTTCTACAAAGATCAAAATCATTTTCAAGTTCTCTTACTTTATTGCAAAGAAAACTCATTTTCAAAACCCTAAAAACCATTTTCATACATCAAATCTCATTTTCAAAGGATAAAATTCCCCTTCCCAAGCAAATGAAGTGCTTAGTCCTAATGTACCCCAAGGATGGTTTGATATAGTTGATTCACCACTAAAATGTCAAGTGATCACTAATCAAAACCTAGGGAAATGGGGACAAGCATGGATGCAAAACCCCCTTTAAAATCATATTTTCTTTCTTGAGAAGTTGCTGTCCAGTAGCAATTTTCTCAGACCTTAGTCCATGGTCTAATTTTTTGGACATAGATAAACTTGGAATTTGGTGTTGACTACAAAATACTTTTTGTAGCCAAAATCCATATCTTTCCATACATATTTTTACTTTATTTTTTGTGTGAGTAAAACTCCTTTTTTCAAATTTTCTTTTAAAGGTCAGTTCATCAGCTTCTGGAAATCCAGATTTCAGATCTGAGATTTCCAGAAGGTTTTGACCCATCAAATCATCTCCAAAATGAAAAGTTCTTTTACATAAACCCTTTTTAAGGTGTTTTGAACATTTTTCATTCCCGGACTTTTCCCAGATTCTGGAGTTTTCAAGCCCTAAAGTCCATTTCAAAGTCAAGGGTCAACTGCTTTTTTCATTCTGGCAGAAATGGTTTTCAACTTCCAAAAATCTTTTGAGTTCCAAATCTCAACCCAAAAATCACCCAAAAAATCATGGGATCAGTTTAAAGCCTTAAAAAGAGTTCCCAATTTTTACTTACCTCAGCTTCAACTTATTTTGGCCAAAACATACACACACACACACATACACAACAAAGGATTTTGAATGTTTGGAAGACTCGTTTTTACGAGGCGCTCCGGGTGCACACTAACGTCCTTCCCGGCGCGTAACGTGACCTCCGAACTCGAATCTCTTGATCTCGGGCTTTTTTCAAAGTTTTGGCCCTTAAAACAAAAATGGCGTGGCGACTCCGTTTTGATTTTCACAAAAAAAATCGGGCATCATCACAGTGGCGACTCTGCTGGGGAATTTAAGCTTTTTCTAAAAAAAAATGATATTTGGTATATTGGTGGAAACCATTAAACTTCCCGTTATCGCCTCCTAACACGAGTCGGGGATAAATTGTGGTCTAACAATCCCACGTACCGGTATCACCGTTTTCAAAAAAAAAAAAGGAAAAGCTTTTGAGGGTCAAACTTCCGTCTCAACATTTGAAAATCCTTTGCTTCGTGTGTGTTGATTTTTGCACATTTTTCGTGTTGTTTTGGCCGCCTCGGAAAAAGTCAAAATTTTGACTGTCGGAATAATGTCCCTAACTGTCGGAATTTTCGTGCTTATGTGCTTATGTGTTCATTAAATTTCAAAAAAAAAATTCAAAAAAAAAGGGGTTTCAAAAAAAAAATTTCAAAAAAAAAAATTCAAAAAAAAATCATGCATCATGCCTTTTTAAGACACATAAAAATTTCTATTTTTCTCAGAAAAAGAAGATAGACTGCTTGCACACTACGCGCACGTGACCTTACACTGCACACTACGTCCCTAACCCGGGGAAATCCTTGTCGCGGTCCGTTTGGTCTTATTACGCCTCTCGGATGAGCACAGGACTACCCAAACATCCCATGGAGCCTCGTGTCGACCATGCACTTGTCCGTGACACACTTTGTCCGAGACCCGGTTGGTTTTTAGTCTGGTCTGTGTCATGCCCTGTCTGTGTATAGACCTTTCCTTTCAAGCCTTTGTCGGCATACCGACTCAATATCTTTCGGGGACCCTAATCGCCGAAGTTCTCGCCGGTTTTCCGCCGCAGACTTTGACCAAGATATTGACCGGCGCCTTGACTTCGGCTCGATCGGCACAAATTATACATTGACTCCCAAAGATTGACACCGAGTCATCAAGGATTAATGATTATTCCATGCCTAATTACGGCTTAACCGACGACAAGTCAAGATCAATTGTGGACGCTTATCAGCCCAAATCATGCCGACTTTTCGTCGAGCCCCTGACATGATCTTGACTTTTGACGTCGCCTTGTCCGTAATTTACATCGAATGCTCGTTAAGACTCGATTACCCGCCACTTTTAGGATCGTTTTTCTTTCGGTCGGTGGGACCCGCTTGCCCTATAGGACCCTCGCCCGGGCCGTCCACCCCGGGAGGTCGAAATACGGGTGGAATACGAGGGGCTTATAGACGTAGTGACGGGGCCCACCGATCCAGAATCGAGTAGTTCGCGAAAAGAAGAGCAATCTTTTCCAACCGATTAGGTTAATAAAACATGTTTTAAGTAAACAAGAACAAATAATCGCATGTTGCATGAGCCCTAAGCCCAAACACCAACCTCGTTTCGCTTTCCCGAGTCCGAACCACACCCTTTGTGCCTTCCACATTAAGCAAAGTTTGGATCGAGACCCCGGGTCATCGTTTGTTCAAATTTCGCCATTCCGAAGTCGATACTTCATCGGTTTCCTCCTTCGCTTCAGCTCAAAGATTCGTAATGACCAACTCAGAGGAGAACGGTGGGGGACGTACAACTCCACACCCCGAAAATCCGCAAAATGCCGAACAAAGGGAATCGATGTTGGAACAGATAAGACAAAATCAAGAGGCTCAGATCGCCGCTATTGGAAAGTATCGTAACCTGTGGCTAGCAATTGTTCACCACCCTAATGGAACCTTTACGGTTGATGCGAAGATTGGAGCTAATTACCCTCCCGGCATGCCAACTACCATCAAATGCCCCGTTCCCTTTCGTGTGGAACTACTAATGGGCCAAGCATCCCCAACCTATCACTCACCGCCTCTCGGCCTCATCGTATCAATCTTGGTCAACTTCCCCCGATACCTCTCGCCACCTTTGGGTTTCAATCAGCCCTGTTTCGTCCCAGCCTTGGAAGGGGCCGATTCGCTACTCCAAAGCCTCGCCCGGCCCGGGCCATCAATCCGGAATTGGTCGGGCTTCAAGACATCTCACTTCTTATCTGCTCGATACTCCTCAACAAATCCGATCTAGGTCAACCCGCCCGGTGCCTCTCGTGTCTCACCACCAGGATTGAATCAATGGCTTTCGCCCGCAGCCTTGGAAGGGGCCGGCTTACTACTTCACCGCATCAGTCCGGCTCGGGTCACCATCTCGGAATGGGACAGCTCATTTCTCGTGCTCCATGGTTCGTAGGGGGCCACTTGCTTCCTCCAATTCTCAAAGCACACCGGCCCCTATGATACCGCAAGATCACGTGGGCCACTGTGCTTTTATCACCACTTCATCGTGCTCTACCCCCGCCCTCCGGTTGGGAAGTCCGACAAGGTCAAATGCTCCTCATCAAATTCTCCACCCGGCCGTTACGCAAGCCGCTCCCGCTCATCAAGTACAGTATACACATTTCCCTTGCAGTCATGTTCCTCGGTGCGGTCAAGACACATTCAATCCTATCACGATGCCTCAAACCTCATGTTTTCAGCAGCCTTTCTCGGATCCGCACTCACCGCTCCCCGGTATCCACCCATTACGAGCCATATATCTTCATCTTCGGCAACCGCTGTGCCTTATGAGGAAGATTACGGTCACGCTTTTAATGCTCGACTGTCATTCCTCCCACCAGAGTACTTCCTACCGTGGTTTCGTTTGCTAATGCCAATCTTGTGGCGGGGTCATGCAATCCTAATGTTCCTATTGACTCGTCTAATGGATTATTGGTAGAACCAATTAAGAAGGTACAAGAAAAGCCTAGCAACGAGAGTATCGACGATCGCTCGACTCGGGCCATCTCACCATATCAATCTTGTGTATCTCGACACGAATGAAGTTTACAAAAGGTCGAATCTCGACGATTACATTGATGATTACATCAAAAGGGTTCGTGCACGGGAAAAGACTACGAGTCCGAACATGTCTCGCCGCTATAAACCTTACCCTTCCAACACGGCTCCGACATCCGGTAAAGGAAAGAAGGCATTGTGTACAATTGACGGCCCCCAAAAGCAACCAAGAAATGGTGGTCCTTTAAGGCAACGAGAACGTTTGATGATCTTGGGATGCCCATGGGCTTAATTTTCAAGGGCTTAGTAAGGGTAGGCCTTTGGAGCCTCTCAAGGACTACCATCCAAGGAGCTCAAATGCACCTCTCGACATGAGTAAGCACCGCGCCTTCCATGATCATTATGGCCACACGACCGACAACCGCATAGTCTTGAAGAGAGCGGTTCAAAGGTTAATCGAAACGGGCAAGCTTCGAGCGCCCCAATGGACCAAAACCGGCAAACCCCGTTCGTAATGGTGACCAAGTCAATGACCAAATCTCGAATCCCGAGGATTTGGGTGTTCCCTTAAGCAAAGTTTTAAATAGCTTGCTAGAGCAGTGGTCTCCTCGAACCCATGAGAAACTATCGCCCCAAGGATCCCAAAATCCCTTTTGACACCACTAAGCATTGTGCTTTCCATCAGCACTCACGGTCATACGACCGACAACCGTACATCTTTGAGAAAGGCGATTCAGTGGATTAATTAAGAAGGGCAAACTCGAGCGCCTCGGTGATCTCAACCCCGCCAATGATCATTTCCCAAACAACGCGAATGTAAACATGATTGAATTTTATGATTCAAACTCGTGAATTCAACGTACTCCGACAAGCCGATGATTTAGTCGCAACAAATGTCGAGAATGGATGGTTTGACCGCAACAAGCATGTGGCCATGGCAAAGCCGGATTTGGTGAAATGCTTTGAACTCTCGCCCTCCGATAAGTTCACGATCGACGCCAAGGTTAAATGGGATGATAATGATCTCGATGGCAGATTTGGCGTAAAGCGTAAGGATACAAGAAATCCGATGATTAGGAAGGAAGAGTTAGTCCCGGCTTTGGAAAACGCCCATAAGATTCATGAAGAACAACACCCTCGCTCATCAATGCTCTCCGCCGCCATGGAGTTCGTGTAATCTGAGGCGAATGGTTCCTCGGTCATGGTCGAAGATGAGACTTCGTAAACAAGTGATTTCACCCTTCATCCTATAACTCTCCATCCCACGGCCAACACCTCCCTCCATCCACATATGATCCCTTGCCAAGGACAATTCCTCTTCAGCCCTTTCCAAAGACTCGTGCCATTAGGGCTCCATCGCCCTCGCCTCCTCGTAACGAGTTGGGCTCCATCACACCTGCTCCTCAATTTCAAGAATACCGCCGCGCTTATGCTCCAGCCTTCACATAATCAGCTTGAGCTATGTGGCTATGTTCTCAAGCCTCTACACCCACCCGAATGCGATCATGAGTTGCTAAAAGAAAATCCGGATGCCACAAGTTTTCCGTTGTCATCTACCGGACTTAGTGAATTCACCCGTCGCTCACCCGCCCGCGGCCGTGTTTCCCTCCGCCGATAAGAGTCTTGTTGCGAGTTCCAAGAATCTCGAATGTTCCCGTTGATCCCCATGTGGCAATATTGATAGAGCAAGTGAAACAAATGCAGAAGAAGCTTGATCTTATGATAAGTACTAGCACTCCTTTGACCCAAGATGTCGAACTGTGCAAAGAAATGATTCTGTCACGCAAAATTCAAGTGCCCGAAGTGAGAGAATCCGATAGGACAACCTCGCCCTGCAGCACACTTGTCTAATGCCGCTCCAAGCTTGAGAAAGGCCCGAAGACACAACCGCCTAGTATCACCCCTTTCACTCAAAACAACCAGCCGCATCGCCGAATCCTCCCAAACAGAGCCCAATACCCCTCAAGGTCCTCTCGTGTTCACTTCCTTCCATCAATATGCTCGCCGACAAAGTTCGTCCCCGTGACTTTTCCGACCCGTTTCTTTGGACAACTTGTGCTCGCCCCACTGCTCCATGGCCTCAAACTCCTCCACTCCCACCAAGCATTACGGGCACGTAATCGATCACCGCCTGGCCTCAGTAATGGAATCGAAGTTAACCGTAAAGATGGAAAGCTCAAGCTGCCTTGGCAGTCAACAACAAAGAGTAGCTAGACTAGGGGCTACCCATCCTTTAATATTAAAACAATTTTTTAGTCAACCTTCGTAGGTTCTAGTACTTTCTTCGTTCAATCAAGTCCTCCTTGGACATTGTAGTTAATCTTAAATTTTCTATAAAAGAGTCTTTTTCTTTTCTCGCTAGACTTGAGACATTATTTGCACACCTACATTACATTTAATGAAATGGTTTTACTTTAAATGATCACTCGCATTGCTCAACAAATAATCTCTCGGAAATGATTAAGATTTTAATTAATTGGTGCGAGAAAGTCAACTAATGCCCTCCCTATACACTTTCCTCACCTCACAAAGGCCTCCATCAAGCCATACACTTTCCAAAACATATCCCCATCATCACCTTGATCAAGTCAACGAAGGCGGCAACATCAAGGGACAACAAAAGGTCACTCAAAGACGGGAGATCGACCCCATATCGAAAAAATAGGGGCTTGCCTCCGCCCCATGCATCAAGAAAGTTCAAGTAGAAGCTTGCCTTCGTCCTCAAGTGCTCAAAAAAACAAAAGCTTCAAAAAAAAAACAAAAGCTTAAAAAAAAAAAACAAAAGCTTCAAAAAAAAAAAAAGCTTCGAAAAAAAACAAAAGCTTCAAAAAAAACAACAGCTTCAAAAAAAAAAAGAAGCTTCAAAAAAAAAAACAAAAGCTTCAAAAAAAAATGAGGCCAAGGACTTAGCATCGCCGATCAGAAGGTTTGACATATGGGCAAAATTAAAGCCCGAAGAACGGAAGTTGTCGACAACAAGGGAGCAGTTAAAGCAACGACAAAAACATATCATAAGCCCTTAAGCTGCATCCAAAATCTTTCTCCCCCGATGAAGGACGACGATCAAGAAGCAACGGAATCGCTCAAAATGACTTGTCAAGGAATCACCTCAAGGCCCGCACCTTATCATCCAAACTTCCTATCCGAGCCTTTTCACCAAAAAGTACCACAAATGTTCATACCCCTTTTCTAAAGCCAAACACAGTTCAGACCCGAACTACGGCGACCTGAGCTCCTCACAATGAGGGGAACGTAGGCAACCAGAAATGGTCCGGTCATAAACACATTCAAATCCCGTAAAATCCGGCCTCACCAATAGCCTCTCCTATACACGATCCCTCTTCACCATTCGCCAACTTCGACTCTTGGTATCGCTGACTTTCTCCTCATGATTAATCAAAATGTTTGTTCATATCGAGATTAGGGGTTTAATAACCCGAACATTAATAAAGGGTTTTAAGCAATCTTGTGATCATTTTGAATAAAACATATTTTCGTATGTCTCGACAAGTCTTCTTTTTCTACATTATAGGAAAAATAGAGCTAAACACTAATTTTCTCGTCGCCAGGGGCTTCCATACACTTTTACAAACCTTTCTAAACTTATGCTCTCTCAAAAGAGTCAAACCCAAAGCGAGTTCTTTTGTGCCTTCGTCAAATGAGACCATCAACTAATACAAATCGGGGATTCATCCCCACTTTTCGAAAAAATATATGCCCCCGCAGTATACATTCCTAAAATTGTCTTGCTTTTACATTTTCTTCCTATTGACTAATTGAATAAAGAAAATAATAAAGTAAATATGGAAGGATGGGTTGCCTCTTTTGCTACATGATAATTCAAGAACGTTGGTTCTTCACTCGCTACAAGATGGGTTGGGTCTCTGTTCGCATCGCCCACGCCTACCGTTGAAGCCTCTCTAATTGTGTCGATTCACAAATATGAGACCGAGGCTTCGCCAAGTTACTTCTTCCAAATCAAGACTTCGCAAATACATCTCTTCGCACCAAGGCTCCACCAAGCAAGATGAGATTTGATCGCCATGTTGGTCATGGGCTAGTCAAGTGCAGTTCTTTGATGTCCAAGGACGAGGACGGAATTTTAACCAAGACCGAAATTCATCATATTTCTATGGCTAATATTGGAACCCGAGTCCATAAAACTCCTTGTGCCAATCGAATGAGGTTTCGATGTTCATCCTTGGAAGATGTCAGAATTTTGGTTTGACGATTGCCCTCAACCCCGATGGAACTTTCACGGTAGAAGAGGAAAAGGATCCCCATCCCTATCTTGGCCGACAGACTACCACCACCTTCCTCACACTCTTCTCAACTCGCGAATCACCCATCCTTTCAGCCTCGGTTTGATATACATTCACAGCTCACCTGGGACAGCTGCTTGGAGAAACAAATTGACTTCAGTCCGATTTGGGCCGCATGGTATGCCTCAAAGCGCCTGGGTCCGCTCGGTATGTCACAATAGCTTGGTATGCCTCAGAGCCTGGCATGCATCGCCAGAGCTTCTCGGTTACATCGCTTGAAATGCCTTGACAAAGAACCCAGCTTCAAGATATCCAATCCCCGCACCGCACAAGCCTCACAAGATCCCTTCATGACCGTCTCAACGGGACAAAGAAACCCCAAATACGTACTCACTGACCCATGCAGCCTAACGTGACCGATCGCTCACAGCCCTCACCGGGGCAAAATCGCACGAATGTCTTCTCATGGTTGGGGTTACCTCGAATACCACAAAGAAATTGGAATCCCACCTCGCTTGGAACCAATCTATCGTGGCCTTCGCAGATAGCTTTGGAATGCTTCCACACCGGTCCAGTGGCAACAAATAAGCCTTTCCTCGTAATGACGCTAGCTCACCCGCTCCTCACACAGCCTTTCACAAATCCATTCCTCACTCAAAGTGCTTCGACGGGTTACCAAGCCTCCATCCCAGGCCATCGTAATCACCAGACCGCAGCACCCCCGGTCATGCACCTTCGCCTATGCAATTCAACAATCGTGGACAAGCATCCCGCACTTAAGCCTACTTATGGGCCTCACTCCGGAAATCCGAGTTACCCAGCCTACATCAAGATCGCCTTCGCCCTCTTTGCCGGTTGAAAATCAACAACAAGCCGCGAGGTTCTATCCCTTGCCCAAGGTCCTACTCAAGCTCCCTGGTGATTCGGGCCAAGGACAGGATTTCACCTATGTCCCCAGACGGCCGTTCCTCTCCACCTCGTCTCGTCGCCGCCGGTAGCTCCTCTCTCTAGCTCGCCGCCGGTTTGAATGCCATGGTTCCACCACAAGACCCTCATTTGGCTTGGTTCGTGGAACGACACAAGGAAATGAAAGCACAGATTGCCGAATTGACCGCTAAGAAGTCTCGCTTCCGACCAACGAACCCGACTCCTTTGTTCCCCACAAATTCGTGATGCCTAATTTGGATCTCTTTGATGGCACCGCATGCCCGAAACCCATCTCGGACACGTATACCTTGGCAATGAAGGTCAAAAGGGGCGCCAATCAGCAGCTGGCCGACTATTTCATTCTCTCTTTGAAGTCCAAAGGCTCTAAAATGGTTCTTTCGCTTAAAATCCGAGGCCAGGCTACATGGGACCAGATTACTAGCTAACTTGGAGTGGGAAGCAAATAGATTTGACTCGCAGACAACAATGCATTCCCGACGAGAACATCGTGGACTTTTACAAGCAAGATGGCAACTCCTCCTTTTGAAGAGGAACAACTAGACATCTTTCGCCACGCCCGAAACCACATCTCGAGGGCCTCACTTAGCAATTTCCCTATCCGGATCTACGGGCAATGATCAATTCCGGGCTAAATTTGAGAGGGCTTACAATCGCCAGCCGAGTTGTCGCACTCGCTACGGATACCGGGTTTCTTCCACCTCCAACACGACTCCCGAAAAAGGGCGGTGAGAACTGATCGAAAAGGGGACCCCAAGGACCCAATACAAGCCAACAATCCATTCCCTAAAAAAGTAGGGTGAATATGATTGAAGCCACGAACAAGCCAAGTGCCACTATGGCTAACAGCTCCTATATGGAAGACACTCTTCGAAGAGAGGATTCTAGTTTCATAGTCGGTATCAAAGATGGGTTTCTCCCTTCATGACAACTTCACTCAAGGCTCTCACGTTGATCGATTGGCTTGGTACTTCATCGCATGTCACCAAACCTTTAACTCGGACCTCTCAGTAGTGACGCTTTGTCAAACTCCGGGCTTCATCAAATCATTCGTAGAAAGATTCCGTGGTTTTCGCCATGTCTTTTCCATGGAATGGGGCTTTATCAAGTCACACCTATCTTCGTAAGAAAGGTCTCGGTCACCTCAACAACCTGCCTTGGAGTTTCAGCTTTAGAACTTGGCATATGGCAACTCCCCGCATCATCAAAAGTTGAGAATTGGGAATCTCCTCATATCGCATTTCGTCAAATCACAACTAACCCAAGCAAAAGAGGGTTCATTCATGTCAAACATGCTTTGATTCTAGAGCCTGTCGTCGCCTTCAAATGTCCGAGACCGAAAAGAAATTTCAATCGAGACCCGGGGTTCAAATCCAACTTCATCCCAAGATCAAAATTGACCTCATCAATAACATGCAATTCAGTCCGCGACTAAAGGATATCACCCCACCACCAAAGCTTGTCCCAAACAAATAACAACACATATATCCCCTCTCATCACCATGCATCCCCAAAAATCTCCCTGTGGCTCATGTAGCATGCACAAAACTTGAATCAATAGGAAAAATCCTAAGTGATTGAAAATCATAAATCGTAATTTCCCTGCCAAAAGCTTAGGCCAAGTGCATCTTCGAAAGCAAATAAACGCATCATCTCATAATCATTTTTGGTTCTATGCATGCATCCGCCATCATGAATGCCATATATGCATCTTCCTCTTCACTAACAAATGCAGGAATTCAAACGTAATCCCCCTTTTCGGCAAAGATGATCTTCACCAAAGACGACCTCAAATGGATGAAAACAGTCCCCAACATCCACAAACATATGAAGACCGCCTCCAGTGTCTACAAATCGGTCAGGGACGCCAAGTTCTCAAAACGCAAATCGGTCAAGGACGCCAAGTCCTCCAATACAATCAGGTCAAGGACGCCAAGTTCTCCAATACAAATCGGTCAGAGACGCCAAGTTCTCCAATACAAATCGGTCAAGGACGCCAAGTCCTTCAATACAAATCGGTCGGACGCCAAGTCCTCCAATACAAGACGGCCTGAGACGCCAAGTTCTCAAAATGCAAATCGGTCAAAGATACCAAGGTCTCAAATACAAGACGGCCGTAGACGCCAAGTTCTCCAATACAAATCGGTCAGGGACGCCAAGTTCTCAAATACAAATCGGTCAGGGATGCCAAGTTCTCAAATACAATGCGATTAGAGACACCAAGTTCTCAAAAGCAAGAAGTCCCAATGTGAAGACAAGCTCAAAAACCTCTACAAGTTTGACGATCACCAAAGAAGATGCAGACTCAACCAAACTCCTCCTTCAGGTCAAAATGCCTCCAAAGACAAAGAAATCGTCGCGTAAACCGTCCCACGAACGGCAACCTAACAACTCTTCATCAACATCAGCCGTAGCCTCGCCATGTAAGCACAAAGACAGTATGAAAGCATATCTTAATCAACTACTTTTCTAAAAGAACATTATCATCAAATCTTAGGGCGACTTCCCAAAAAAATAGTCAAACCTCAAATACTGTCAAACCATCAAAGACCATCCCCAGCTATTTTCGAACTACGACCGGCTTGATTCCCTCTTAAGGATACGTAGGTAGCCTATCATTAGGTCCAGCCACTCGACCAACACGGTCATCCTTTCCTTCGGCAGCAGACGTAAAACCGATCCCTTCAAATGAAGTCCACTAGAGGACCATCTATCCTAAAACGCCATCATCAAGGTTTGAGGCACCTAAAATGCTATCACACACAACACGAGGAAAGCGATAAATCGCAATCATCCCTTAGGGTGACCTCCCAAAAATAGTCAAACCATAGGGTGACTTCCCAAAACTCAAAACCTTAGGGCGACTTCCCAAAAATAGTCAAACCATAGGGTGACTTACCCAAAACGCCATCAAAACCTTAGGGCGACTTCCCAAAATAGTCAAACCATAGGCGACTTCCCAAAAATAGTCAAAACCGTAGGGCGACTTCCCAAAAATAGTCAAGTAATAGGGCGACTTCCCAAAAATAGTCAAACCATAGGGCGACTTCCCAAAAATAGTCACCTTAGGGTGACTTCCCAAAATAGTCGATCATAGGGTGACTTCCCAAAAATAGTCAAAACCATAGGGCGACTTCCCAAAATAGTCAAACCTTAGGGCGACTTCCAAAAAATAGTCAAACCATAGGGCGACTTCCCAAAAATAGTCAAAACCGTAGGGCGACTTCCCAAAAATAGTCAAGTAATAGGGCGACTTCCCAAAATAGTCAAACCATAGGGCGACTTCCCAAAAATAGTCGACCTTAGGGTGACTTCCCAAAATAGTCGATCATAGGGCGACTTCCCAAAACAGTCAAAACCTTAGGGTGACTTCCCAAAAACAATATCATAGGGCGACTTCCCAAAATAGTCGACCATAGGGTGACTTCCCAAAAATAGTCAAATCTTAGGATGACTTTCCTAAAACAAGAGGGTCGACGACTAAAGATAGCCGAAAGACCCGAACTACGGCCGGCTTGATTCCTCTTAAGGATACGTAGGTAGCCTATCATTAGGTTCACCCACCGCACCAAAATGGTCATTCCTATCCCCAAAGAGAGGATATACAACCCTAGCCATCGACCGAAGAGGGTCATTTCTTATCCCCAAAGAGAGTTTCTTTCAAAGAATCGATCCGTAGAACTCGCTTGCTGTGTTGACATCCTAAAACAACACTCCAGGGTCGACAACTAAAGATAGTCGAAGGACCCGAACTACGATCGGCTTGATTCCTCTTAAGGATACGTAGGTAGCCTATTAAATAGGTTCAGCCACACGATCACTTGATCATCCCGCCAAAATATGGAGCCTTACTCTTATCGACGACCCCGCTTCCTCCGAAAGCGCCGTCGCCGAGGGGCTACCGTAAGTGCTCCAATTTGAGCTTGTTAGCATTTTCGTTAGAAAATTAACGAAAGTTATAACATTACTAACATTCCTAACATTCCTAACTTTTCCAACAAAGTAAGGGTAAAATGGGCATTGCCATTTAAAGTTAAACCAAGAAAAGAATCTCAAAAAGCAAAAGAAATAAGAATAATCCGAATTGGGCAAGTTGAAAAACATAAACCACCGGATTTTTGAATTTTATTCTTCCCGCCCAAAGCCCGAAGCCGTAATTAATGAACAAGGCACGCCGTCAATCATATCCGCGCGGACATGTTTGTCAATTTCAGAGGGCTATAAATTGAACCCTCCTCTCTCGCCTTACAAAACACAATTTGATCACAAAGAACGAAACTCAAGCGAAATATAGAGAGAAAACAGTGGGAATCCTTAGATTGCCACCATTTTCTCTCCAATCTTTCCCAAATCTCACTCACTCACAAACACTTCAAATCACTCTCATACATACTCTCATACATACACCAATCCAAGCTCAAATCACCCTATAGGAGGAGGATTAGAGAGAAAACATAGAGGACTTCATTGTTATCTACTTGTTTTCTCTTTAACCAACTCAAATCATCAACCCTAAACATCCTCAAACACTCTCATATTCAAGCCTTAAACACTCTCACATTCAAGCCTTCAAACACAAAACACAAGAAAGATAGGTATAACCTCCCTCTCCTTACCCTAAAATTCATCCATGCATACATTTTCAAGCTACAAAATGTAGTTCTTTCATCTTCTTGCTTTAGATCTAACAAGATCACCATGGAAGACCATCTCCATGGATGATCTTCTACAAAGATCAAAATCATTTTCAAGTTCTCTTACTTTATTGCAAAGAAAACTCATTTTCAAAACCCTAAAAACCATTTTCATACATCAAATCTCATTTTCAAAGGATAAAATTCCCCTTCCCAAGCAAATGAAGTGCTTAGTCCTAATGTACCCCAAGGATGGTTTGATATAGTTGATTCACCACTAAAATGTCAAGTGATCACTAATCAAAACCTAGGGAAATGGGGACAAGCATGGATGCAAAACCCCCTTTAAAATCATATTTTCTTTCTTGAGAAGTTGCTGTCCAGTAGCAATTTTCTCAGACCTTAGTCCATGGTCTAATTTTTTGGACATAGATAAACTTGGAATTTGGTGTTGACTACAAAATACTTTTTGTAGCCAAAATCCATATATTTCCATAAATATTTTTACTTTATTTTTTGTGTGAGTAAAACTCCTTTTTTCAAATTTTCTTTTAAAGGTCAGTTCATCAGCTTCTGGAAATCCAGATTTCAGATCTGAGATTTCCAGAAGGTTTTGACCCATCAAATCATCTCCAAAATGAAAAGTTCTTTTACAGAAACCATTTTTAAGGTGTTTTGAACATTTTTCATTCCCGGACTTTTCCCATATTCTGGAGTTTTCAAGCCCTAAAGTCCATTTCAAAGTCAAGGGTCAACTGCTTTTT
The DNA here is from genome assembly GCA_022495995.1 of Adenophora triphylla var. japonica. Lineage (NCBI taxonomy): Eukaryota > Viridiplantae > Streptophyta > Magnoliopsida > Asterales > Campanulaceae > Adenophora > Adenophora triphylla. The sequence goes on from JAFEMH010002863.1 coordinate 303,535, forward strand.
TCATTCTGGCAGAAATAGTTTTCAACTTCCAAAAATATTTTGAGTTCCAAATCTCAACCCAAAAATCACCCAAAAAATCATGGGATCAGTTTAAATCCTTAAAAATAGTTCCCAATTTTTACTTACCTCAGTTTCAACTTATTTTGGCCAAAACACACACACACACACACACACACAACAAAGGATTTTGAATGTTTGGAAGACTCGTTTTTACGAGGCGTTCCGGGTGCACACTAACGTCCTTCCCGGCGCGTAACGTGACCTCCGAACTCGAATCTCTTGATCTCGGGCTTTTTTCAAAGTTTTGGCCCTTAAAACAAAAATGGCGTGGCGACTCCGTTTTGATTTTCACAAAAAAAATCGGGCATCATCACACCAGGGTTTTGCTGGTCATCCTATACATACTCTGCTTGGTATTCAGGCAGTTCGGGGCCTTACAGGAGCCGTTGGGCGATTGGGAGGACATCCGTACCATGGAGGTGGTGCCATTAGATATGAGAGATCCAGCCAGCTTCTCATTCTTCTCGAGGGCTTGGACGTATGCTGCTTTCCCACCCAGGGCCATCCTCAGGAGCAGGAAGAGTACCATCTTGACTACGGTCTACTTGGATTGGTACGAGAGGGAGATGGGAGCGACTCAGGTCATATTGGGAGAGAGGCGTCAGGCTTTTTTGGGGGATGACTGTGACTCGAGTAGGACTCTGAGGGAGACTGAGGCTAAGGCGAGTCGCCATAACCAGTCGGGTGACCTTATCAGAGATATAGAGGCTCGATATAAGAGGCTTTCTGAAGTCGCTCCCTTGACTGAGGCTCAGAGGGAGGAAGTGCGGACTCGTGCCCGTATTGAGAGGGCACTTATTGACACAGGTTTGATGGAGGCTCCAGTGAGGATACCGGAGATCGGGATAAGGGAGATCGACATCATGGAGAAGAAGAGAAAGAAAACTCGACGGGGTCGAGGTAAATGGAAGAAGACCAAAGAAGACTCAGTGAATGACAGCTGACAGATCTTTTCTTAGGATTCCCTTATTGCCATTTTGCAAACACAGTAGTTTATTAGGCATTTCATTGTATTTTAGATCTTTGTAGCAGGTTAGCAGAGTCAAGAGTAGACCGTGCTTGAACTCATCAAGAAGTTTTTAACTTGTAATGAACAAGAGATATTATCTTATAAATTAATCAAGACACAATTTCATGGAAATTTCAGATGTCTTATTGATTAGGACCCATTTTATGAAAACTTGAATGCCCTTTATTTATTGTTTAGGACGCATTTCATGGAGACTTAATCGCCCTTTTTATTGTTTAGACCGAACCATAAATGGCTGCCTACGTTCCCCTTTTACAAGAAAGACTAAGGGGCTCAGGTTTTCGTAGTTCATTCTGGTGAACTTTTTTTTTTTTTTTATGTGCAGCCCTGTTTTTTGCCTAGACCGCCCTTTTTGGGTTTTCAGCCTAGCTGGGCATTACTCTTTTTGCACTAAGATTTTTTTTTTCTCTCTTTTTTTTATGTGCAACCCTGTTTTTTGCCTAGACCGCCTTTTTTGGGTTTTCAGCCTAGTTGGGTATTACTCTTTTGCACTAAGATTTCTTTTTTTTTTTATGTACAACCCTGTTTTTTGCCTAGACCGCCTTTTTTGGGTTTTCAGCCTAGCTGGGTATTACTCTTTTTGCACTAAGATTTTTTTTCTTTTTTTATTATTATTATTTTTTTTAGACATAGTACCTTCGGAGCTTATCACCGTTGACTGGGTGGACAAAGGGATTGCCGTCCAGGTCTGCAAGCTTCATGGCTCCTCCCGATAGTATCTTCTGCACCACGTACGGGCCGATCCAAATGGGTTCCCATTTTTTCAGGGGGTTGTCTCTGGTAGGGGGCTTCACTTTCAACACTAAGTCACCCTCTTTGATGTCCCTGGTCTTGACCTTTTTGTCAAATACTCTGGCCATTCGCCTCTAATAGGCTCGGGTGTGCTCCATGGCTTTTAGCCTTCTTTCATCGAGCAGGGCCAACTCATCATGCCGGCTACGTAGCCATTCTACTTCGTTGACACTGTTTTCCAGGAGGACCCTTAATGACGGGATTTCCAACTCCACTGGTAACACTGCTTCCATCCCGTAAGTTAGGGCAAAAGGAGTTTCTCCTGTGGCTGTTCTGACAGACGTTCTGTAGCCCCAGAGTGCCAGGTGCAGCTTTTCGGGCCAATCACGACCACGGGTGGCCATTTTCCGGATGATCCGTTCGAGCGTCTTATTAGCAGCTTCCACAGCTCCGTTAGTCTGAGGTCTGTACGGGGACGACTTGTGGCGAGTGATTCTGAATTCTGACAGTAACCTATCGCAGTCTCCTTCAAAGTGTGACCCATTATCAGAAATGATCTCATTGGGCACCCCATATCTACACATTATGTTTTCCTTGATAAACTGGGCCACCTTTCTGGAAGTGAGGACCTTGTAGGACTTGGCCTCTACCCACTTGGTGAAGTAGTCGACGGCTACTAACACAAATTCATGCCCATTGCTTCCTGCCGGGGCTATCTTCCCTATCACGTCAATACCCCAAGTTGCAAACGGCCAAGGAGTCGTCATGCAGTACAGGTCATGAGGTGGGAGATGGTTGAGGTTGGCAAACCGTTGGCATTTGTCGCACGCTCGGACATGCTGGACACAGTCTGTCTCCATGGAAATCCAGTAGTAACCCATTCTGAGGATCACTTGCATCAGGGCTCTAGCATTCATATGAGGACCGCAGGGACCATTGTGGACTTCGGTCATCAACTCTCTGGCCCTTTCTTGAGTGACGCACAAGAGGAGTGGTCCTTGGTACCGCTTTTTGTACAGGTTGCCTCCTAAAATGACATAATGGGAGGCCAACCTTTTCAGGGCTTGCAAGCTCTTAGCTTTGACACCTTCCTTTGGTCTACCTTCTTCGTCTCTGAAAGCTGACTCTCCATCTTTGAGGAACTGGTAAATTTGATTGTACCAGGGTTCCTTGATAGGCTCAGGTCCCAAGTCTACTTCACAACAGAAAGTCGGGGCTTCTCTTCTACCCACTCTGAAGGGTTTTATGGCTTTTCCCTCGGGAATCTCTACCAGTGAGGCTAGAGTAGCTAGGGCATCTGCGAATCTGTTCTTTTCCCTTGGCAAGTAGTGGAAAGTCACTTCTCTGAACTGTCCAGTCAACTCCTCCATATAGGCATGATACCACTGAAGATTAGGGTCCACAGTCTTCCATTTGTTGGAGATCTGATTGATGATTAGGGCTGAGTCTCCATAAACTTCGAGCTCCTTGACATTCCTTTCTAAGGCAACTTCTAAACCAGCAATGCAGGCTTCGTACTCGGCAAGATTGTTCGTGGCAGGGAAGTTCAACTTAAGGGCTATGGGCGT